>OY856410.1:53967098-54567098 GCA_963693085.1 Alisma plantago-aquatica
TCGTGCGATCCGTACACTCGAGTGTATTCTAGTGTGACTCTCTCTCTCTCTCTCTCTCTCTCTCTCTCTCTCTCTCTCTCTCTCTCTCTCTCTCTATATATATATATATATATATATATATATATATATATATATATAATGTATATGTGTGTGGGGGGGGAGGGGGTGGTTTAAGTAAAAATACAAGGGCACGACATGGATTTGGGAACTTCAAGATTTATTATTAGGCCTTGTAGCTTACAGGTACACGGCTCCACATGTAAAACGGAATCCCTTACTTAAAATATATACCCATACAGACCTTCATGAGTCTATGTAAATATATACCCGCTTACATTTAGGCTTAGCCCCACCCCTTTGTTTGATAGAGACGTAAACCGAAGTGAGTCCGGTCTCCCTCATGGCGATTGGAAAATGCTACCCTACCCCTTTATTTGATGAAGAGAAGTCTATGGTAGCTACCCCACCCCTTTGTTTGATAAAGACGTAAATCGATGTGAGTCCGGTCTCCCTCATGGCGATAGGAAAATGCTACCCTACCCCTTTATTTGATGAAGAGAAGTCTATGGTAGCAGTAGCTACCATCATTGCGAAAGAGGCATACAATAGAAGCAGCAATATGACTCAAAGTAACATCAGCCATGATCAAAGATCGGGGCGTCCACCTGTCATGTTTGTTGGAAGATCAATTTATCTAAAGGTGTAAAAAGGCAGTTTTAGATCGGCTTTGAGTTAGAACTGCAACCGGAGTGATGCAAAATAATCCAATTTGGAACAATTTTGGAATCAGATTTTTTCACAAGTGACATACTCGGAGTTTGTCCAGATATTATTATATGTAATGTAAAACCGAACCTATATTGTATGATTATATTAATTACTCATGATATATAATAATCTATACCACTTGACTAGTAGATTGCCTAAATTTGTCAACTCACATCTGAACCGAATTGAAAAAGTTACCTACTGACCCAACTTCAATTTCACATCAACTTCTAAACTTAAAATTATGTCGGATTGATAAAATCAAAAACTATTTTTTTTGTTTGCATCATACATCAGACGTGGTCGGGTTCATAATTCTGATAAAATTTGACTGTCCCAGTTTATCCTATTTGGTATTTCACCTAGGCGGCGTTTGGATTGTAGGATCTGGGTGGATTTTCTTCCATCTCGCATTCTGTTGATCCCGGTTCAACAAAAAGTTGGGTTTAAGAATTTCTGTACGGTAAAGGTCTACGTTTGATTATGTGGATAGAGTACAGAGAGAAGTGTGCGGGGAGATACGGCAATGTACACATGTTTAGAGCAGAAAAGCCTGGAAGACGTGCCGCCGTGAGTTGGATCTCGGCGCTTTTGAACCGGAGGACAAAACACAACACTCCTTTAGGCCTAGTTTGGATAAACACTTTGTAAATTCTGATAGTTGCCTATATAATTATGTAGCTTTTGGTATTCGGTGGTAGAGGAGCTGAAGCAAGGCCAGTAAAGAGACCAGTTCCTCATAGAGGAAGGACACACAGGATGTGTGATACTGGGAGCACGGCAATTCTAAAGCTCGCCGTTCTTGGCGTCATTTTTCTACTAAACCGTATGCACAACGGTAAATAACCAATACAGCAGAGCAACCGTTAAGATTATTTCCCTATGTATGTCCTGCATCAAGCAGTTAGAATTACGGCGGCTAAACTAGGCCTTAATAACTTCAGATGCAGAATTCAATCAATTATTCAGCTCCAACACATCAAACACAATTTTTTTTCTGTAATTTGTATATATACAATTCAATACGGCCATATACAGTAAACCAAACATGCCCCTAGTGGATCCAGAACCCGCTGTTCGGTAGCTTTTCGTATATATATCAAAGGTAACTGTATGACCACTGGTAATTTATGCCACAGTTGACATGTTGGAGAAACCAGATGAAGTTAACACCTTGTGTTCAAATTATTTAAGCAGGGATATGACACTGTCATGGATATCGACTATTATAAGATGGATGATATTCCAGTGAAAACTTCGGTGAATTTGAAGAACTAAAAAGACAGTTTGTAGACAGCTTTTGGAAACAGAGACGTAACGAGGTGGTACTGCCGACGACGGGACTGATCGCAATGATACATTTACTTCGGTCTCACCAGGAGGGAGCACACGGCATCTGACTAGGCCCCGTAGGGATGGAACAAGGAATATAATTATAATTATCCAAAGTTGCATATGACGATACCGAACCACAATGCCATTCGATTCAGGAATCAAACATCTACGACCGTAGGCTGAAGTGGTGAGGAAATTGTGACTTCATTACCTATACCCATCTCCTTATCACAATTTCATAAAGCTACCAACTTCTCTAAATCCCCTACGGGGATTAGTCAGATGGCGTGTTATCCACAACTCCTGAATTTTGCTTTGGTTTAAATCATGATTTATTGTTCTTAATAGTATAAGTGTATGACAAAGTTAATATAAACACTTTAGATTTTGATTCGATAGTGCTTAGTCTGTCTTGATTTCATGATGTATTGAATTTATCATGGAGTTAAGTTGAGTTACTCAGATGTTAAAAATCAAGATTTGTCAAAGTGCACACATATATATTCTATAATGAGAGTATCTAATATTTTAATTTTATTTATCTGAAATATTGGTTTTTTCATAAATTTTTTTTATTGTAGTGTTTGCATCAGTCGATGGGGTTGACTGATGTTGGTGGATCGACATATGTCTTTAGTTTGGACCTTGCACTTAATCACTTTGGGTTGGGAGACCAAGGCGATGCTACTATTTTAGGTCAAGTGCACAAGACTGGAAGACTAGGGTGGCACCTGATGCACATTGTTGGAGGGCTACATGACTGCTTTTGGCCACAAGGTGCCTGATGCATGTAGCAAGAGGCCTATGCGACCACTTTGAGCCATGAGAGACAATGTGTGTCTGGAGAGGCCGATACATATTTTGGGAGGCCATAGTGAGTGTCATGGGCTACATTTTTAGCACTTTTGCCATTAGGGAACCCGAATTGAGTTGTTTATGGGCTAAGATTCAATTTCCTCTTCATGTAGCCAATAGATAGATGATCACCTCGAACCAAGGTTGATTTTGATCATTTTGAAGTTAATGAACATTGCTAGTACTGGAGGAGGTCGGTTCTAGGATAGGACTATGTGCATGCATGTGATTTTTGATGTTCTTGCAAGATAACACTTGAAAATAATCTTTCCTAACGACTTTGATATGAGCACTGATGCGATGATTTTGAGTCGCATTTATAGACATATTTTACTTGTGTTTTATGTGTTTGTTGGTCATTTTGGTGGTTAATATTGCATAATTCATTTACTTTGGTCTATGATCCTTCTCAACGTCAAATCTCCCTTATTTCAGTATTTTGATCATAAATGATTACAATAATATGTTTTATTTCGACTTACGTGGTTCTGTGTTGAAATTTTAGGAAAAACGAATATCTATTGTTGTCGATACCATCGACAGTGGTCGATACCATCGACAAGACCATAGGTTGCCAGCCGCAAGGAGCATCACAGAGTCGATACTATCGACAGGAGAGTCGATGGTATCGATTTACCATCAGGTTGCGGGTGAGAAGCGAGTCGATACTATCGACTCCGGAGTCGATACTATTGACCCTAGAAGATTCAGCGACGAAAAAGGACAAAAAGCGACGCCTAAGAGAAGTCGATTGAAACCCGTCCAAGATTGACTCATTAGGAGTAAATCTTGGATAGTCCCCGGTTTGGGACTATTCTTGAACACCTAATCTCACTTAGGATGTAAGTGTATAATGTGTATTGGGTTTTCGAGAAAATTTTGGTAGCATTTCCCCGTTTGTTATCTAAGTACATATGTACTTAGAGAACAGCGGGGAAATGCTGCCGAAATTTTCTCGAAAACCCAATACACATTATACACTTACTAGTGAGATTAGGTGTTCAAGGATGGGATAGGTGGTACACATTTATTATATATAAGAATGACATCACATGTGTTTGTTGGCCTAGAATGTGAACAATCATTGTTTTTTATATTACTTGTACATTGGTATAAATTAGAATGAACAATCACTAAATTATATATTGTTTGTATGGAGTCCGGCTTCATTGTAGATATCTATTATTGTGTTTGTTGGCCTAGAAACCCGTCCAAGATTGACTCATTAGGAGTAAATCTTGGATAGTCCCTGGTTTGGGACTGTTCTTGAACACCTAATCTCACTTAGGATGTAAGTGTATAATGTGTATTGGGTTTTCGAGAAAATTTTGGTAGAATTTCCCCGTTTGTTCTCTAAGTACATATGTACTTAGAGAACAGTGGGGAAATGCTGCCGAAATTTTCTTGAAAACCCAATACACATTATACACTTACTAGTGAGATTAGGTGTTCAAGGATGGGATAGGTGGTACACATTTATTATATATAAGAATGACATCAAATGTGTTTGTTGGCATTTCCCCTTTTGTTCTCTAAGTACATATGTACTTAGAGAACAGCGGGGAAATGCTGCCTAATCTTTTCCTAATATATACTTGTTTCCTAATATATACTTGTTGTCTCTGATCATAGAATGGATAGATCATGGATGTCCATTCGTAATCGTTGCACCCCAGAGTTTATATCTGGTCTTGATCAGTTTATTAGATTTACTGAGGAACATAGGAAAAAACCTACAGATAGGTTCTATTGTCCATGTAGGCATTGCGGTAACAACTTGAAAGTCAACACTGGTGAGGAAATCAAAAGTCATGTCATGTGCAACGGGATTGTACAAGGCTATACAGAATGACACTGGCATGGAGAGATTTCAAAATCGAAACCAGTAGATGTCGATAGCAGTGCTTGGGTGGAAGAAGAAATTTCCTCCGATGACGTAAATGTGAACGAACCAGTTCCAGCAGACATCGTTGATGCGATGCTGGATAGTTGTAGGGTAGATCACACCGATCCACCTCCTATCTTTACAAACATTGTGCATGATGCTGAGATACCGTTATACACAGGTTGTGCTAAGTTTACGAAGCTTAGCGCTGTGTTGAGATTGTATAAGTTGAAAGCTAACAATAGATGGAGCGACAAAAGCTTCACTTCATTGTTGACTTTGTTGAAAGAAATGCTTCCTGAAGGAAACGAGCTTCCAATCTCAACATACCAGGTAAAGAAAATGTTGTGCCCAACGGGAATGGAGGCCAAGAAGATACACGCATGCCCGAATGATTGTGTATTATTTCAAAAGGACTATGTAGATTTGAAAGATTGTCCAAAATGTGGTGCGTAACGGTATAAATTGACGACTTCGGGGGAGTCCAAAACTGGTTCTCCTGCCAAGGTGTTGTGGTATCTACCTATAATATCACGGTTTCAACGCTTGTTTGCAAATCCGAAAGATGCGAAGAATTTGAGGTGGCATGCAGATGTTAAGAAAAATAATGATGGGATCCTACGACATGCGTCTGATTCCCCACAGTGGAAGAAGATTGATCTATTGTACCCTAAATTTGGTGAAGAAGATAGGAATCTAAGACTTCGGCTTTGTACAGATGGGATGAATCCGTACGGGACATTGAGCAGCCAACATAGCACTTGGCCAGTCATGCTTGTTATATACAATCTTCCTCCCTGGATGTGTATGAAAAATAAGTACGTTATGTTGTCATTGTTGATATCGGGCCCTAAACAACCCGGAAATGATATCGATGTTTATCTTGAACCTTTGATTGATGACTTAAAGAAACTTTGGGCTGAAGGTGTGATGACCTATGATGCTTCAGCAAGAGAGACATTTCGTTTGCACGCTATGTTGTTTTGCACTATTAATGACTTTCCAGCATATGGGAGTTTGTCTGGATATAGTGTCAAAGGAGCTAAAGCGTGTCCTATATGTGAAGAAAACACTGATTCAATAAGACTAAAACATGGCGGCAAGACTGTATATCTTGGTCATTGAAGGTTTCTTTCAAAATTCCATCCGTATCGTAGGAAGCGCAAAGCATTCAATGTATGGAATGATGAACGGAGTGCACCTAAACCTATACCAGGGGATGTTGTTTATGAAAGAGTAAAAGACATTGTCAATGAATTTGGTAAGAAATCACAATGTAGTATGGCCACACGGAGTGACAATTCTTCATTCAAGAAGAAGTCAATATTTTGGGATCTTCCTTATTGGAGTTCTTTGACAATCAGGCATTGTATCGATGTAATGCACGTTGAGAAAAATGGCTGTGATAGCATCATTGGTACTCTATTAAATATACCAGGTAAGACTAAAGATGGGATAAAATCCAGACTGGACCTACGTGAAATGGGAATAAGGTCAGAATTAACAGAATTATGTGAAATGGGTAATAAAAGAACATACTTACCTCCCTCTTGTTACACGTTGTCTAGAAAGGAGAAGAAAACTTTTTGTGAATGCTTGGTAAATGTTAAGGTGCCACATGGTTACTCATCCAACATCCGTAGATTGGTATCAATGAAAGATCTGAAGTTGATAGGTCTTAAATCTCATGATTGTCACACTCTAATGCAACAAATATTGCCCGTGGCAATTCGATCTATATTGCCGAAGCATGTAAGGTTTGCAATTACCAGACTTTGTTTCTTTTTCAACAGTCTATGCAGCAAAGTTATTGACCCTGATACTCTCGATAATTTGCAAAGAGAAGTGGTTGTTACCCTATGTCAGCTTGAGATGTATTTCCCTCCTTCGTTCTTTGATATCATGGTACATCTTGTTGTCAACTTGACTAGGGAAGTCAAAATGTTGGGACCAGGTTTTCTTGCATTGGATGTATCCCTTTGAACGATACATGAGCGTTTTTAAAGGTGATGTTCGAAACCGTTATCGGCCTGAAGGGAGTATTATTGAAGGTTATGTGGCGAGAAGCACTGGAGCAACTTGATGCGCAGCACCAAACACTTAACAAGAAAAGGGGCATCACTCTGTTGAAGAAGTTATTAGCGCTAAGTGGTAGTGGATCCAAATTGGTGGTGGAGTTTGATAATGGAGGAAATCCAATTGGAGTGAACCGCAATAATTTTGTAAACTATCTTGGGTGTACCACTCGGAGCCATTGTGGTGTTAAGTATGACAATTGGCATAAAGTTCCTCAAGGGAAAAAAGACTTGATATGGAAGGATTTATGCGTGAGTTATTATTATTTGCAATTCTATTTTGTAGATTACAAATTCTATTATTTGCAATTCTATTTTGGATACTAGTTAATAACATTTCTATTTTACAGAATCTGTTTGCATTGGATGAGAAGTTGCATCGTAAAAATGTGATGCAACACGCTGGAAAGATGCTTAGGAATTATAGGACAAATCTGAACAGAGAATACATAAAAGAGGGTGATAAGAAGAAGAAGTCAGCCCTTGAACAATGGAACTTCTTGGACAAAGAAGATTGGGACAATTTTGTTGCTTCAAGAAAATCTGAAGAATTCAAGGTATTAGGCGTCACTCCCAATTTAATTAATATACATTGTATTCACCTATTCAAGATTAACATTTAGTGCTACTAACCAAATCTTTAATGTGCATACTAACTATGCCCTCTGTGACGCACAAAAAGCAAGGCGTGCACTGAATGTGCATGACCACACTATGGGTCCAAAAGGCTATGCAAGCGTTCGCCAAAGACTACAGGCGGAGTCTGCTCCTACTCAGGAGTATGCCACACCCATGCCTCGCCATGATATCTGGATAGCTGGCAGGCAAAACAAGAAGGGTGAAATAAAGAAGCATGTAACTGCTGAGGTGGCTGCAAAAATTGTAAAATACAACTCTTAGAGAAATCGTTTGAATATTGATTATTTGTGGTGTTAACTTACCAATTTCTGTTTATGGTGATTAGCGGGAGCTGCACGAGCAGAGGAAACAAGGCACGTTCATCCCTCAGGGCACAAGGGATGAATTGACAGTTGCTCTGGGTAACCCAGATCATCTTGGACGTGTTAGAGGTGTCGGCGCTGGTGTTGGCATCAAAGCATTCTTTGGGCCATCCCAGCGCAAACCCAGAGCGGGACTTTCTCAAGAAGAGGTAACCTATTCTTTTTTTAGAATGTTACTGCAAAAGGAAATTCATTAATAAGAAGCTAATGTTTCTTTTATCCATGTATAGGAGAATAAGAGAGTTGAGGATTTAGTTGCTAAGAAGTTCAACGATGTAGTTGCTGAGAAGGTCAAGGAAGAATTACTGCGGTGGCAGGCATCTCAGGCTTCCAATACGCCTATGGCGACCCACTCTTCTCCTGATGCACAGACTGCGAGTAATCCTGGAGACCCATCGCCTAGCACGTCTGTTGTAAGTATTGTTTATGACATTGTAGCTAGTCTTTTCAAGATGATATGTTTTCAAGATTATATGTATATATGTATAACATTCTTTACGTAAATTTGTAGGCATTGAAGCCATGCCGCTTAAGAATACAAGACTATGTTGTTGCAGAGGCGCAAGCTTACCCGTCCCTTCCTGGGGAAAGGTTTCACGTGACTCCAATGCCACAGGGCTATGTTCGTTTGGGCCCATTACGTGTGTTACCCGATTGGAGGGAAGTTGCGTTGCCATATGCCCACCCAGATATTGATACACTTGGTGAGGCAGAAGGCGGGGTCATATTGTGGCCCAAAGCAGATGTCGTCTACACGACTGAAATTGTAAGATAAATTTACATTGATTTAGACTGTTAATGTGTATATATTATGTCAACTGATCTGAAATTATATATACAGGTTAAAAAGAAGACACCAGGAGCACATAGGCCTCCACCTCCACTTCCCGCATTACCAACTTGGGTTCCAACTGACCTAACATACCCGTTAGGTCCTGCTTGTAGGGGAATGGCATGTTGGCTACATGCACATAATATACATTGCCCTATAATAGTTTCTTTAGATGCAGATTATGCAGGTCGATCATACGATAGCTCTTTATTTATACAAGATATTATTGAGCTGTTTATGTATGATTGGCTGAATACATCAATGATAGAGACATGGATAAGGTGAGATCTTGTTTATACATCCATATACCTTGTGTAAGATCCGGTGATCTAGTTTCTTATATATTAATGCATACGTAATACATGTTTTGCAGCTACTTAGTCGAAGATCATTGCAAACAATTTGCATTTGATCATGTGGGATTTTTGATTCCATCATTGATTAGTATGGTAGCTAAAGACCCTGATAATGTTCAACAATACTGTATAGATGCTTTTACAATTTTTGGTCAGTAAAAGAAGATGATAATAATAGCTCCATTCAATGTCAAGTAAGTTTACTTTATTTATAATTTGGACTTAAGAAAATTCCATTTTTATTGTGCATTTTGAGTTATTAATTGTTAACTTTTTACCTCTAGCGGTAAACATTGGGAGTTACTAGTTATTGTCCCCAGGACGTTCACTGTTTATTATCTAGATCCCGCGGGAAGTACATTAAACACTAAAATTGGACACATAATGAGAATGCCATTATTCTGGTGAGAAATATTTCATTTTTGTATCTGTTAACATCTGTTATTACATTACTATTTACTTATGTAATTTACTGTGTTATATTAACATGTAGGGGTTTAGATGCATTCAAAAAGGCTGGAGGAACGGTCCCAAGGAAAAAGAACCAGCCAATAAATTGGGAGAACGTACAAGTAAGTTCCTGACTCCAATGTATATATTATTGATGTGAATTGTGCTTAGTTGTATTATTTTGTATGTTTCAATTTATAGTGCGCTACACAAGACAATGTTTGGGCATGCACATACTATGTGATGCGATTTATGTAGATGATTATCAAATATGCCACATTGGACATCGATACCATACATGAGGTATTATATATAGTCTCATTAGTTAGTATGAAATATATCAATCTTATCTTATTTTTATATTATTACTTATATATATACATCATTCTCTTTGCAGGTTTTTAAAACTGACAACACTACACGTAAATGCTTAAAAAATATACATGCTCCATATACGATGGAAGCATTAAATGAAGTAAGAGAAAATGGGCAAAAGCCATACAAGCAGTGGCAACTGTAAGATATAATTGGGATGTTGATAGCGATAATGAATGATACTTTGTAAATGAATATTTCTGAATGTTAATACATGTATTTGAATGTTTCTATATGTGTGAATGTGAGAATTGAATTGATGTCTGAATGTATGTACTTGTGTGAAATTTTCTTTGTGACTTTTGCAGGTTTGCAGCCTGTTTGTAGGCTGATATCAATGGATGTCGTAAACCTGCAGTTCAGAAAACTAAACTGCAGGTTCTCATCCTGCTGACCAGCCACAGCAGGCCTGCAAACTGATATGAAAAAATATATATATAAATAGGCGTCGGTTATTTATAGAAAACCGTCAGCAAAGACATACAACGTCGATTATTTATAGATAGCCGACGCCTGATGTGGCCAAAGCAGTCCTGGAAATGGCGTCGGATATTCGTATTGAACCGACGCCTAGTTAAACAACCAGGCGTCAGTCGTTTGGTATATAACCGACGCCAAAAGGGTTCGCGCCACAGAAAATGGCGTCATCTAGGACACTTTATGCGTCGGTTATCAACTAAAAGACCGACGCTACATGGAATATAGGCGTCGGTCGTTTAGTAAATCACCGACGCAGAAAGTGCCCTAGATGACGCCGTTTTCTGTGGCGCGAACCATTTTGGCGTCGGTTTTCTACTAAAAGACCGACGCCTATAGGTTAAATAGGCGTCGGTTAAAAAACCGACGCCGAAATGTTCGACCTTTAGCGGCGCCCACATAGGCGTCGGTCAGAAACCGATGCCAAATGGGGTTAAACGACCGACGCCAAATGGGGTTTCTGTAGTAGTGCTTCCTTGTGCTTGTAAAGCCCTCATTCCAATCCATCTTCCCTACCCCTTTCCTCTATGAAGCAAAGGTGAAGCAATATACTCTGAGTGAAGGTGGAGTTGTTGTTGTTCCTCTTCAAGGTTGAAGAAGAGGTGAAAATCTTCTCCAGGTGAAGGAGAAGGCATAGGCTGACGATCCAAGAAGAGTGGGTAAACCCTTGAAGGTAGAAGACTTGTGTAAGAGTAGGTAAGACCTTGGAAGAAGGCTGAAGACTCTTGACAAAGTGGCTAAGTCCTTGGTAAGGTAGAGGACTCTTTGTGCTTGGATGGGTAAGTCCTTTGGTTGTCTTGTGTTGTAACTCTTATTGGTGAATATATAGAGAAAAATACTTGCAAAGTCCTAGAGGTTGACCTCTCTAGGTAGTAGACTAACTCTCTCCTAGTTTGGAGAGTGGAACCACTCTACATGACCTTGTCAAGTGCTTGATATCAACTCCTCTCATCCTTACTATGCTTGTTAGTCAGGACTTCAAATTGCACTTAAGCTATTAGTTTTAATTGATATAATTTGAAGGTCTAATCTATCTTGTGAGAATTTTTGAAGCTCTATTCATCCCTCCCCCTATAGAGCCCTAGATCCAACAATACCATCAATATCTCTATTTTTTTTGACACGATTGAGTATAGATTGGATATTTGGTTTACGTTTAATACCCATACTCTTATTCAAGAGGTCATTATCAGTGGGCTTAACCCTTCCTGTCCTATTAGTATATATACAGACATACATATACATATATATACCTAAATATATATATATATATATATATATATATATATATATATATATACACACACACATATATATACATATCTATACTATATAGGAAAGCTCATTTGGGGGGTTCGGTGCAATATTCAATGTCATTTTTGTGAATTGCATAGTGGTCCTTAGCATTGTATTAAAAACATCTTTTACTTAGCAATATAATAGTGTTTTGTCTCTACAATTTTCACATGCTAGAAGGGTCGACTCTTTGCACCGCCTCCTTATTCTCTGGTTCATAGGGTTTTGCAAACTAGAGGAGTGGGGGAGACTATTCCTTCGGCGACTGGAGAGGTGTAAGGAAGGAAGAAAAAAAACTATTTCTCCAACTGATCAAGATGGAATTTTTGGTGGATTTCCTATCTAATTCCTGAGTTAAGGTATGATTCTTGCTGCTACATTCTTTATCATGCTTTTCCCTTTACTTCTTCAATGGCCCATATCATTCCGCAACTGTAACCTCATCGGCGCCTCATCGGATTTTCTTGGTACCATGCCTTCACTGTCTCTCCTTCACTTGTAGTACACCTACCTCTCCGGAACCTATAGTCACTGCAACCTAACAATGAGAAAGAGGATGGGATTAGTGGGTTCATTGATTTTCTTTTGTCCATGTCGCCTGTATGGCAGGTGGCTTCATGGGAATTCCTCCTTCCGTACTAACCAATATTTATAGGGACATGAGATTGTTGTGGGAGCACGACATCTCTAAAGGCATGTTTCCTTCCGACTCCAGAAGCAACTGTATGCTGAGAGGAGTCATGGAACTCTTGAATAGAGTGGTTAAGGGAGACCGTGTAGGCAGGTAATGAAAGAAGTACACCCAGTTTTTTGTTCAAAAAGAAAGGGTTCGCGGTTACATCACACCGCGTACTATAGGCAGGTGATCAGACCTTGCTGCTATCTAGTAGTAGAATAGTAGTTGTCCGCCTATAAATACCAAATTTCCCATCTCCCCCTTTCTTGCTGGCGGAATACTCTGCCAACAACCAACATCAAATTTCCAACTCCAGAGGAAATAACTCTTCTTTGTACATGCTATATTTTTTGGATTGTGTGTTGCTAGTTATGAAATTCAGTTTGTCATAACAATTGACATCATATGTTCCAAACTTCTTAACTTCTCCATTCCACATTAGCACTATATTGGAAACAAGAACTTATCATGAAACAAAATGAATGGAACAACCCGCATGGTCCTAACATACATGTTTAAATACTAAATGTACTATCAAAAATTAAGTAGACATGTCTAACTTCTGACATAGTGCATATCTAACTCAACTTACATTATGTTCATGTCGTGGATTCTTGAAGTTAGATGGTAAGATCAGAAATACATGTTATATGAAAATTTAAAATGAGTAATTGTATGGTGTATGTAGTTCTAGGATATTTAATAATTTTCCAAATCCACCTAAATGTATCTATTCAAGCATGCCCTAAATGTGTATCCATAGCATTAATAGAAAGCACCTTCAGCCCAAGCTTCATAAATGATGCTCCTTCTTCATTTTTATTTTATGCATTCACTTTTTTCACTGTGTATGATTGGGAGTGGCACCTAGATCATAAGTTCATAACTACTTTCAGTTCTTTTTATCTCCCCATTGCACTTTCCAAAATCCCATTTTTTGCTCCCAACTATAATTGCACTTACCAAACAAGCTTAAAGCAAGATGATAGAGTTGTCCCTATGTTGGATATTATCAAAACATTCCTCCATTTGTAGGTACCCAATATTGTCTTATTTTCTAACAATGTAGTACTTTGACAATGACCAACATATTTCTTTGTGTTCTGAATATGAGACAACCAAATTAAATAGTTTACACTTTTCCATGGGATAGAGAAACTATACAACGTTAAAAAAAATGACTGCTATCAATATGAAATAGATTTACAAAAAGAACCTACCTATGATGTTAGTCATCGTTCAATATATGTGTCAGAAGAAACTATAATATAAAGGAAATTGTAGCTCCAAACTTAATAGGTACTTGTAACTAAATAAGTTTTGTAAAATACTTGCATTTATTGGGTGTAACATATATGATATTTTTCTAGATGTTCTTATTTTTAATATTCATTGTGTTAAATGTTTATCTGGGATGCAACATATCCACTAGATGTATGGCGTGCGACACAAAATTTTTTTATGTCCATGTACAACTCTTCTATTGAAGTCTTAAAATCTTGATTTGCAAGTATTCGACTTTTACTTTAGTACTTATTTAAGTCATCCAAATTATAAATTTGATTATTCTAAATCGAATTGTATCCAATACATTGTATCAGATGAGTTGCATCAAAAAAAGATAATGCAAGGACTTTGAAGCAAAGGAACATGAACATCCTTCAGAGGAACTCCTACTAATCACCTAGAAAATGTTGGTATGTATGCCCTGAGAGCCAATCATGGGATGATTGGTGGGATACATTAAGATTGATTTGATAAAAATCAAAGGCAAGCTTCCAATTCTTTCTGGTTCAGTCATTTGAGATAGTGATAGAACGGATTGAATATCTAGAGAATGACAGTACTCAATGACGTATGCTTTTAGGTTGAGGACATGAACGATGAGATCATACAGATGCTAAGAGTTTGTACATTCTTGTTATGTCCCTAGTCGGATTTAATTGTGGAAGGTAGATAGACAGCAATGACACACAAGACTAGATTGTGGTGTTGGTTGATGACAAAATCTCATTAGTCATGATATAGAGATATAAAACCAAACACATAGGTACTTGTTAGAGAACAAGTGTATTAGATAGACCCACCGTGAGTTTGTAACATGGAACCATGACATGGTATTCACAGTCAGTACTCAGAGTGATGGTGGTGAGTGTGATTCTTTGACCTGAAATCACTACACTCAACACATGTCGTTGGGCACACTTTGACATCATCAAACGCAATCCTGAAACATGGGTTGTTATAAAGGTGATGATTGGGTGGCTTTGACACATAGGGCTTTTGAGGGGTGAGTGATAGATATGGGATTTGTCCCTCCTGAGGGAGCTTGATATCCATGGCCACTTGATGAGTAGGATTGAGAAAGGCGTGCACACATGTGTGAATCAGTATGTGATATTGATGTCATACATATCTCTTCCAATCTACTCTGAGATCAAGAAAGTGAATGAACGTTGACAAGATTATTGTTCCATGCCTCTAGTTCATTCGGGATATCAGTGATAAAGGAATTATACATTCACTGTAACACCATTCACGGATTGTAGGATTGAAAGTTGTTTCCAACTTTCTTTTTCACTTGGGTAGCACTGATGTGTGACTAGGCACCTCTCTTTGCTTGTGAAGTTATAAGTGTTATGGACTTTCACTGCCAATGTAAAATGGACCTGCAGGGTCACATACATAGGATTTAACCTAGAAGAGGAGTTTTGTCCACAAACAATGTTTATATTGATTACTAAAGGAGTTTAGTAGTTCAATTAAACACTCAATCAATTGATAGCGCAGTATCATAATGTTCAAGGTGTTGGACTGATTGATTATAGTATCGGATTGATTGAAATTGCAATTGACTGTTTCTGCACAATCTGCACTCCCAACCGATTGGCTCATGTGATGAACCGATCGACTGAGCTTGGTGAACCGATCGGCTCAGGTGGTGAGTCAATCGGCTCATGGACAGGGTGAAACAATCGGTTCAAGTGTTGAAACGATTGGTTCAACTTTTCCAACCGAGCAAGTTGGGAAAGTCAGGTTGGTGAGAAATTTCTTTTCGTTTCACTTGCCCAATTTGATTGGAACAAGGATTGGTATTAGGGACCAATTAGAAACAAAAGAAGAAAAGTCAATCAGGAACTGACCAGGACTGCAAACCGACCGGTTTAGATGTGAATCGACCATTTCATGGGTCCCAACCGATCGGTTGAGGTGTCAACCAACCGACTCAGATCCCCAACTGACCATTTCAGAAATGAAACGATCAGTTCAGGTTGCGCAGTTGGTTGTTTTTGTGGAAAATCTTGAACCCTTCCACTCCTGCTTTAGTCCCTCATTGCCTGGGATAGAGAACCCTATCCCATGACCCTCCTATATATAGGGGTATTGGGGGCTTCTCAATGAACAACTCAGTGCAACCAGTTGCTCTGTAAAGTTGTCGTTCTCTCTGGTTTTGCTAACTGAGAGAGCCTGAGCAAGTGCTACCCGATAAGGGAGGCACAACAAGGGAAAGACAACTACAGAAAGCGACTGGTGGCAGGAGAGTGTGTCAGTGACTAGTACGTTGATAGGAGGGTGTGACTCCTTCCAATTCCTTATGGGACAAGGAGATTGGAGTTCCAGGTGGTCCGTGTGGACTACTTTAGAGGCGGGAGATTTCTGCCACTCGGAGGACAGCTGTCAATCCTGACAGTCCTGGTGAGACCAGGAGTCCTCAGTCCCAGTGCGACCAGGAGCTGCACAGACACCGTCCAAGACCGGAGGTGAAGACCATGCAAGCCGCGATGTGTTGTCGCCGAGCAAGCCTCGGGACAAGGTATGATTCCACAAACCATCATTTCCTATTTTATAGACATTGACGTGTTTCCTTGTTCTGGGTTTGGGAGGAGAAATGTTTTTTGTTTCCGCTGCCTTCTCTACCTCCCCTAAAACCCAACAGTGGTATCAGAGCCACATCAACTGCTCTATACTTTAGGATTATCGATATGATTGATTTTGGTTTATCACCTTTACTTATTGCATACGATGCGAATAAAATTGGCTTTATGCATGTCCAATCCTAAATCCACAAATCGCAATTTACATATATGATATGTATTATGAATGCACTCGATACGCGTCGCCCTTAAATGAGTTTTGTGGTGGATGTATAGCATGGTTATGGCCAATAAACCCTATCTGTGTATGGTTTTATGTGGTTGCTTGCATCTCAGTCTGCGCACTAATCTTCCTTCTCCTATTCCCGATGTAACTCGAAATAATTCGAGATTTCTTTCCTACCTTTGCTCCCCCCGAATGTAACTCGGGGTTTCCCCCTTTTTTAACAATGTAAAATAGGATAGAATTTTATTTCCTGTTATGTCAATGAATAGAGGACATCCTGACGATAGCTGAGACGATCGGTTCAAGGTGTGAACTGATCGGCTGACGTTCGAGACGATCGGTTCAAGGAGTGAGCCGATCGGTTGATGACCGATTCGAGGAGTGAGACGATCAGGTGGAGGCCATGATGAGATGCACGATGACCAAGCGAACTGATCGGTTGGTGGCACCCAGCCGACCGGCCTGATGGCGAGCCGATCAGTCATGTGATGAGTTGATCAAACCCAGAAAGGCAAAGCACAGAGTTCATCTTGTACAGGTTGCATGTGATGTAGACCTAGATGACCGTGATTCCTCTTGGCTCGAGGAATCACATTAGGATGGCCATAATCATCACTTTTATCATTTTGCATGTTTTATATGGGATATAGCATGTATATGATACATACTATGTATTTTGGTGATTGGATAGGTATATGTATATAAAAACCAAATCCCTCATGAAATATTAAGTTTTAGATGCCTTCCAAATGTGACACACATCAAAAGCTTGATCGACCAAGTGTGGGCATGCCCTATCATGGTGCACCGTCTATCTCTTGGAAGCGTGAAGGATGGATATGTGGGTCTGCCCTAGCAGGGTGCATATTCATCGTGTTGGCTTTGGGTCAGACTTAACAAGGTGACCTAGATAGGATCTAGCACCTTGAGGCATGGAGATGATCATGGCAAGGAGTTGCATATGACATCTTATCAAGAGTTTCATATGATGCAATTGGCAAGAGTTGCCTACCTGTGAGATCTAAGTTGTGGGTGACAGCCCTAGCTGGTCCATGGCTTAGAGGATTTTAGGATCTTTCCCACTAGAAGGTTGTACGCTGCAATCTTCCAAATTGATGGTGAGGGCTATCAATTTGAAGTAAAATAGTGGGAGCAATAATTAATTAAAGGCCTAATTATATCATCAACTTTTCAAATCAATCAAATAAGTTTTTGAACTAAAATTGCATATTTCCTTTTGTAGTACAAATGGCAACAAACAACAATCACTTTTCTTTGCGATCAGTCTTTAAGACCAACAAATTAAATGGGAATTTTTCCACGATTGGTTAGGACGTTGAGAAGCGTTCTCAATCAAAGAGCGAAAGCTCTAAGTCCTAGTTATACCAGAACCAGATGAACTCGATCCCACCATATCAATGGCTGAAAGTATGCTTATGGAAGCATACCGAGGAAGACATTGATGAGGAGTGCTTGATGTTGTGTTATCTGAACTATGAGTTGCAGAGACAACATGAGACATATGATGTCTCCAAGACACTGTCTTAGTATGTCATGAAGGAAGGAGATCCAGTAAGGTATTCACACACTCAATGTGATTGGGTATGTGGAAAACCTGACTAAGAAGGATTCCCTCTGAGCCAACAGTTGGCTATTGGTATGATACTGCAAATGTTGCGAGAATCATGCAATTCATGATAAGCTACAACATGAACAACTTTGACAAGCATTGTCAGAGTTGTTGGACATGTTGAGGATAGTAGAGGCAAAGATGAAGAAAGACAAACCATAATATTTGATGTGATCAAAGAAAAGGTAATTCTTAAGGGCATGGACAAGGGCAAAGCAAAGAAGTGTTCTGATGCTAGCCAGCAATCCAAGCCGTCTTCAGCCTCAAGGCACATGGGGAAAGGGTGTATGAGGGATTGCCCTCTATATCTGGAAGTACAAAAGAAGATGAAGGAGGGGATGGAGATATCCACCTAAGGTATCATGAAATGAACAACTTCTTTATCTGAGGTATATGATACCAAGATATGGATATGTCATATATGATATCCACAAAGAAGTGATGGCCTTTGTGAAAGGACCAAGAAAGGAGTACCCATCATTGGAGCAAGTGTTGCTTCCATAGATAGGAGTACCTTTCAGTTTATTTCAGCCTAAAGGGCACGAAATAGAGTTATGAACTGCTATTTCATATTTGCCAATAGATAGAAACACTTTATTTTGCATATTGTATGACAATGATGGCAATCAATAAAGAGATGTTTCAATTTCTAAAGATATGATCTTTTTGGCAATGCCTTGTTTATCTTGTGGTATTTGATATGCATAAGATAAAATGATACCTAAAAGTTATAGATAACTCAAACAATCAAATTAGCATAAATCATGAGAAATTCATTTCTAGTTTCCATCAGATGGATAAGTCTAGACTCTTTTGGTTAGAGAACCAGTAAGAGACATGAATATCTTGGACATGATTAATCAATATTCACTAAAGGTAGTGGGAGAATGATTATCCTATTAGGTATGATACATGAGATGTATTTACATACCTATTGGAAAAATGCTAATACTTCAAATGGTGTTTAGAGAAATACCAACTTGAATATCTTGAAGTGTTCAAGATTATCATAGATGAAGTGCAAATTTGGTAAAGTGTTAATTCTTGATGAGATCAATGAATGAAATACTTGGACCAAATGTTTGAGATCCTTATGAGTGATTATGATAGTGTATCATAGTGAACTCATGATTAAGGCATGGTGATGTCTAAATCAAGAAGGAATCATACTCTAAGGAGTTAGAGAATGATTATCAAATAACTAAATTCTTCTTAATAAAAGAATACCCCACACTAATAAAGGACATTAAGAATCATAAGGAGCAGTAAGTTCTTATATCCTTGACGGATACACCTCATTTATCATGTGATGAGTTGTTCATGTGATGAGTCAACCGTCTAGATGAATATGAGGAACCAAATTTTGAGTTATGGTTTATGACCATTACATCCTAAATGACATCCATGTGAACCATAAGGTATGACCTTGATGGTAGCACCCATTGGATGAAATCCATAAGTGCAAATGAATCTTAAGTGTTAAGACACATGGATAACATTTTGAGAAGGATGATTCTTGTTGATTGCAACTTAATGACTAAGAGATTTGGCATAAGGGATACTAAAACCGCATTCCTATGAGGAATAAAACAAGGATGTGTACGTGACACAACCTATAAGGTTTATGAATCCACTAATGCAAATGAAGTCTATAAGTTACAATGGACTAATCAATGTGATTGATTGAGTACAAGAAATTTAGAATTGGGTCTTTACTTTAATGATATAGTCAAAAGGTTTGACTGATATGTCAAAGATAAAGAAGGGATCTGTGATTTAGTGGGAGCGTGTTCACATTCCACATGTTGATGTGAAATGGAAATGTTCTAGAATGGAAATCCAAAAGTGGAAATTATCTTTAAGGAAGATAGAGATGTTTCCTATGTGATAGGAATAGAGATCTATAGAGATAGTTCTCGAAAACCTCTGGACCTACAAGAGGAGAAAACATACATTGGCAATCTATAATGAAGGGTTCAATATGCACAGATTCAGTGGGAGAAAACCTGTCCATGTTACATGGAGTTAGTATCCCAAGGCCAAGTGTCCAATTCTTATGAAGAATGGGAACACTAAGAATAGATATGGATCTATCATGTATGTAATCATCCCATTATCTTGCATGGCAAGAACAAAATGCATTCATCATCTTGTATGTAGGACATGGCAATATGATGTGCTCATCCTGATAACTCGTATGTGAGACATGACGAGTGGATGTCTGTCTACTTCCAGTAAGGGTTACTGGAATACCATGAGAACTTGATAAGTACTTGAGAAGTACTAGTTCTATGGAGATAAGGAAGCGTTCAATGTAAAGAGTTACACTGATGCGAACTTCCGAAAAGGACAGAAAATTAATCACAAAATATATATAGGATATATAAACGTGAAAGTTTGTTGATAATTGGAAGTGTTTCAATAAAACCTTTTAAAAGGGAAATTTTGAGTATCTGTGTGTTAGAGAACAACAGTGGATACTATATGGGTCTGGAAGTTCATGAGATGAACTTATAGATATTCTGGTCATTGATGACAAGTATGGAATCCTTGATCATGCAATGTGGCTAAAGGTTAGAAAAGGAATACTAGATCGCATATTACGTACAGCGAAGAGATGAGAGACATGAAGTTAAAAACTGACTTTGGCAAGGTGTTGCCATAACTCACTATGTTCGCACTAGAGCACAGTAACATGTGGGACATGTTTGAAGATCACTATGAATATGATTCAAGGGTGATTGGCTCGCAGTGCAAGTGGAAGTCTGTTGGTATGTATGCCCTGAGAGCCAATCATGGGATGATTTGTGACAAAGTGAGTTTTTACAATATTTTCTCTCTCTTAAAAGTCTATTATCAAATTTTTTTGACCAAAATACCCTCATATACTTCCTTCGCTCAATTGGACAAATATGTGTCACAAATTGCAAAAATATGCAAACCCTAGTATGCTATTATGATAAAATACATATGTTAATGTATTTAGTAAATGAACACATCAAATATTCGATTTTGGACCCCACATTCATACCATAGTCGCATACTGACATTATTGAGCTACCCCTAAAATTTTATTGTAATTGGACCATCCAATTAGGAGATATAAGAAATTGAAATCAATGTATATAATAGCTTTTAGAACTTGATGGACCTTGACCCGGATCCAGATTTGGATCTGTGGAAGAGACGACTGAGTCATCCTCCTCACCCATTTCTCATGGAGCTCACCCTACTCAGTAGCGACATTCTTCAAACCCTCGTCTCTCTCTCACCTCTCGATCATATCTCGTCAAAGCTAGCTCCTTAGATCTGGTTTCTCCTCGTCTTTCGAACGAGCCCAAGAAATATCCCAAATGAACAGGGATTCAAAAATGCCCAAATGGCGGCGCCATGGAGCCGTTGGCCACATTAAGGGGAAGCAACCCTAGTCCTCACAGTGCCTATTTAAGGAACTCAGTAGCTCCGCAAGCCTTCCTTTAGCTCCAAAGACCCCTCAATTTCTCATCATCACTCCCCCTATTCTCCACCCAACTCCATTTTCCTCGGCCTGAACCACCGCAACCTGCTCGCACCTCAGAGCTCCTCCCTCCAATTGGTTCCGTCTGTACCATCCTTGCGTTGAGGCAGAGGCATCCCAACACTCACGGAAGGGGGTGTTGGTCCAGAGGCTGATACTGACTGGGGCAGCCTGCGGCATCACTGACCAGACTCCGACCACCTCCAAGGAACACTTTTGTTGCTGCTTTGAGCTCGGGCACCTGCGCGGGACTCCAGGAAGGACCACATATCTTCTCTCGACCCTCAGCTAATCAGCACTCGAGGTACAAGCCCGAACTGATTCATCCTTTGCACTTTGGTAGCTCATACTCTGTACCTCCATCGGTTTGAACCTGTGCTTCACAGAGTCACGATCTTCTACCAGGCAGTATATCATCATTCACAGCTTGCACATACCCTCTCCTTCTTCCCGTACAACATCTCTTGCTCACGGCACCATTGGCGCAAACAAGGACCAGATCCCCTGTTCGGAGCAAACAAAAGAAGCCAAGAGCAACCTGAAGTGGCTCAGACCAGGCTTTGATCGTCATCTTAGCAATCCACAAATCATCTGCAAATCCTCGGATCAATCTGAGTCGTAGATCCAGTCGGATCCGACCATTGATCAAGGTAATTTCCTTTCCTTTTTATCTTAATCTATAGAAAATTGATTTTCTTAGAAAAATCCTAGAAAATTCTATGAATATCAGTATATATCAAACCTATATACTATTTTGATCAAAAAAATATTCTCTATCCAAATAAAATGATATCAAGACCTAGATCCGTCTTGTATTTCAAAAATAGTTGCCTAAAGCCTTAATGACCTCCTTAATTATAATTAATCGTTGATAATAGTTTTCCTAGATGATATCCGACCTTCCAAAATATTTTTAACCTTAGATGTAACCATGTTTCCAATATAACTCGAAACACTAATTTAAGTAGATGAATGATGAAATGATTAGAAGAAACCCTAAATATAATTTTCTCTCTCTACATGTAATTGGATATAGATCTTTTTATCTAATCTAGTATTATTAGATGATGTTTAGTGACCAGGATTGGCCCTAAACCCTTGAACGAACCCTAATGTCATGATTGACTAATATGTTGAGGGTTACTTTCCCCTTTTTTTCAACCATCTTAGAAACCCTAATTTTTGGAAATCTTCTAATTGATCAATTAAATATTATCTTTTAATAAAAATAGTTTATGATGGATCAAACCTGATGCTATCTCTAATCCCAATTAAAATATGGAAAATCCCAGATCTGAATTAGATAACATAAAAGGAATAATAATTAAGAACATATCTTAGCCTTGGTCACTTGGACCAATAGAAATGTTGTACCCTTGCTTTCTGTGCAGGGTGACTTATTTCTTGTTGATTCTAAATTCTTAGATATCTGATCTAAACAAGCAGGTACGTGGTCTTATAAGTATAAGACTAGATTTCTGGTTTCCTATGCTATGTAATATCTTGAATGTTCGTATTTGGATATGATTGTTTGGTTGAACTAGTATGAGTTATACTTCGCCAAATTTAAGAGAAACATAAATGATTATGATGGGTTGTAGCTACTAGAGCACATATCCTGGTGTGGATGTATGTTGCCTAACATGGATGTAGGATTCATTGGCCAATGTTAGATGTATGATGATATTCTATTGCCCACACTAGATGTAATTCAAGTGCAATAGGTGTAGTACAACCGCTTCAAAATGAATGTAATAAAAGGGTGTTTACTTGATTTTCGCCTTAAGAAATGGTTTTATCTCTCTTTCCTTCTTTTTCAATTATTTTCCTTTATGCAACCTTATTAGTGTAACTTTTTACCACGTACCAACTTTGTTGATGTTTTGTTTCTCGTAATTTCTAGGTGCAAGGAACAATTGACAACAAAGTGAAATGCATGCTCAAAGTACCTGAAGGCATAAAATAATAAACATGGAGGATATATTAGATAGATCTTTTCCTCTTATCTCATTTCTTGCTAGATGTTAGTTTAATTCTTTTCTTAGTTGATATTGAGGATGATTGAGATACTATGTAATCAAGTTAACTTTCTCTAGAATAATATTTTCTCTCCATATGTAATGACTTTATTATCTTTATGAATGAATGTTTGTGTGGCATTATATGATGTTGTGGACTTGATCCTGGCTCAATCTCTATTTTAGTTTACTACCTTAATCTCTTATATTTTCCCTTTTGACATCTATAGATATGAGTGCATGCATATCTATGAATGTCACTATGAAAAGTATATAGAAATTGGGGGACGTCACAGTTGGTATCAGAGCCAATGTTCACACATTAAGTCACATAACTTCATTCACCCTATTTTGAGTCTAGTGTAGTCGTTGAGTTAGGGATTTGAAGGGTTGAGGTGTCTAGGATAGCATCTGCCATGGGTCTGACTAAAGTCTCTGAGCCACTTAGCTTGGCAACCACGACGCTACCTTTATGGCAGTATATGTCTACCTGGCCGATATCCTAAGTGTCCCCTATTCTTGGGCGTACCTTAATTTAGGAACCTTCTCATCTATAGATTTTCCCTCTCACCTCTTCTATAGGAAAAATGTCTCCCTCTCGTCTATGTTTTAAAATAAATTTTCCTTCTTACCTCTATTATAAGGTTAGGAAGGAGTCTCTCTATTTAGAAAGTCCTAAAGATCGACTGATAAGGATTTTAGGATATCCTCCATAAATCATAACATTCAGAACATTGATTATTGATAAATGAGAATAATGAAATATCATGTGATGATAATAAAGATAATGATGAGAATAATTATTGAATTAATAGACCTAATATGGTCATATTAATTACAAGATGCCTCCTAAAACTCGCAATTCAAAGGCCTCAGAGGAATCTTCCTCTAAGAAGAGAAAAGAGCCTGAAACCTCTAAAGTACCTGATCCTGATGTCGCGGTTAAGGATAGATGGGGGGAATAGAAGAAAATACTTCTAGATTTTATGGAAACCCTCACCAAAAAAGGAACCCCTGAACCTAGCCCCTCTAGGAAAAAGGAGGTGACAGTGATAGACTTCATTAAGCTCAACCCTGATAGCTTTTGGGGGGAAGACCAACCCAAAGTCATGGACAAGGCTGAGGCATGGGTCCTTTCCATAGAGAACGCCTTCTGTACCCTAGAAGTTCCCGAAGAAAAGAAGGTTAAATTCGCCACCCGTTTGCTTAAGGGAGGGGTGAAGGTCTGGTGGGAGAACTGTGGTGGGAATCGGGGAGAGGAAGTAGACAACTTGGGATGGGAAGCCTTCAAGACCCTCTTCACTGACCGTTTCATGCCCATAGCTGAGAGGAAAAGGAAAGAGAAGATGTACATGGAGCTTAGGCAGGGTAGTCTCTCAGTGGTCGATTATACTCGGAAGTTTAGGCTTCTAGAATGATATGCCCCTATCTGAACTGAGGACCGCCTCACTGAGCATTATGTAGTATGTCTCTCCGCACACCTAAAAACCCTAGTTATAGCCTCTTGTCTCTGAAGCATTGATGAAGCCCTAGACATGGCCCTTAAGCAGGAAAGGGAGTAGGGATTGCAGAATCCTTCTAGTATGGGATATTTAGGGTTGACCACCACTAAGGAAGAGAAGTTCAACAAGTTCCACCCCGACCATAATAAAGGATCAGGGAAAGGAGGAGGTTCAGGGAAGAAAGGACCAAAGAATAGCAAGCTGATGGATTACCGCAACAAATGTAAGACTTGTGGATGAGGACATGATGGGCCTTGTCGCTACACCAAGCCGGTCTGCTACAACTGCAAGAAGGAGGTACATTTCCTTACCAAGTGTCCCAATGTGTCTATCCTTGGCAAACCTCCAACGGGTGCTCCACCCCCTCAGGAACACCGCAATGCTAGGGTGTTCGCAGTAATAGCAGAGGAGGCCAGGGAAAATCTGAACCAGCTTTTCGAAGGTAACCTTAAATCTTTTTCATATATCTAATATCTTGTTCAATGCCTTCAATTATTTAAAATGTAATTATCATGTGTAGGCATTGTTTTCTTGAATGGACATCCTGTTAAAGCATTGTTTGATTATGGATCCACAAATACATTTATCTCTCGAAATCTGGCCTCAATGTTGCACTTCCATATAAGGGACTTGGGATACGTTCTGGATGTGTCAACTCCTAGTGACAAAATATTCACTACATTGCAGAAAACCGATGTCCTCCCTCTAAAATTTGAAAATCATGACATGCCTTTTGAATTCATTCTCCTAATCATGGAAGACTTTGATGTTATTCTTGGCATGGATTGGCTATACACATATCATGCTTACATTGACTGTAGAAACAAGATGGTAGTCCTCTCTCAACCTCCTTCCTCTCATGTAGTGATCCCTCGGGGAAGCAGATTCTGTAATAATATAATAATTTCTTCTCTTAAAGCTAAAAATCTCATATCTAAAGGATGTAAAGTCTTCCTCGCATTCGTCTCAGAGACCGGTCCTGACAATGGGCCTGTAGAAAGACTGGAGGTGGTATGTGATTTCCTTGACGTATTTCTGGAGGAGCTTCCTGGGCTGTCTCCAAACAGAGACATTGAGTTCTCCATAGATCTTCTTCCTGGAACCACTCTGATTTCTAGGGCACCATATAGGATGGCACTTGCTGAACTTATAGAGCTGAAGAAACAATTACAAGAACTTCTTGATAAGGGTTTTATCCGCCCTAGCATTTCCCCTTGGGGTGCACCTGTCCTTTTTGTTAAAAAGAAAGATGGTTCAATGCGGATGTGTATTGACTATCGCATGTTGAACCAAGCTACCATTAAAAACAAGTATCCTCTCCCTCGTATTGATGACCTCTTTGATCAACTTCGTACTGCTAAAGTTTTCTCAAAAATTGATCTTCGTTCTGGCTACCATCAATTGAAGGTCAAGGATTCAGATATATCCAAGACTGCTTTCCAAACTCGTTACGGGCACTACAAATTTCTGGTGATGCCATTTGGGTTGACCAACACACCTGGCGTATTCATGAACTTGATGAACAAAGTCTTCCAACCTTATCTTGATGAGTTTGTGGTTGTCTTCATTGATGATATTCTGATCTATTCTGATTCTATGGAGAAACATCGAGAGCATTTGAAGTTTGTCCTTGAGATTCTTCGAGGCCAGAAATTCTATGGCAAGCTTTCTACATGTGAATTATGGATTGACAAAGTTATGTTTCTTGGACATGTCATTTCTGGGGGTAACATATCTGTTGATCCCGCTAAAGTATCTGCTGTACTTGATTGGCAACCTCCTCGTAATCCTTCTGAAATCCAGAGTTTCTTAGGTATGGCTGTATATTATCGTCGTTTTATTCCGAATTTCTCCAAAGTGGCACTTCCTCTCACTAAGCTTACTCGGAAGGATGAGCATTTCATCTGGTCAGCTACTTGTGAGTCTAGCTTCCAAGAGCTCAAGTAGAAGTTGACATCAGCACCTGTCCTTGTTTTACCCTCTAGCAGTGAAGGATTTGTGATATTCATCGATGCTTCTCGACATGGACTAGGGTGTGTCCTACAGCAGAACGGGAAAGTAATGGCCTTCGCTTCCAGACAGCTGAAACCTAATGAGCTGAATTACGCTACGCATGATTTGGAGTTAGCTGCTACCATCCATGCTCTCAAAATCTGGAGGCACTACTTGTATGGGGCAACTTTTGATATCTTCACCGACCACAAAAGCCTCAAGTACATTCTGACACAAAAGGATTTGAATCTGCGACAACGATGGTGGATTGAGTACTTGAAGGACTACGACTTCACCATTGGCTACCATCCAGGTAAGGCCAATGTGGTTGCAGATGCTCTTAGTAGGAAAAGAGCTATTTGTGCATCCCTATTTGTACCCGAATGGAGGAACATGGAGGATCTAGCAAGCTAGAGACCAAAATTCCTGGTTGATCGTATGCATGTCAATAAAATCTCTATCATATCCAACCTGCATTCTGAACTTCTGGAGGCAGAGAAAGCTAGTCCCGAGCTTGCAGAGCTCTCCTCTCTCCTAGCTAAACCTCATACACATCTGTCTGTGGGTCTTGATGGTGGTCTTCGATACAAGAATCATATGTGGGTCCCTGAGCAATCAGCTGTAAAGACAATAATTCTAAGTGAGGCACATGGGTCCAAGTACACAGTTCATCCTGGCATGACGAAGATGTACAAATACCTACAACGTTAGTTCTGGTGAAGAGGCATGAAGCACGACATTGCAGATTTTGTATCCACGTGTCTGACATGCCAGAGAATCAAGGTCGAGCATCAAAGACCAGGTGGTCTACTGCAACCCCTCGAGATCCCGGAATGGAAATGGGAACATATCACTATGGATTTCGTAGTGGGATTACCCAGGACCAGGAAGGGGTACGACGTTGCATGGGTCATTGTGGATCGTCTCACCAAGTCAGCTCATTTTCTACCTGTGAAGACTACTATAAAAGTTTCTGAGTTGGCCGACCTTGATATACGGGAGATTGTACATCTGCAAGGAGTTCCAGCATCCATTGTCTCGGACCAGGACCAAAAGTTCACTTCAAATCTATGGAAACAGGTTCAAGAAGAATTGGGCACCAAGTTGAACTTCAATACAGCTTATCATCTGCAGACAGATGGACAGTCAGAACGAACAGTGCAGATTCTAGAGGATCCTCTACAAGCTTGTGTGCTTGACTGGGAAGGATGGTGGGACCATTACCTACCTTTAGCTAAGTTTGCCTATAATAACAGTTATCAGGCGAGTATTGGGATGCCACCATACGAAGATCTCTATGGCCGACCGTGCAGATCTCCATTACATTGGGACGATGTCGGAGAACACGCCTTGATGAAATCCGAGGAGATGCAGCTGTATGTAGATCAAGTTGCACTGATTAGGTAGAGAATGAAGCGAGCACAGGATAGGAAGAAATCGTATGCAGATGCCCACTGACAGGAACATCAGTTCAAGGAAGGTGATCATGTCTTTCTGAAGATCCGACCTACTCGAGCTTTGGCCAAGAATAAGGGAAAGCACAGTCCTCGTTATGTGGGACCCTTCCAGATTCTTGAAAGGGTTGGAGAATGTGCCTATCGTCTTGCTTTGCCACCTCAGTATAGTGACATGCATAATGTCTTTCATGTATCTAATCTGAAGCTGATGGAGTTTTGTTTATGCAACACCACTAAAAATCCTAGAGATGATGAGTCTCTAAGTTTAGCCTTGCTAGTACTATGGTAAGAACTCCACCCACATGTGCTAAGACATGTGGAAGTCTTATCGTAGTATAGTTAAGGGTCGAATCCTCGGGACAACGGTCTTGACGAAGTCAAGATGGAAAACGTTTAGCCTTTACTTAACAACTTAAAGATTGATATTTAGATCGAAAGTTTGATTTGGTTGTTTTAAACTAAGTACAAAGAAAGTAAAGCAAGAAAGTAAATAAAGAAAGTAAATCTTAAGAGTTAACAAATGATGATGAATCACTGGGGTTAAGCAGGTATTTACCACCGCTACACATGCATTGTATATGTACTAAGCAGGACTTATAAGCTAGATGCATGGATGTTTCCACAAGACCGATGCCTTATAAGACAAGAGCGATGCGTTGCATCCAAGGGTGTTCCACAAGACCGATGCCCACATAAGACAAGAGCGATGCATTGCACCCTTCGATGTTCCACAAGACCAATGCCCATATAAGAAAAGGGCAATGCATCTCATCCTCCAAGGGTTGAGTAACTCTCATGCGGTACATCACTACGCGTCACTGAAGGATGTAGTCTCCGAAGAGAGAACCTTACTCAACCTCAAGAAACGTGCATCTAAAACTAACAAGCGAGCGATAATTACCAAATCGAATAGCGTCCTTGTAGGCCTAGTCTCCTATTCGGATAACCTAGCTACGAGAAGTGCGGGAATGATGCAACGCCAGCCATTCCCGAACAAATGGTCACATGCTTTACATCATTCCCCTCGCAAAGTGTGTTCCTCGACTTACAAAAGGTCTCTTCCATACAGATGGGAGTGTGCCAAATGATAGTGAGTTTACTCCACTCTTTGAGATACACTTCTAGACACCGAAACGGATGCGTGGTGGATACACACACCAGAAACCAACACTAAATCGGTATTCAAGCCTCGATAGCGGTCGTAGACAAACCACAACGAAAGACAATAAATGCATACAAGAACGTGGCCATCATTCAAGCATGTGTGAAACGATTTAGTATTAAAACGAAATGATAACATCTTTTTTACAGTACAAAATACAAAACATGGGCAGCGGGGCTAGTCCCCGCACCCCAGTGGATGAAACTACTCGCTCCTCATAGAGGGAGCAACAAAGAAGGAGGCAAGAAGAGATAGAAAGAACATCATCTCCACTGAGGAGAGAAGGTTGAACCCTTGGTGGAGAGAGCAACGATCTCCACCCCTTGTAGCTTGCTTGATGACGGATCTTCTCCTCTCACCTTCCTTGCTGATGAGAGAGAAAGTAGCTTGCAATGGACGTGAGTCTCAGACCGGCAGCCTCGAGTGATGGATGGAGTTGTTCTGGTAGTGGAGAGACAGCCTCTGGACGTCTGGACTCTCTCCCATGAACGGCCCTGAGGTCTTATTTATAGGCTTTGAGTGAGATCCAAACGGTTTGGAGACCGTTTGGGCTCAAACGGTCTTGGGACCGTTTGGCGTCAAACGGTCTTGAGATCGTTTGGCGTCAAACGGTCTTGGGACCGTTTGGCGTCAAACGGTCTTGAGATCGTTCGGCGTCAAATGGTCTTGAGATCGTTTGGCGTCAAACGGTCTTGGGACCGTTTGGCGTCAAACGGTCTTGAGACCGTTTGGCGTCAAACGGTCTTGAGACCGTTTGAGCTTCATGCGGTCTGGGGACTGTTTGGCTTCATGCGGTCTCGGGACCGTTTGAACTCCATGCGGTTTTGGGACCGTTTGGCTTCATGCGGTCTCGGGACCGTTTGAACTCCATGCGGTCTTGGGATCGTTTGGCTTCATGCGGTCTCGGGACCGTTTGAACTCCATGCGGTCTTGGGACCGTTTGGCTTCATGCGGTCTCGGGACCGTTTGAACTCCATGCGGTCTTGGGACCGTTTGGCTTCATGCGGTCTCGGGACCGTTTGAACTCCATGCGGTCTTGGGACCGTTTGGCTTCATGCGGTCTCGGGACCGTTTGAACTCCATGCGGTCTTGGGACCGTTTGGCTTCATGCGGTCTCGGGACCGTTTGAACTCCATGCGGTCTTGGGACCGTTTGGATCTACTCGACCCTTGGGCTGGTTTGTTCTTTTGTTATTTTTTTGTGCTTTTTCTGCAATTATAAAAGGAAAAGTTAGTTTGATGATGTATTTACAAAAAGGGGTAAAATTAGGTTTAAGTACAATATAAATGTAGAAAGAGTATGGAAAACTAAAGAAAAAGACTAAGATAAACTACTAAAATAGGAGGTTATCACCCCCCCTAACTTAGAGTCTAGCTTGTCCTCAAGTTAGATAGAGCTGAGGCATGAAATGGCGCGGCGATCTTAATTAAAATTTCCGTACTCTTGCTTCAATTCTTGACCTGAGTTCCCCAGGGGTCGTATCTAGGCTTATTGCATGCCTTGATCCTTTTGGATTTCGAGAGTTGCTTGGATTTCAGGTTTTTCCGTATCTCAAAGTTTGCCTTGGGACCACATTTATTTTGTGCATGTTGTTGACTCTAATCAACTTTATACCTCTCTGGAAACCTATTGGAAGCTAGAGAGGGTATGAGGGTTGGCTAAAGGCTTTGAAGTGTAACTCCCCTTCGAGTGGGGGAGGGGCTGTCTATGCTTTTTAGGATCTCACTACCGGACACGACACATCTGCCTTTATGAGGGCAGCTGAATGTACCGGCCGGGCAAGTCCTTTATTAGCCTTTTCATATACTTGGAACTTTTAGGGTTTGACTACCGGACGCGACGCATCTGCCTTTGTGAGGGCAGCGGAATGTGCCGGCCGGGTGAGCCCTTTATCAGTTCTTTATATAGGTCCTTATTCGTGGCACAACTCTCATGATTTTATTCGTCTCTCTGGCTTTTATTCAAAAACTCACAGGCTTGGGTTTTGGGATGAGGATTTATTTTGGGTGGCCAAGCCTCTTTTATTTTGAAGAGAGGAAAGTTGTTCTTAAAGTTTTTCAGCATGCACTTATTTGGTTTGTGGTCCACTTGCAGAGCTTTTTGACTTGGAAGTTGCCTGATTTCCCTCTCATCCTTGAGATCTCGGCTTATTTCTGCGCTGATTTTGACCTATGGAGAGTCAGATAAAGAAATGGAGCAAAAATATAGGATCCATAGTGGATGGGGGTTGATAAATTGCCATTTGATGTCTAGGTGCTAAATACTTGTAGAGACTAACATGATTCTAGAGTTAGTTGAGGTGACTTATTTTAAGGAAAAGGGTGTATAGAGATTGATAACTAGCCCTTGTCTGATGACCCCCCCCCCCCCCTAACTCATCACACACTCTGTCCTCAGAGTGGGAAAGTGATAGGTTGAGAAGTCATTTGAACAAGGGCTGCGAGTTAAGCCAAAATTGCGGTAACCCCTGGAGATTGGAGTAGAGTGGATGCGAATTGGGGTGCCTTGTAGCGCTGACTCAGGAGCTTTATGAATGTCGCAGTGCATTCCTTTGCAATTGTGTCTTGATATTGTAGACGAAATCTGCAATTCTAGCAACGAATCTGCTAGACAATATCAAGACAAAATTGCAAAGGAGTGCACTGCGATATGTGCTGCTTGATTACACAAAAGTTCCTAAACGGTTTCTAAACCGTTTGGTTCCAAACGGTTTGAGGACCGTTTGGTTCCAAACGGTTTGAAGACCGTTTGGTTCCAAACGGTTTGAAGAACCGTTTGGTTCCAAACGGTTTGAAGACCGTTTGGTTCCAAGCGGTTGGAGGACCGTTTGGTTCCAAACGGTTTGAGGACCGTTTGGTCTCAAACGGTTGGAGGACCGCTTGGAAAGCAAGGAGCCGCAGGTCGCCGGCGCGGGGGGGGAGGTGGAACGGGGCGAAGGTGGAACGGGGCGAGGGTTTGAAGGTGGGTGGAGGAAACGGCGACTGGCGCGATAGTGGCGACAGAACGGCACGGCAACGAAGAACATCATTTGACGACGACTGCGAAGGTGGCGCGGAGTGAGCAGCGTGCTTGGGGTCGCCGGACAATCTTGTGGGAGGTGGATTGAGAAGCTTGCGCGGAGGCACAGAAGCAAAAAGGTGAAGTTCTGCGCACGAAAAGACTGTAGAGTGCGAAGATTCGAAGAGAGGAAGATGGAGATGCGGGGTCGGTATTTATAGTGGTGACTTATCGTATTCCAAACGGTTTCAAGACCGTTTGGTTCCAAACGGTTTGAGGACCGTTTGGTCCCAAACGGTTTCAAGACCGTTTAGTCCCAAACGGTTTGAGGATCGTTTGGTCCCAAACGGTTTCAAGACCGTTTAGTCCCAAACGGTTTGAGGACCGTTTGGTCCCAAACGGTTTGAGGACCGTTTGGTCCCAAATGGTTTCAAGACCGTTTAGTCCCAAACGGTTTGAGGACCGTTTGGTCCCAAACGGTTTCAAGACCGTTTGGTCCCAAACGGTTTGAGGACCGTTTGGTCCCAAACGGTTTCAAAACCGTTTGGTCCCAAACGGTTTGAGGACCGTTTGGTCTCAAACGGTTTTAAGACCGTTTGGAGCAAAAAAAATATGTGTATATTTTTTTGTATTTTTAGATTTAGTAATGAAAGAACTTAAAGAAGCAAAACAAAATTAAGAGAGAATAAAACTAGAAAATTGGAGAAATTGATACTCAGGTCTTGGGTTGCCTCCCAAGAAGCGCCTTGGTTTTACGTCACTGGCTCGACGAAATTGTGGGCGTAGCGTTTCTGACATCGAGGGTTTGTTGATGTGTTTTGTCTTCCTGAGTGTAGTATCTTTTTAAACGGTGTCCGTTGACCGTTCGTTCTCCTCCGTTGTTGTTGATGATAATGGCAGCTCCAGTTGGGTAGATATGTTTTATAGTGAAGGGTCCGGACCATCTTGTTCGAAGCTTTCCGGGGAATAATTTGAGCTTGGAATTGAATAAGAGCACTTTGTCACCAACGGTGATATCTTTTCTCCTAAGATGTCCATCGTGCCACATTTTCGTTTGCTCTTTATAGATTCTGGCACTGTGATATGCTGTCATGTGGAGTTCTTCTAGCTCCTGTAGTTGAAGTTGTCTGTTCTCTCCTGCACTTTTAAGGTCGAAGTTTAGTTGCTTGATGGCCCACCAGGATTTATGTTCCAGTTCTACTGGAAGATGATATGATTTACCGTACACCAAGCGGAACGGAGTTGTTCCAATTGGTGTTTTGTAAGCCGTACGATATGCCCAGAGGGCGTCAGAAAGTTTGGTGGACCAATCAGTGCGATTTTTGTTCACTGTTTTTTCAAGAATCGCTTTTATCTGTCTATTGGATACTTCCACTTGGCCACTAGTTTGCGGGTGGTAAGGTGTGGCAACTTTGTGATGGACTCCATATCTTCTTAGTAATGCTTCGAAACTTCGTTCCAGAAAATGGGTTCCGCCATCAGATATGACCGTTCTTGGGACTCCAAATCTTGGAAAGATGGTATCTTTGAACAATTTGACAACAGGTTTGGAGTCATTAGATGCAGTGGGTACAGCTTCGACCCACTTCGAGACGTAATCCACAGCGACCAAAATGTACGAGAAACCATATGATGAGGGGAAAGGTCCCATGTAGTCTACCCCCCATACATCAAACAGCTCAATTTCCTGCCACATGGTAAGAGGCATTTCATCTCTTTTTGATATGTTGCCCGAAAATTGGCCTTTATCACAGGATTTGACAAAATTATGTGAGTCTTTTGATATGGTGGGCCAAAAGAAACCAGATTGTAGAACTTTTATGGCAGTTTTCTTGGCGCCCATGTGCCCCCCCGTGGGTCCGGAGTGGCAGTGTTCCAAAACCGATGTTATTTCTTCTTCTGGAAGGCATCGACGAAAAAGTCCGTCGGCACAGAGGTAGAACAAGTAGGGTTCATCCCAATGATAACGTTTTACGTCATGAAGGAATTTCCTTTTATCTTGATAAGAAGCAGACGGGTGAATGATCCCTGTGGCCAGATAATTGACGATATCTGCAAACCAAGGGAAGTTATGAGTGGCTTTCATAAGTTGATCATCAGGAAGAGAATCCCTGATAGGGATTTTATCTTTGTCTTCAACCTCGATTCTACTGAGGTGATCGGCGACAACGTTCTCTACGCCACTTTTATCTTTGATTTCTAGATCAAATTCTTGAAGCATCAATACCCAGTGGATGAGCCTGGGTTTGGCATCCTGTTTCTGAATCAAATGTCTGATAGCAGAATGGTCAGTGTAGACAATTACCTTAGAGCCGATCAGGTAAGAGCGGAATTTTTCGAAGGCGTAGATGATAGCTAGGAACTCTTTTTCCGTGGTCGTGTAGTTTCTTTGTGCTTCATCAAGCGTTTTGGATGCATAGTAGATGACATAGGGTTTCTTGTCGATTCGTTGTCCTAAAACGGCCCCTATGGCATAGTCACTTGCGTCACACATAATTTCAAAGGGTTGCGACCAGTCTGGAGCCCTTAGAATAGGTGCGGAAATTAGTGCTTCTTTAAGGGTGGAGAAACTTTGCATACATTCTTGGTCAAAAATAAACTCGGCATCTTTTGTCAGGAGTTGGGTCATGGGTTTAGCTATTTTTGAGAAATCTTTGATGAACCTTCTGTAAAACCCGGCATGACCTAGGAAAGCTCGAACTCCTCTTATGTCCTTCGGAGGTGACAACTTTGAGATGACATCAATCTTTGCTTTGTCGACCTCGATCCCTCTATCACTTACTCTATGTCCGAGGACGATACCCTCTGTTACCATGAAATGGCATTTTTCCCAGTTCAGGATAAGGTTTGTTTCCTTGCAACGTTGCAGGACTTGTTCGAGATTATTTAGACAGTTATCGAAAGACTCTCCATAAACAGAGAAATCATCCATAAAGACTTCCATAATAGATTCAGTTAATCCGGCGAAAATGGCGGACATGCAGCGTTGGAAAGTAGCAGGAGCGTTACATAGCCCGAATGGCATTCTTCTAAAAGCATATGTCCCGAAGGGACAAGTGAAGGTGGTTTTTTCTTGGTCCTCTGGATGTATGGGTATTTGGTAGAACCCAGAATAACCATCGAGATAACAAAAATATTTTTGGTGGGCCAAGCGCTCCAGGACTTCGTCTAGAAAGGGTAGAGGGTAGTGGTCTTTCCTTGTAGCTTTATTAAATTTCCTATAATCGATGCACATTCTCCACCCCGTTACAGTCCTAGTAGGTACGAGCTCATTTTTATCGTTGATCACTACAGTAGTGCCCCCTTTCTTTGGGACAACTTGAACTGGACTAACCCACTGAGAGTCGGAGATAGGGTAGATCATACCAGCTTTAAGCAGTTTGAGGACTTCCAAACGGACTACCTCTTTTAAATTTGGGTTCAGTTTTCTTTGATGTTCGCGAGTGGGTTTAAATTCTTCAACCATAGGAAGCTTGTGCATACACAGAGCCGGATTTATGCCTGTGAGGTCGGTTATTTTATAACCGATGACCTTTTTGTGTTTCCTTAGTTTGTCTAGAAGTCTGACTTCTTGGTCTTCGGTGAGGGTGGAGCTGATAATAACTGGGCATAGCTCTTCCTTATCCAGGAAAACGTATTTGAGCCCTGTGGGTAAGGTCTTCAATTCAGGGGTTTTTGGTGGTTCTGCTGCTTCAATAGTCGTTATGGCTTTAAGCTCTTCAAAGGTAGCCTTTGGTGCTTCTTCTACCTTTTCTAGATATTGGATGCATTGCTGGACTAGTTCATTTGCAGAGAACTCGACTTCGGGATTGATAAGAGCATTTTCAAGTTCGTCGATTGGCTCGGAGATTTCTAGTTGCGACATTTGTTGGATTGCGTCTAAAAGAAAGACTTCTTCTTGAATGTTAGGGCCTTTCATGCTGTCAAGGACACGAAATTGAATGGCTTCCTTTCCGAGCCTAAGGATGATGGTTCCGGCTTCGACATCGATTAGTGCTCTGGCTGTAGCTAGGAAAGGCCTGCCGAAAATGATCGGATATCTCAAGTCCTCTTTAATATCCATGATGACAAAATCACATGGAACGTAAGCATCCTTGCCTATTCTTACTGGAACGTCTTCAATGATTCCCAAAGGTGCGGTTATGGTGGAGTCAGCAAGTTGAATAGTCATTGCTGTAGGTAGCAGATCTGTGAAACCGAGGCGTTGGCACATTGAGAAAGGCATAATGGATATACTAGCCCCGAGGTCAGCTAATCCTTTCTTTGTGGATGTGTTTCCAATGCAACATTGGATTCCGAAAGAACCTGGGTCCTTCTACTTTTTGGGCAGTTTGTTCAAGATGATGTCAGAGGTGGTTTGGGCAAGCTTGACGGTTTCCTGCTCTTTGGTGATATACTTACGTGATAGCAAAGTTTTGAGATACCTTGCCCATGCTGGTACTTCGGATAGAGCGTCGAGGAGTGGGATATCGATATAAAGTTTCTTCATTGCTTCCTTGAATTTCTGAAACCTGGCATCCATTTTTGTTTCTTGCAGTCTGCCTGGATATGGAATCCTTGGTTTGAATTGCGGGACCTTGGGTTCTGTGGGTACATACTCTTTGTTTTTGTCCTCGGTGTCTTCGGGAGATTTCCCAATCTCTTGTTGTGAGATCTCTTTCGTCAAAAGAATGGGCACATCATCATCATCTAGAGTGATCTTGATGGGTTCAGGCAGAATGCGTCCCGACCTTGTGGTGATGGCGTTCAGCTGTTCGTGTTCATTTTGCCCATTTGGTTCAGGCTGTCTATCAGAAACGCCAGCCGAAGACTTCAACTGTGCAGCGATCTGAGCTAGCTGGGTTTCAACTGCCCTTTGTTGGGCTTGCTGGCTAGCTAGCATAGTTTGCTGAGACTGAAGCATTTGCTTTATCAACGATAGTTCGTCTTCTGGTTGTTGCAGAGGTGCGGTTAACTGTGGCTGCAGGGGCTGCTGCAACTGGGGTTGCTGTGGCTGCTTCAACTGAGGTTGGTGCAACTGAGGGTGCAGTCCTGAATGAGTGTATTGGTAAAAAGGATTCCTGGGATAGTTAGGTCTTTGAAAACCTTGTATGTAATTCCCATGACTGAAATTATTCTGAAATCCCGATGGTTGTCTGTTGAAAGATCCACCTTGTGCATGCTGCTGTGGGTTGGCAGTCCCTGCAGGATTCCCGTATTGGAAACCAGGATGGTTCCTTGGTTTATCTGGGTTGTAATTCATTTGGCCAGGTATTGAATGTATGGAGTTGACTTGCTCTGGCATTTGGTCTTCGGGATGCTCGATGATGGGTTCATATTGCGGCATAGGTGGTTGTAAATCCATCATGACATTGTACAACAATCCACATGATAATGTGGGATGATCGGATGCATGACAGGCTTCACAAGTTCCAGTAGCTGCCTTAATTTGTTGAACCTGGGAGCTTTTCTTCTTATCATATTCCCCGAAAGAAGTTTCGAGGGCTTGTTGCTTGCTAGCAATAGTCTTCAAAGCCTCAGCAATGGCTTTGAGTTCCATAGATTCTTCCGCTTTGTAAACCTTGAGAACGCCTTTGGGTTGGTTAGATGACCTTCCCCAATTGGATTGGTTCTCGGCCCCCAACGTAACTATATTCCAGGCGTCTTCGTAGTTCTTTCTCATAAAGTTTCCTCCAGATGAGGAATCTAGGAATTGCTTGATATCATCACTTACTCCTCTGTAGAATGTTTCTATTAGTTGATTTTGAGAAATGCCATGGTGAGGACACTTTCTCAGGAGTTCTTTGAATCTTTCCCAAGCTTTAGAAAGTGTTTCTCCAGGCAATTGGGAAAAGTGATTAATCTGTCCCCTGATCTCATAGGTTAGGGAAGGTGGGAAGAATTTCTCAAGAAACTTCTCTTCTAAGGGAGTCCAGGTAGTGATGATAGGGTGTCTATCCAAAGCGTTGTACTAGCTTAGTGCTCTTCCAGATAGGGTGAAGTGGAAAAGGTGTAACATGATTGCTTCCATTGCAATGCCTGCTTGGGGTACAAGTCGGCAGAGTGACTTGAACCTCTTAAGGTGATCCATGCAATCATCTCCGTGTGCTCCGGAGAAAGAGATGCCTTGCATGATCTGGATCCATTGCGACCGAATTTCAAAGTGTGGTATGTTGATAATCGGTGGTCGGACAGGATGATCATCTTCATAATTCTTTGGGACTGCATAGTCCCGAAGTTGCTTGTTTCTTAACGCAAGTTGAGCAGCAGCCTGCTCTGCTTGGATGCGGGCTTGTTCCTCAGCTCGGATCTCAGCTTGCACCTGAGCACGAGTGTCAGCAATGAGTTGTGCTCGTTGTGCTGCTATGGCGGCGTTGACTCTTTCTGCAATAAGGCGTTGCTCTTCGGCCATCTGTCTGGCTCTTTGGCAGTTAAGTCTATTCCTTCGGTGAAAACTTCTTTCTACCTCAGAATCATATTCTGGTTCAGGGGAGAATCCGATGCTATGCGGGGGTTGCATACACGTTTTCTACCTGAGTAGAAGGAAAATCTCAAGTTAGGAAAAATGGAAGGAAATGAAAAATATCAAGAAATATTGAATTGGTTATTAAGAAAAAGTGTAAAATCCTAATCAACCAAGAAATTGGTAAGTAAAAACTAAAAAGTTCCGTTGTCCCCGGCAACGGCGCCAATTTTTGATGGAGTTTTGTTTATGCAACACCACTAAAAATCCTAGAGATGATGAGTCTCTAAGTTTAGCCTTGCTAGTACTATGGTAAGAACTCCACCCACATGTGCTAAGACATGTGGAAGTCTTATCGTAGTATAGTTAAGGGTCGAATCCTCGGGACAACGGTCTTGACGAAGTCAAGATGGAAAACGTTTAGCCTTTACTTAACAACTTAAAGATTGATATTTAGATCGAAAGTTTGATTTGGTTGTTTTAAACTAAGTACAAAGAAAGTAAAGCAAGAAAGTAAATAAAGCAAGTAAATCTTAAGAGTTAACAAATGATGATGAATCACTGGGGTTAAGCAGGTATTTACCACCGCTACACATGCATTGTATATGTACTAAGCAAGACTTATAAGCTAGATGCATGGATGTTTCCACAAGACCGATGCCTTATAAGACAAGAGTGATGCGTTGCATCCAAGGGTGTTCCACAAGACCGATGCCCACATAAGACAAGAGCGATGCATTGCACCCTTCGATGTTCCACAAGACCAATGCCCATATAAGAAAAGGGCAATGCATCTCATCCTCCAAGGGTTGAGTAACTCTCATGCGGTACATCACTACGCGTCACTGAAGGATGTAGTCTCCGAAGAGAGAACCTTACTCAACCTCAAGAAACGTGCATCTAAAACTAACAAGCGAGCGATAATTACCAAATCGAATAGCGTCCTTGTAGGCCTAGTCTCCTATTCGGATAACCTAGCTACGAGAAGTGCGGGAATGATGCAACGCCAGCCATTCCCGAACAAATGGTCACATGCTTTACATCATTCCCCTCGCAAAGTGTGTTCCTCGACTTACAAAAGGTCTCTTCCATACAGATGGGAGTGTGCCAAATGATAGTGAGTTTACTCCACTCTTTGAGATACACTTCTAGACACCGAAACGGATGCGTGGTGGATACACACACCAGAAACCAACACTAAATCGGTATTCAAGCCTCGATAGCGGTCGTAGACAAACCACAACGAAAGACAATAAATGCATACAAGAACGTGGCCATCATTCAAGCATGTGTGAAACGATTTAGTATTAAAACGAAATGATAACATCTTTTTTACAGTACAAAATACAAAACATGGGCAGCGGGGCTAGTCCCCGCGCCCCAGTGGATGGAACTACTCGCTCCTCATAGAGGGAGCAACAAAGAAGGAGGCAAGAAGAGATAGAAAGAACATCATCTCCACTGAGGAGAGAAGGTTGAACCCTTGGTGGAGAGAGCAACGATCTCCACCCCTTGTAGCTTGCTTGATGACGGATCTTCTCCTCTCACCTTCCTTGCTGATGAGAGAGAAAGTAGCTTGCAATGGACGTGAGTCTCAGACCGGCAGCCTCGAGTGATGGATGGAGTTGTTCTGGTAGTGGAGAGACAGCCTCTGGACGTCTGGACTCTCTCCCATGAACGGCCCTGAGGTCTTATTTATAGGCTTTGAGTGAGATCCAAACGGTTTGGAGACCGTTTGGGCTCAAACGGTCTTGGGACCGTTTGGCGTCAAACGGTCTTGAGATCGTTTGGCGTCAAACGGTCTTGGGACCGTTTGGCGTCAAACGGTCTTGAGATCGTTCGGCGTCAAACGGTCTTGAGATCGTTTGGCGTCAAACGGTCTTGGGACCGTTTGGCGTCAAACGGTCTTGAGACCGTTTGGCGTCAAACGGTCTTGAGACCGTTTGAGCTTCATGCGGTCTGGGGACCGTTTGGCTTCATGCGGTCTCGGGACCGTTTGAACTCCATGCGGTCTTGGGACCGTTTGGCTTCATGCGGTCTCGGGACCGTTTGAACTCCATGCGGTCTTGGGACCGTTTGGCTTCATGCGGTCTCGGGACCGTTTGAACTCCATGCGGTCTTGGGACCGTTTGGCTTCATGCGGTCTTGGGACCGTTTGAACTCCATGCGGTCTTGGGACCATTTGGCTTCATGCGGTCTCGGGACCGTTTGAACTCCATGCGGTCTTGGGACCGTTTGGCTTCATGCGGTCTCGGGACCGTTTGAACTCCATGCGGTCTTGGGACCGTTTGGCTTCATGCGGTCTCGGGACCGTTTGAACTCCATGCGGTCTTGGGACCGTTTGGCTTCATGCGGTCTCGGGACCGTTTGAACTCCATGCGGTCTTGGGACCGTTTGGATCTACTCGACCCTTGGGCTGGTTTGTTCTTTTGTTATTTTTTTGTGCTTTTTCTGCAATTATAAAAGGAAAAGTTAGTTTGATGATGTATTTACAAAAAGGGGTAAAATTAGGTTTAAGTACAATATAAATGTAGAAAGAGTATGGAAAACTAAAGAAAAAGACTAAGATAAACTACTAAAATAGGAGGTTATCAGAAGCCTTATGTCAAAGACCCCAGTCACATTCTGAATCATGAGCCTCTTGAGCTGAAAGATGATCTGACGTATGCTGAGTCACCAGTCAGAATTCTTGATTTCAAGACAAAGGAGCTTTCGCAATAATCGACGTATAGATATGGTGAAATTTCTCTGGGGCCACCATGATCAAACTGATGCTACATGGGAGCTCAAGTCCAAAGTTGAGCGGAAATATCCACATCTCTTTCAGGCTGCTTGAATTTTGAGGGCAAAATTCTTAAAAGGAGGGGAGAATGTGACAAAGTGAGTTTTTATAATATTTTCTCTCTCTTAAAAGTCTATTATCAAATTTTTTTGATCAAAATAACCTCATATACTTCCCTCACTCAATTGGACAAATATGTGTCACAAATTGCAAAAATATGCGAACCCTAGTATGCTATTATGATAAAATATATGTGTTAATGTATTTAGTAAATGAACACATCAAATATTCTCTTTTGGACCCCAAATTTATACCATAGTCGCATATTGACATTATTGAGCTACCCCTAAAATTTTATTGCAATTGGACCATCCAATTAGGACATATAAGAAATTGAAATCAATGTATATAATAGCTTTTAGAACTTGATGGACCTTGGCCCGGATCCGGATCCGTGGAAGAGACGACTGAGTCGTCCTCCTCACCTGTTTCTCACGGAGCTCGGCCTACTTAGTAGCACCATTCTTCAAACCCCCGCATCTCTCTCACCTCTCGATCATATCTCGTCAAAGCTAGCTCCTCAGATCTGGTTTCTCCTCATCTTTCGAATGAGCCCAAGAAATATCCCTAACGATCAGGGATTTGAAAATGCCCAAATGGTGGCGTCATGGAGATCATTGGCCGCGTTAAGGGGAGGCAACCTTAGGCCATATAGTTCCTATTTAAGGAACTCAGTAGCTCCGCAAGCCTTCCTTTAGCTGCAAAGACCCCTGAATTTCTCATCATCACACCCCCTATTCTCCACCCAACTCCATTTTCCTCGGCCTGAACCACCGCAACCTGCTCGCACCTCAGAGCTCCTCCCTCCAATTGGTTCCGTTCGTACCATCCTTGCACTGAGGTGGAGGCATCCCAACACTTGCGGAAGGGGGTGTTGGTCCAGAGGCTGATACCGACTGGGGCAGCCTGCGACATCACTGACCAGACTCCGACCACCTCCACAAAACACTTTTGTTGCTGCTTTGAGCTTGGGCACCTGCGCGGGACTCCAGGAAGGACCACGGATCTTCTCACGACCCTCAGCTAATCAGCACTCGAGGTACAAGCCCGAACCGATTCATCCTTTGCATTTTGGTAGCTCATACTCTATACCTCCATCAGTTTGAACCTACGCTTCACAGAATCACGATCTTCTACCAGGCAGTATATCCTCACTCGCAGCTTGCGCATACCCTATCCTTCTTCCCGTACAACCTCTCTTGCTCACGGCACCATTGGCGTAAACAAGGACCAGATCCCCTATTCGGAGAAAACAACAGAAGCCAAGAGCAACCTGAAGTGGCTCGGACCAGGCTTTGATCGTCATCTCAGCAATCCACAAATCATCTGCAAATCCTTGGATCAATCTGAGCCGTAGATCCAGTCGGATCCGACCATTGATCAAGGTAATTTCCTTTCCTTTTTATCTTAATATATAGATATTTATTTTCTTAGAAAATTCCTAGAAAATGCTATGAATATCAGTATATATCGAACCTATATACTATTTTGATCAGAAAAATATTCTCTATCCAAATAAAATGATATCAGGACCTAGATCCGTCTTCTATTTCAAAAATAGTTTCCTAAAGCCTTAATGACCGCCTTAATTATAATTAATCATTGATAATAGTTTTCCTTGATGATATCTGACCTTCCAAAATGTTTTTAACCTTAGATGTAACCCTATTTCCAATATAACTCGAAACACTAATTTAAGTAGATGAATGATGAAATGATTAGAAGAAACCCTAAATATAATTTTCTCTCTCTACATGTATTTGGATATACATCTTTTTATCTAATCTAGTATTATTAGATGATGTTTAGTGACCAAGATTGGCCCTAAACCCTTGAACGAACCCTAATGTCATGAATGACTAATATGTTGAGGGTTACTTTCCCCTTTTTTCCAACCATCTTAGAAACCCTAATTTTTGGAAATCTTCTAATTGATCAATTAAATATTATCTTTTAATCAAAATAGTTTATGAAGGATCAGACCTGATGCTATCTCTAATCCCAATTAAAATATGGAAATTCCTGATCTGAATTAGATAACATAAAAGGAATAATAATGAAGAACATATCTTAGCCTTGGTCACTTGGACCAATAGTAATGTTGTACCCTTGCTTTCTGTGCAGGGTGACTTATTTCTTGTTGATTCTAAATTCTTAGATATCTGATCTAAACAAGCAGGTACGTGGTCTTATAAGTATAAGACTAGATTTTTGGTTGCCTATGCTATGTAATATCTTGAATGTTCGTATTTGGATATGATTGTTTGGTTGAACTAGTATGAGTTATACTTCGCCAAATTTAAGAGAAACATAAATGATTATGATGGGTTGTAGCTACTAGAGCACATAGCCTGGTGTGGATGTATGTTTCCTAACATGGATGTAGGATTCCTTGGCCCATGTTAGATGTATGATGATATTCTATTGCCCACACTAGATGTAAGTCAAGTGCAATAGGTGTAGTACAACAACATCAAAATGAATGCAATAAAAGGGTGGTTACTTGATTTTCACCTTAAGAAATGGTTTTATCTTTCTTTCCTTCTTTTTCAAATATTTTTCTTTATGCAACCTTATTAGTGTAACTTTTTACCACGTACCAACTTTGTTGATGTTTTGTTTCTCGTAATTTCTAGGTGCAAGGAACAATTGACAACAAAGTGAAATGCATGCTCAAAGTACCTGAAGGCATAAAATAATAAACATGGATGATATATTAGATAGTTCTTTTCCTCTTATCTCATTTCTTACTAGATGTTAGTTTAATTATTTTCTTAGTTGATATTGAGGATGATTGAGATCCTATGTAATAAAGTTAACTTTCTCTAGAACAATATTTTCTATCCATATGTAATGACTTTATTATATTTATGAATGAATGTTTGTGTGGCATTATATGATGATGTGGACTTAATCTTGGCTCAATCTCTATTTTAGTTGACTTCCTTAATCTCTTATATTTTCCCTTTTGACATCTATAGATATGAGTGCACGCATATCTATGAATGTCACTATGGAAAGTATATAGAAATTGGGGGACGTCACATGATTGGTGGGATACATTAAGATTGATTTGATAAACATCAAATCCAAGCTTCCAATTCTTTCTGGTTTAGTCATTTGAGATAGTGATAGAACAGATTGAATGTCTAGAGAATGACAGTACTCAATGACGTATGCTTTCAGGTTGAGGACCTGAACGATGAGATTATACGGATGCTAAGAGTTTGTACATTGTTTTTATGTCCCTAGTCGGATGTCATTGTGGAAGGTAGATAGACAACAATGAAACACAAGACTAGATTGTGGTGTTGGTTGATGACAGAATCTCATTAGTCATGATATAGAGATATCAAACCAAACACATAGGTACTTGTTAGAGAACAAGTGTACCAGACAGACCCACCGTGAGTTTGACACATGGAACCATTATATGGTAGTCACAGTCAGTACTAACAGTGATGGTGGAGAGTGTGATTCTTTGACCTGAAATCACTACACTCAACACATGTCGTTGGGCACACTTTGACATCATCAAATGCAGTCTTGAAACATGGGTTGTTATAAAGGTGATGATTGGGTGGCTTTGACACATGGGGCTTTTGAGGGGTGAGTGATAGATATGGGATTTGTCCCTCCTAAGGGAACTTGATATCCATGGCCACTTGATGAGTAGGATTGAGAAAGGCGTGCATGCATGTGTGAATCAGTATGTGATATTGATGTCATACATATCTCTTCCAATCTACTTTGAGATCAAGAAAGTGAATGAACGTTGACAGGATAATTGTTCCATGCCTCGAGTTCATTTGGGATATCAGTGACAAAGGAATTATACATTCACTGTAACACTATTCATGGAATGTAGGATTGCAAGTTGTTCTCCAACTTTCTTTTTCAATTGCGTAGCACTGATGTGTGACTAGGCACCGCTCTTTGCTTGTGAAGTCATAAGTGTTATGGACTTTCACTGCCAACGTGAAATGGACCTGTAGGGTCACACACATAGGATTTAACCTGGAAGAGGAGTTTTGTCCACAAACAATGTTTATATTAATTACTAAAGGAGTTTAGTAGTTCAATTAAACACTCAATCAATTGATAGCTCAGTATCATAATGTTCAAGGTGTTGGACTGATTGATTAGAGTATCAGATTGATTGAAACTGCAATTGACTGTTTCTACACAATCTGCACTCCCAACCGATCGGCTCATGTGATGAACCGATCGACTGAGCTTGGTGAACCGATCGGATCAGGTGGTGAGTCGATCGACTCATGGACAGGGTGAAACAACCGGTTCAAGTGTTGAAATGATCAGTTTAACTGGTCCAACTGAGCAAGTTGGGAAAGTCAAGTTGGTGAGAAATTTCTTTTCGTTTCACTTGCCCAATTTGATTGGAACAAGGATTGGTATTAGGTACCAATACAAACAAAAGAAGAAAAGTCAATCGGGAACTAACTAGGACCACGAACCGACCGGTTCAGAAGTAAACTGACCGTTTCATGGGTCTCAACCGATCAGTTGAGGTGTCAACCGACCGGCTCAGATCCCCAACCGACCATTTCAGAAATGAAATGATCAGTTCAGGTTGCGCAGTTGGTTTTTTTTGTGGAAAATCTCGAACCCTTCTACTCCTGCTTTAGTCCCGCATTGCCCGGGATAGAGAACCTTGTCCCATGACCCTCCTATATATAGGGGTGTTGGAGGCTTCTCAATGAACAACTAGTGCAACCAGTTGCTCTGTAAAGTTGTTGTTCTCTCTGGTTTTGGTAACCGAGAGAGCCCGAGCAAGTGCTACCCGATAGGGGAGGCACAACAAGGGAAAGACAACTGCAGAAAGCGACTAGTGGCAGGAAAGTGTGTCGGTGACTAGTACGCCGACAGGAGGGTGTGACTCATTCTAATTCTTTGTGGGACAAGGAGATTGGAGTTCCAGGTGGTCCGTGTGGACTACTTCATAGGCGGGAGATTTCTACCACTCGGAGGACAGCTGTCAATCCCGACAGTCCTGGTGAGACCAGGAGTCGTCAGTCCCGGTGCGACCAGGAGCTTCATATACACCGTCCAAGACCAGAGGTGAAGACCATGCAAGCCGCGAGGTATTGTCACTGAGCAAGCCTCGGGACAAGGTATGATTCCACAAACCATCCTTTCCTATTGTATAGACATTGACACGTTTCCTTGTTCGGGGTTTGGGAGGAGAAATTTTTTTTGTTTCCGCTGCCTTCTCTGCCTCCCCTAAAACCCAACAAAAAATCCATGTTGCTCGATTTTGGGTTGTAAAAAACTTAGACGGTAGTAAAAGTATAGCACATTATATAGTTTTTTGATCTTAACTGCTAACTATTTTGCATTAATACTAATGAATTCTCCATTTGTAAGTATTCCAAAGTATTTCAAGTGACGTATGTATGTTAATATATTTCAGAATTGTTCAACTCACTCAAATATTTATTGGAATTTTTTTAGAAATGTGTTAATTACTCCCAAGCACGTGCAATGTGTGAATAATTGGGAGAGGAGTAGCACGCTGACCCCCTCACAACAACATGAATATTGCAAATAAGAGAACTGACGTGTATTTTACTATGCGCTAAAACGCAAGTATACGCGTCGAGTAATATAGGCCTTTGTGAGGCCCGAGTCGAACACAGGGATACGTGAATTATTGGAGACTCCTACTAACTAATTGCAATCAGCTAGGCCGGATGACAAATTAGGGTTTGTTGTCAAAATTAAAAAGAAAACAAAATGAAACAAAGAAACAATCGATTAAAGGTTAATTTAATCAATTCAAAAGAGTATCTTTAGGATTGCAGTTTCACCGCGGGTCAACATTGTATTAGGTTTTATATAATTCTTCACTCTTCTCTCTCTATCCGGGTAGTGGCCTGAAAACAGAATTACCCTCTGTCGTGGTGTAACTCACTACTTAGGTCTAGGTTGATTCCACCGTCGTAGTAATCCTTCCCCTAGACTAAGTGCATTACAAACGGTCTCTCAGTTTCCACCATTAATTTTACAACTCCTTTGTCAAGGGTTTTATCGATTAATGTAGGTTTCGTCTCTTTTCAACCGTTAATCCTTCTGTCGAAGTGATTAAGGGCATTAGGTTATTATTATGGTGATCAAGCATAACAATATATATGGAGAAAATGAAGCTATACCACGGATTTAAGAGAGAAAATATGAATTATTAATATAAAATTGTCATACAATGCATTCCCGGGCTACTCCCGGTCCTAAAGATGGAAGGTTTTAGCCTCTCATGTTCATCTCACACGAATACATGGTAGAAATAGGGGAATTCATAAGAAAAATGTGAAACAAGTGGGAAAACCCCTGAACGGAGAAGAACCGATAGATCCTTGGCGTAGAATACGAGCTTCCCCGCCTGTCGGTGGTGGAATTCGTCTTCGGCAGCGTCTGAATCACCCAGGATGAGCTTCTGGCCTCCGTTCTCCTTTCTCTCCTTCCTCGGCACTCGTGCAATGCAAAAATGAGATCCTCTCTCCTGTGGGCGGCCGTCATTAGGTATAAGTCCCTAATTAGGTCGTCAAATAACTCCAGCCGTCCGATCGAGATCAAAACGAATCCAACGCATATCTGCCGGCGTCGATACCATCGACGCGGGTCGATGGTATCGACCCAGCGTATTAGCGGCAGCCTTCTTTTCTTTTCATCTAAGTGCCTGTGTCATCTCGATACCATCGACTTGGGTCGATGGTATCGACTCTCTTTAGCGTCGGTTGTTGTCGTTTAGTGACGCTGTAGCCTCCACGTGTCGATGGCATCGACTTGGGTCGATGGTATCGACAGCTTCCTCACCAGCAACCTGAAGGGATCTCGATACCATCGACTTGGGTGTCGATGGTATCGACTCTGTGCTTCTCCTCTCGGCTGGCAATCTGTGGCTTGGTCGATGGTATCGACTTCCGTCGATGGTATCGACGGAAGCAGATACTTGTTTTTCCTGAAATTCCACAATAAGACCAAGTAAATCCACACAAATTATGATAATATGATAAATAATGCTCAAAATGGTAAAACAAAGGGGATTTGACATAGAATGATGGCAAAGACCGAAATGAGTGAATTATGCAATATTATCCATAAAAATGAGTAATTGGAGCACAAAACACATATGAAAAAGGTCTATAAATGCGACTCAAAATCATCGCATCAAACTCCCCTAAGCTTAAACATTGGTCGCCCTCGAGCAACTGATCCTTAGAATAGAATTGCAGATGTCAACTAAAAATCAACACACCAACCCACATCCCATGTGACTCCCACTGAACGTTCTCAAACCGGCCTTCTCTAACCACATAACAGTAATTACCCTAAAGGCGACAATAATCATCAATAAGAGAAATTATCCTTCAAACCGATGAACACTATCAAATAAGGCAGTTAACATAATAAAATTCGCCGATTCAGCATTGGTGCATCTTGTGATTGCCTACACTACATTGCTCGCCCTAACTACCATCTACATGGAAGAAGTTCTCCTGATAATCATTAGTGAGGAGAAATTCACGGTGGCCTACCAATCTGAGCAACGGGTGGATGGAATGGGTGGTTCATGGAAGAACTTGGAAGTATTGCACAGTTTCAATATGCATAAAACAAAATGTCCTACGTGATGCAAATGCACAATAGAAATGCCCTAATGCCTAAATTGGGTGAAATGATGCATGCACTAACCTTCCACCTCAAAATGAGATGGCAATCTACTGAAGCCACATCATGTACTCAATTTTCCTGTAATGCGAGTGATATCATGTTCCTTTCTCCCTCTTATTCCATTTCCTTCTAAATTCTCTTTCTTTCTTTTTTCTTTCTTCAAAAGTTTTTTCAGATTTTCAAAAAAAAAAATTTCTCCTTTTTTTTTCTTTCTCTCTTTTAGCCCACATATCCATAATTGCTTAGAGATACATGTATTGGGCTGTTTTCTTCATGATTGGAAATCTTTGCAATATTTCCAAGTTCTTCCATGAACCACCCATTCCATCCACCCGTTGCTCGGATTGGTAGGCCACCGTGAATTTCTCCTCACTAATGATTATCAGGAGAACTGCTTCCATGTAGATGGTAGTTAGGGCGAGCAATGTAGTGTAGGCGATCACAAGATGCACCAATGCTGAATCGGCGAATTTTATTATGTTAACTGCCTTATGTGATAGTGTTCATCGGTTTGAAGGATAATTTCTCTTATTGATGATTATTGTCGCCTTTAGGGTAATTACTGTTATGTGGTTAGAGAAGGACGGTTTGAGAACGTTCAGTGGGAGTCACATGGGATGTGGGTTGGTGTGTTGATTTTTAGTTGACATCTGCAATTCTATTCTAAGGATCAGTTGCTCGAGGGCGAGCAATGTTTAATCTTAGGGGAGTTTGATGCGATGATTTTGAGTTGCATTTATAGACCTTTTTCATATGTGTTTTGTGCTCTAATTACTCATTTTTATGCAAAAGTATGGAAAATATCAATGCAATTCCTATCTAAATGCTATGCACACAAGAAGGAATTAAAACTGTACTTTACTTCCAATTCTTAGGTGGATTATGGAAAAATGAAGTGGAATGATCACAAGATTAGATGACTGAACCTTAGAAGAGTATTATGTGTCCCTCCTACTGACATGTGTAGTGATTCAAAGGGTTCTCTCTCTTATATCCAATTAAGGTCTCATTACCATTTGATTAGGTTAGGCTCAAACAACCGTTACTATCCACTCTTCATGAGTCAATGGGAGTATAGGTGAGACATATTGTTTTAAAGTTGACATAATCAATCATTTTCATAGGATAAGTTCCCCAAGGACAACCAAGTCAAGCTATCCAAAAGACACAAATTTTTAAAATTCCCTTAAATTCCCATGAATACACAGCGAGATGACAACTTTTATGACATCCACAGTTACACTAGATAGATGTGGATCCTAAACAAAAACTAAAAATGCAAGAAACAAATAGCAAATAACAACTAAAAACAACAAAAGAAAAGATAGAGCTGTTCCAGCTACCCCCTTAAGCTTGAATTCGACTATGGCCTCATAGTCAAAAACAAACTTAAGAGTGGAACAGAGATACCCTGATCATTCTTGTGGAGGCGGAGGCGAGTACTGTGGGGCCGTAGGATCCCAAGAAGGATACTCCCCCTGGAAGCTCGGATCGTAATGGGTCCTCGGCGGAGGCTGTGGATAGCCTCCAAAGTAGCTCTGACTCCAGTAATGGTCGTAAAAGGGCTCCTGCTGCATCTCCATCCTTTGCAACCGATTGTGTATCTGTTGTTGGTTGTCGAGGAGGAGACGTTCATTCTCGAACATCGCCCTTTGGTTGTCAAGTAACCGGTTCATAGTATCCTGAATACCGGTATACATTTCTAGATGCTGCTGTTGTGTCTGATGTATATCCTGCAGCATCGTGTACATTTCCTGCATTGAGTAGGCATCCTCACCTGGCTGCGAGGGCTGTGGAGATGGCGGCGGGGGATGTGATGATGAAGACGCACCCGGATGCATCCTAGGACGCTTCCGTGGTGCTACTCATGCGCGAAGAGGTGTGAAAGCCTCCTCTTCCTCCTCAGCCTCGCCTTCTTGTTCGTCATTACCGCCTTCTTCTTCATCGGACTCAACGGCTATGATCGGCCACCGGAAGTGCTGGGCTCCCTCAATGTGGAAGACGATGTCCGGCAGTGCGCATTCCTGGTAAGCGTGGTTGACGTGGCAGTGTGCGTACGCCAACCCATACCAGAGAAGGATAAGGTTTGAACGGTGCAGATGTTGCACGTTCACCTTACTCCTCATGGAAATCGGAGTCATGGACTGGAGATTCAGCCCCAAGTAGTGTGCCAACCTTGTGATGAGCCCACCAAAATGGATCGGAGCCTTCCTTGTACTCCTCTTCACCGCCAGGACGCGCTGCAGAAAGAACGCACCCTAGTTGCATTCTTGTCGCTTCAGGAGCATGTAGAGGAAGAAAAGATCGCTCTCCTAAAACTTGCTCAATGCTAAATCGCTCCGAGCAAAGAACGTAAGGCTCAACATCTGGTGTAAGACCCGGACGAAGGGATGCTCGAAGTCCGCTACCGCAGCATTATGGTAGCTCACTATCTTTCCCGCCGGCACTGTGACTAGCTCGGCGAAGATCTTGTCATAGTCGGTGTGGGAATCTAGGCGTCGGTGATCATGTTGGGAGTGGTTCCAGTTAAAGATGTTGTTGAACTGCTGAAGCGTGATGTTGTAGTTGATGTTGAACAGTCGGAAGGACACCCTCCCCTTGATCCACTCACGGTCCGACGCCACCACGTCGTTGGGTACGACGCAGACGTCGAGGGATGCCATAAACTCCGCCACCAATTCCTTGTAGGTGGGCCATTCACCGAAGAATGGCTACCCATCCGCATGGCGCTCCAGCTCGTCTGGCCTTATGCTGGTGTGGCGTGCTTGACCCTTCAGCACATAGGCCAAGTTGGCCTCGAATCCAAGAACACCGATCATTCCCCAGTCCACATACCGGGTCGACTCGATCTTCTGCTTCATGATCTCCTCATATACCTTCTTCACCTCTGCGGAAGGGTGAATCAAGCGCGGACGTGATACGGAAGCAGTAGGGGGTGGAACAAACTCCACAATCTCCATGGGATTCACGCTCGAGGACGATGATCCGGCGGCGTGCACCATTGTTGCAATAAAGATGGGATTAGAAGAAGAGAGCTTGGGGAAGATGGAGAAGTGATTCTCCGCTCGGTGAAAATCCCTGCTCGCTGTCGCTGCTCTTCAGTCATGGAGGGCTCGGGGGAGTGCTCGGCGCAAAGGAGGACGTTTGCTCTGAAGGTGTGACATCAAATGACGTTGCAATTTGCCTTAAATAGACTTGGCCGGCGCCACTGTTGACCCGTCGATACCATCGACGCGGGTCGATGGTATCGACACGTCTCGATGCTATCCGCCTCCCTCGCGAGTATCGACGGCTGACGTTTGCTGGATCGGGAAACCCGGATTGCTGACCTGTCGATACCATCGACGCAAGTCGATAGTATCGACGCAGCTCCCGGATCGCTGACGTGGACTCACGATCGTCGTCGATGTCTTTGCACGGATCGGTGACATGGATGTCGATACCATCAACGAGGGTCGATAGTATCGACTTGCCTTCATTGCGACACCGCCACTTTTTCACTTCTACCTGTGATCATGTCGATACCATCGATGTGGCCGTCGATGGTATCGAGTTGACTGAGCAAAATCGTTCTGAACTTCTCCAGAGATCTCGATGGTATCGACTGGTGTGTCGATACTATCGACACTTTTATTGCGACCTGCCTGTAGGTATGTCAATACCATCGACGGGGCCGTCGATAGTATCGACTCAGTGCGATTTTTGCAGTTGTCAACCTGAACCCATGTCGATACCGTCGACCAGTGTGTCGACGGTATCGACCCTAACTGTGCCTGCACATTGAACAAACGGATCAAGGTATCTTCTTTACACTAAAACTTAAACGAAATAAAAGCAATCTACGACTATAATTAAACTATCCTAATGTACCAATGGTTGGGTTGCCTCCCAACAAGCGCCCTTATTTAACGTCTTAGGCTAGACGTCTTCCCACCATCTTATTCATTCATAAGTGTAATGAGTTTGAACTCATTCACTTTTCTCCTGTAGTTTTCACCAAAATACAACTTCAACCGCTGCCCGTTCACCAAGAACGTGGCATCTCCATCATGCACAAGAATCGCACCGTGCGGTCTCACCTCTTCCACTACAAAAGGTCCACTCCACCGAGACTTCAGCTTCCCGGGATGCAATTTGAGATGGGAGTTAAACAATAGAACACTATCTCCCTTCTTAAATGTGCGCAGCTCGATATGTCGATCGTGGATCAGCTTTGTACGCTCCTTGTAGATGCGGGCATTCTCATATGTCGTCATGCGTAACTCATCTAATTCATTCAACTCGAACATCCTCTTTCTCCCGGCTTCATCATAACTCAAGTTTAGCCTTCTTAGCGCCCAATGGGCCTTGTGCTCCAACTCCACCAGAAGGTGGCAAGCCCGGCCATACGCCAACCTAAAAGGCGTGGTGCCTATAGGTGTTTTGTACGCCGTTCTATACGCCCAAAGTGCGTCCGGTAGTAGGGCACTCCAATTTTTCCTTGTGGATGCCACTGTCCGTTCTAGAATCTTCTTGATTTCCCGATTTGAGACATCCACTTGTCCTTGCGTCTGTGGATGATATGGAGTGTCGATGTTGTGCTTGACCCCATATTTCTTCAAAAGTGTCGAAAATTTCTGATTCCAGAAGTGTGTGCCTCCATCACTTATGATCATTCGGGGTATCCCGAACCTGCAGAATATATTTTCTTTCACAAACCTGCACACTACATTAGAATCATTAGTATAGTGACCGAGGGGAAGAGATCTTAGGATTCTAGCTCTCCTAGATCTTGTGACTTCACAATGGTTAGTTGGAATTTTGAGTGGTATACCTCAAGCTCTCTAGGGATTAATAAAAACATAATCCATCCACGTAGCATATCTATTTAGGGTTGAACATAACTCACATTGGTTGATAACCCTTACCTTGTGTCTTATATTTCTTAGTTGATACATAATGTTGTAAGAGAAATCAACTGTTTAAAACTGGTGATAGCTTTATATGTTCCTATTTATATTGTGTTAATCATGCTTTCCTGTTCTTTCTACTTAATTTGTTTAATAACTTAATATGTTGTAATCAATAAATGTTGTTGAGAGTTATATCTCTCATTGGGACATGGGTCTCACCTCGTGGGTCATCACATATTTTTAGGTGATCATCAATGGTGTCATCAGGTTCGTGGTGGTGAGGAAGAGAAGCTTGAGAGCAGTAGGAGCATAAGGTTGGCTAGTGTATACTATATCCTAGAGTCATCCATGTACTCTTAGGTCTAGGTAGGAGATGTTTTATGGATGATATGTATAACAACTCGAGCTTTTGGAAGTATATTGATGTCATACATGTCATGTGTATATATGTAACAATGTTTCATGTACAGGTGGTGGTTGAGGCCACTGGACAAATATGTATATACATGGTATGGTATATGTTCTTATGTAGGTTGTTGGACTTACATGTAAATATTCTCAAACTTTTTTGTGATTTTTAATTTGGAATTAATTATCCCTTTTTTTGGCTATGTGGATTCATTAGTGATCAATTGTGTGTGTGTTTTGTTTTGAGTAATCTTATTTCACTAGTACAGAAATGACATACAACGTCACATTTATAGGCATCAATTGCATTCCAAAAACCGACGCCATTAATCTACGATGTCGACTGCAAATACAAACCGACATCTACATGTGAAGACCGGCCGATTTTCATAAGACACGGGTATCACTTTTTATTTAGCATCAGTTAGGCGATAAGAAACCAACATCGAAAATCACCCGTGAAATCCAATTTTTCTAGTGAAAAAAGTTATCTCCAAAATTTCATATACGGCGTCGGTTGTTGACCAAGTAACCGACGACTAAATATTTTTCACGAGACAAAACTCGGCCCCATTTTTTTTGTCAGTTTTGTAACATGAACCGACATAGATGTGTGTTTGCGCGGTGTCCCTGTGAAAATTTTACCCCACAAATTGTCCAATTGGCGTCGGTTTGGGAGCACAACCGGCGACTATGGTTGTAACTCAAGAACATCGACCGATCTTCAAATATAAGCATCAAACTTTTATAATAATCGATGTCTATAGTGAACTTAATAACACCCATGCAAACCAGACTCTTCCCCTTCTGTGTTTCATTCCCGATTTCACTAGCTAGGTCTGGCGATTCCATTGCCGCTTTTTGTGCCCCTACTGCTCTTCTCCTCCAGTCGGAGCCACTATTCCTGCTCTTCTCCTCCAACTGAAGCCGTAGTTTCTACTCTTCTCCTCCAGATAGATCCACCGCCACATGTCCTCTTCTCCGTCGCCGTCGTTGGTCCTCTCCTCCAGCCGGTCCTCTCCTCCAGCCACAAGAAGCCAGTGCCAACAATCCTACTGTCAGAGCCAAAGCCAACGCCAGTAGCTAGCGCCAACAGCAGCAACCAGAACCAGAGCTCACCATTGTTGTCACCACCGTCGTCTCCTACTGCCACTCGTGGTCTCCTACTACTGCTCATCACCACGACAGTCTGTTAGAGCCATCCACATCTAGGGCTGACAATACACCCACGTCACTGCCACTGTTGTCATTTCCACTGCTAGAGGTAAAGCCTCCAATTGACTAGGTTTGTATCCTCAATTCATCCTTAAGATATGTTAATAAATAATCCCTATAAACATGTAATATTTATTTAATAGAATTGATGATTGGCTTGTTTATTAGTAATATAGGACAAAAATAAAATGCTTAATTTTAACATATATCCTGGATAAACCTTGTATATATGTGTCTGCCCTGACAACCTTATATTGGATCTCACAACAATATTTAGTACATGAGATATTTTGAAATTTTGAAATAAATGATGAATTTTAAGATACTTACATTTATGTGTAATGATTATCTTGATGATGAACATGCATGTACATTGGAGATGTTGAAATAAATGTTATAGAATACGATACCTAGACTAGGGTATGATTAAGACTACAAGATGCTGCTATTGTAAATCAACCTAGGATATGAACAAATGAACGTAGGATTGTAGGTATATAAATGACAACTTTATATTATGGCCTAGAAACCCATCCAAGATTTACTCATTAAGAGTAAATCTTGGATAGTCCCCGATTTGGGACTATTCTTGAACACTTAATCTCACTTAGGATGTAAGTATATAATGTGTATTGGGTTTTCAAGAAAATTTTGATAGCATTTCCCCATTAGAGAACAATGGGGAAATGCTGTCAAAATTTTCTAGTGAACAATGGGGAAATGCTGTCAAAATTTTCTTGAAAACCCAACACACATTATACACTTACTAGTGATATTAGGTGTTCAAGAATGGGATAGGTGGTACACATTTATTATATATAAGACCTTAAACCCTAAACTTTTAACCATAAACCCTAATCTTTTAACCCTAGACCCTAATCTTTTAACCCTAAACCCTAATATATACTTGTTTGGTCTTTGATCATAGAATGGATACATCATGGATGTCCATTCCAAATCTCTCCCCCCCAGAGTTTATTTCTAGTCATGATTAGTTTATTAGATTTTCTGAGGAACATAGGAAACAACTTGGAGATATGTTCTACTGTCCATGTAGGCATTGCGGTAACAACTTGAAAGTCAGCACTGGTGATGAAATCAAAAGTCATGTCATGTGCAATGGGATTGTACAAGGCTATACAGAATGGCACTGGCATGGAGAGATTTCAAACTTGAAATCAGTGGATGTCAATAGCAGTTCTTGTGTGGAAGAAGAAATTGCCTCCGATGATGTAGATGTGAACAAACCAGTTCCAATAGACATCGTTGATGCGATGCTGGATAGTTGTGGGGTAGAGCACACCGATCCACCACCCATGTTTAGAAACATTTTGGCATGATTCTGAGATACCGTTATACACAGGTTGTACTAAGTTTATGAAGCTTAGCACTATGTTGAGATTGTATCAGCTGAAAGCTAACAATAGATTGAGCGACAAAAGCTTCACGTCATTGTTGTCTTTTTTGAAAGAAATTCTTCTTGAAGGAAATGAGCTGCCAATCTCAACATACTAGTTACAGAAATTGTTGTGCTCAATGGAATGGAGGCCAAGAAGATGCATGCATGCATGAATGATTGTGCATTATTTCAAAAGGACTATGTGGATTTCAAAGATTGTCCAAAATGTGGTGCGTCAAGGTATAAATGGACGATTTCAGGGGAGTCTAAAATTGGTTCTCCTACCAAGGTGATGTTGTATCTACCTATAATATCACAGTTTCAATGCTTGTTTTCCAATCCGATAGATGCAAAAAATTTGAGGTGGCATGCAGATGTTAAGAAAAATAATGATGGGATCCTACGACATATGTTGATAACACCCATTTTGGGGCTATTTAGGGCCTTTATTTCGTTGTCAAAATTGCATTCTAAACTATTGTTCCTCTCCGTTTTATCTTGTTACTACATAGAAATAACCTGCACTATGCCCCTGACTCTTTTCCCATCTTTTGTAGAGATTACCCTCATTTTTCCACCCAAAGTCTGCAAAAAGGCATGTCCCGGCCAATCTACAATGAGCATCTGCATCAGCCCCTTTACTAGTCGCCCGACACACCCATTTACCCATCACGGTTGCTACCTGATATGGCAGCAACCCGATACAGGCGTGTCACGTGAGGAGCCCCGATGAGTAGTAAGTTATCTACCTGACAGGGAGCTTTACCCTCCACGACTCATCAACCCAATACGTGCATGACGCGCTATGCGAGTTACTCATCGGAAGTAGTTGCCCGTCAGGATCACCCGATAAGCTCACAACCCGGCACGCGATGCAAGCCGTACCAGGTGACAATATGTGGACCATACCTGAAGCCACATAAACGGAGTCGATGAAGGACACGTGGCCCCACAAGGACCGCAACCTCTAAAAGCTACTGCTTATAAATAGCAGCTACATGACTATGATGGGACGGGTCATAACCCCATGAGAGCTAACTTCATAAAGACATTAGGAGATAGTGTGTCGTGTTCCAAGGCATATCGGGTGATACTAGGTGAGCACACCCCCAACCCGAGAGGGGCGGGAGGAGTTCACTTAGAACACGTCCCGATAGCCGCAGCAGCACGATACAACCAGGAAGGCCTCCCCTATCGGGCCCTAGATGGGCCTCAACCCGAGACGGCTCGCCCCTCTATACCCGATACAAGGAACCTAAGAAGCTAAGTGATTCCTAACCCGACACGATACCGAACCCGATCTAGACTAACCGTTACAGCATGTCGCCTGAGAGGGCTGGCTGCCCGACACGACCATATCGAGTGGGGAGTTCTCTCGGTACGCCCTGACTGTTATGATATGTCACCCGAGAGGGCTGGATTCCTGACACGGGTGTATCGGGAAGAGCTCTTACCCGGTACCGGGTTAGATATCCCTTAGGGGACCGCTATTGTTTATCGTCTTCCTAAATCAAGGAAGTCGATATCTATCTTTCCTTTTCAGTATTTTACTTTCATTACTTATGCATTGTAACTAAAACCTCTTCACATATCTATGAGTATGGAATCAGTGGAGTTTAATACTTGTTGTTCTGTGTTTGGTTCCTTTTTGTTGGATGATTTCTTTTTAGCATCTGAGCTCTAGCCTTTTATGCATGGATCATGTTTTGACTAGCTATCGAATTGTGTTTCTCGTTCGATTCTCTTGAGAGGGGGAAGTTGTAACTCTAGAGTTTGGTCTATCCCAGGTGTACGAGAGTACCCAGGGTCGGGGACGCCCCGACTTGTCTTCCCACTCTAATCTACACCCACTTCCCTTGAGAGAGGGAAACCTTGAGAGAGGGAAATGGTGCGTGACTAGAGGTATCTTATTTGAGAGAAGAGGCTGCAGGATGTTTTCCGTTGCTGCTTGTTATGCCTAAGTTTTCTTCCTTTGTGCTTTACCTCAACGATAGTTTTATCTCCTCAAATTATGTTATTTAAAACACCTATAAAAATCTCTAAACTACAAAACTTAAATCTTTCTTATAACTCCTTTTGGAGATAGGGTCTTTATTTGTTTCCTTATGTTTAGTTCATGTTACAACACCCCCTTTTCTTGCACCCCCATTCGATGTGCTTAGATAAGTGAAACTCAAGTTCTGAAGCACCGTTCTTCCTATCCCTGTGTTCGACCCCGAACTAATTCAACCCTGTGCTAGTTGCAGGTGTCTTAAACATTCAGGTATTATAAATTTCTAAAGTTCGATAACCTAGACATGATTCCATTCTTGGACCCACGTTTAAGGCTCGTCAACTTTTTGGCTCCTTTGCCGGGGATAGGCAAAGAATAACATTCTATGAACTTTAGTTTCGCTTGCACTTTGCCAAAACCTTGTACATATGCATATAATACTACAATTATTTACTACACATAATATTTATTGTTCATAATTTATACAATGCTCTTACACCTTTGTTTCTTTCCATGTACTCCTTTCTTTCTTTCTAGGTCACCCAAGCTCTTGACAAGTCATGGCTAACCAAGACCCTGAAGCTCTCTCTCTTCACTCATTCTTTCAAGTTCGAGCTAATGAAGAGAGAAACCCAGTTGTAACGCAACCTTTAAGCATCACCAACTTTGAACTGAAGACCTCCTTCCTCCAGCTTCTACAGCATAATGGGTTCGGTGGAAACACCTCTGAGGAGAACCCGTATAATCATCAAACAACATTCAAGAGGATGTGCAACACCTTTAAGCTCAACAGAGTCCCACTGACGCATATCTACATCCAGTGCTTCCTATTCTCGCTGAGGGACAAGGCACTAGAATGGTACACCAGCTTATCGGATGGGAGCCTCCCTGATTGGGAGCATCTTTCCAATGCTTTTATCGCCAAGTTCTTCCCCATCAAGAGGACCATCAAATGTCAAAACAAGATCATTAGGTATTCCCAGAAGCCCTCGAAGAATCTTCATGAGACTTGCGAAAGATTCCAGAGCTACTAGTGTGAATGCCCACATCATGGTTTTTTGGAACCAAAGCTCATCACCACATTTTACAATGGGGTGTGCCCCACTGAGAGGAAGTCCTTGAATGCTGCTGCTGGTAGTGTTTTCTTGGGACTTATGTTGGATTATAGGGGAGACAGAAAAGGCAGTGGAAACAAAACATTTCTTCTCCCCAAACCCAGAACAAAGGAAATGCGTCAACGTCTATACAGTAGGAAGGATGGTTTGTAGAGGCGTACCTTGTCTCGAGGCTTGCTCGGAGACGTTACCTCGTGGTTTGCATGGTCTTCACCTCCATTCTTGGATGGTGTCTATGCAGCTCCTGGTCTCACCGAAACTGTCAGGATTGACAGATGTCCTCCGAGCGACATAAGTCTCCCGCCTCTAAAGTAGTCCACATGGACCACCTGGAACTCTGATCTCCTTATCCCACAAGGAATCAGAAGGAGTCACACCCTCCTATCAGCATACTAGTCACCGACACACTCTCCTACCACCGGTCGCTTTTTGCAGTTGTCTTTTCCCTTGTTGTGCCTCCCTTATCGGGTAGCACTTGCTCGGGCTCTCTCGGTTACCAAAACCAGAGAGAACGACAACTTTACAGAGAAACTGGTGCACAGAGTTGTGTTACTGAGAAGCTCCCAATACCCCTATATATATATGAGGGTCATGGGACAGGTTTCTCTACCCCGGGAAATGTGGGATTAAAGTAGGAGTAGAAGGGTTTGAGATTTTCCACAAAACAACCAAGTACGCCACCTAAACCATTCGTTTCAAGCATGAAACGGTCGGTTGGGTAGCTGAGTCGATCATTTCACACCTAAAATGATCAGTTGGAGCACCTGAGCCGATCAGTTCACTTCCCAACCGATCGGTTCATGGTCCTGGTCCAACTCAAATTGACTTTCATATTTTTTTCTGATTAATAAAATATTAATCCTTGTCCAAATTGAATTTGTACAAGTGAAACAAATTATTTTTGCAAAATAGCCTTTTCACTTTCCAAACGATCTCAGTTAGACCAGTTGAGCCGATCAGTTCAACCCTTGAACCGATCGTCTCAGCCTATCTTGAGCCGATCGGTTCATCACATGAGCCGATCGGTTCACCAACCTGAGCCGATCGGTTGGAAGTGCAGACTATGCAAAATCAGTCAATTGCAGTTTCAATCAATCTGATACTCTAATCAATTAATCCAACACCTTGAATACTATGATTTTGAGCTATCATTTAATTGAGTGTTTAATTGAACTACTAAACTCCTTTAGTAATCAATATATAAATCATTTGTGGATAAACTCCTCTTCCCGATTAAATCCTATGTTTGTGACCCTGTAGGTCCATTTCACATTGGCAGTGAAAGTCCATAACATTTATGACTTCACAAGCAAAGAGCGGTGCCTAGTCGCACATCAGTGTTACCCAAGTGAAAAGGAAAGTTGGAGAACAACTTTCAATCCTACAATCCGTGAATGGTGTTACAATGAATGTATAATTCCTTTGTCACTTATATCCCGAATGAACTCAAGATATGGAACAGTCATCCTGTCAACATTCATTCACTTTCTTGATCTCAGAGTATATTGGAGGAGATATGGATGACATCAATATCATATACTAATTCACACATGCGTGTGCATGCCTATCTCAATCCTACTCATCAAGTGGCCATGGATATCAAACTCCCTCAGGAGGGACAAATCCCATATCTATCACTCACCCCTTAAAAGCCCCATGTGTCAAAGCCACCCAATCATCACTTTTATAACAATCCATGTTTTAGGACTGTGTTTGATGATGTCAAAGTGTACCCAACGACATGTGTTGAATGTAGTGATTTCAGGTCAAAGAATCACACTCACCACCATCACTGTGAGAACTGACTGTGACTACCATGTCATGGTTGCATGTGTCAAACTCATGGTGGGTCTGTCTGGTAAACTTGTTCTCTAACAAGTACCTATGTGTTTGGTTTGATATCTCCATATCATGACTAATGAGATTATATCATCAACCAACACCACAATTTAGTCTTGTGTGTCATTGTTGTCTATCTACCTTCCACAATGACATCCGACTAGGGACATAATAAGAATGTACAAAATCTTAGCATCCGTATGATCTCATCGTTCAGGTCCTGAACCTAAAGGCATACGTCATTGAGTATTGTCATTCTCTAGACATTCAATCCATCCTATCATTATCTCATATGACTGAACCAGAAAGAATTGGAATCTTTCCTTTTATATTTATCAAATCAATCTTAATGTATCCCACAAATCATCCCATGATTGGCTCTCAGGGCATACATACTAACAAACTCCCACTTGCACTGTGAGCCAATCACCCTTGAATCATATTCATAGTGATCTCAAAAAATGTCCCACATGTTACTGTACTCTAGCGCTAACATAGTGAGTTATGACAACTCCTTCCCAAAGTCAGTATTAACTGCATGTCTCTCATCTCTTCATTGTACGTCACACGTATGAGATGGAGTTGTCGTAATATGCGATCTAGTATTCCTTTGCTAACCTTTAGCAACATTGCATGACCAAGTATTCCTTACTTGTCATCAATGATGGAATATCTATAAGTTCATCTCATGAACTTCCAGATCCGTATAGTATCTACTGTTGTTCTCTAACACACGGATGCTTGGCATTTCCTTTTAAATGGCTTTCTTGGAACGTTTCCATTTCTCAACAAACATTCACTTTTATATATATCATATATATAGTGATTAATTCTCTATCCTTTTCAGAAGTTCACGTCAGTGTAACTCTTTATAGCGAACCCTTCCTTATTTCCATAGAACCAGTACTTCTCAAGTACTTATCAAGTTCTCATGGTATTCCAGTAACCCTTACCGGAACAAGACATACATCCACTCATCATGTCCCACATACGAGTTAACAGGATGAGCATATCATATTGTCATGTCCTACATACAAGATGAAAAATGCATCTTGTTCTTGCCATGTCCATACATCAAAATGATGGGATGATTACATACATGATAGATCCTTATCTATTCTTAAGAATTGGATGCTTGGCCTTGGAATACCAACTCTATGTAACATGGACAAGTTTTCTCCGACTATATCTATGCACAATGAACCCTTTAGTATAAATTGCCAATGTATGCTCTCTCTTTTCAGGTTAAGAGGTCTTTTGAGAACTATCTCTATAGATCTCTATTCCTATCACATAGGAAACGTCTCCATCTTCCTTAAAGATAATTTCCACTTTGGATTTCCATTCTAGAACATTTCCATTTCACATCGATATGTGGAATGTGAATACGCTCCCACTAAACCACATATCCCTTCTTTATCTTTGACACATCAGTCAAACCCTTTGACTATATTATCAAAGTAAAGATCACAGCTCTGAGTTGCTTGTACTCAATCAATCACATTGATTAGTCCATTGTAACTTATAGACTTTATTTGCATTAGTGGATTCATAAAACTTATAGGTTGTGTCACGTACACATCCTTGTTTTATTCCTCATTGGAATGTGGTTTTAGTATCCGTATGCAAATCTCTTAGTCATTAAGTCGCAATCAACAAGTATCATCCTTCTCAAAATGTTATCCATGTGTCTTAACACTTAAGACTCATTTGCACTTATGGATTTCATCCCAATGGGTGATACCATTAAGGTCATACCTTATGGTTCACATGGAAGTCATTTAGGATGTAATGGTCATAAACCATAACTCAAAATCCGGTTCCTCATATTCATCTAGATAGTTGATTCATCACATGAACAACTCATCATATAGATATTTGAGGTGTATCTGTTAAGGAATTTGAGAACTCACAACTCTTTTTGATTCTTAATTTCCTTTATTAGTGTAGGGTATTCTTTATTTAAGAAGAAATTAGTTATTTGATAATCATCCTCTAACTCCTTAGAGTATGAATCCTTTTGATTTAGACATCACCATGCCTTAATCACAAGCTTACTATGACACACTATCATAATCACTCATAAGGATATCAAACATTTGGTCCAAGTATTTCATTCATTGATCTCATCAAGAATTAACACTTTACCAAATTTGTACCTCATCTATGATATTCTTGAACACTTCAAGATATTCATATTGGTATTTCTCTAAACACCTACTATCATTACTAGCATTAACTCCAATAGGTATGTAAATACATCACATGTATTATACCTAATAGGGTAATTATTCTCCCACTACCACTAGTGAAGATTGATTAAGCATGTCTCTTGCTAGTTCTCTAACCAAAAGAGTCTATATTTATCCATCATGTGGAAACTAGAAATGAATTTCTCATGATTTATGCTAATTTGATTGTTTGAGTTATCAATAACTTTTAGGTATCATTTTATCTTATGCATACCAAGTTCTACAAGATAAACAAGGCATTTCCACAAAGATCATATCTTTCAAACATCAACTATATTGATAGCCATCTAGTCACTACAAGCTGCAACAATAAAGTGTTTCTATTGGCAAATTGAAATAGATGTTCTCAACTCTATTTCGTGTCCTTTAGGCTGAAATAAACTTAAAGGTACTCCAATCTATGACAGCAACACTTTCTCCAATGATGGGTGCTCTTTTCTTGGTCCTTTCATATAGGCCATCACTTCTTTGTAGATCTTGTATATCATATATAACAGATCCATATCATGGTATCATATACCTCAGATAAAGAAGTGTTTATTTCATGATACCTATGGTGGAGATCTCTACCCCCTCCTTTCATTTTCTTTTGTTCTTCCAGATATAGAGGGCATTTCCCTCATTCACCCTCCCATGTGCCTTGAGGCTAAAGATGACTTTGGCTACTGGCTAGCGTCAGAATTCTTCTTTGCTTTGCCTTTGTCCTTGCCTTTAAGACTTACCCTACATTGATCACATCAAACATTAGGGTTTGCCTTTCTTCATAATTGTCTCTACCATCCTCAACATGTCCAACAACTTTGTCAACACTTGTCAAAGTTGTTCATGTCAAAGTTCATCATGAACTGTATGATTCTCGCAACATTTGTAGTATCATACCAAAAGACAACTCTTGGCTCAGAGGGAATCCTTCTTTGTCAGGTTTTTCCACATACCCAATCACATTGAGTGTGTGAATACCTTACTGGATCTCCTTCTGACATGACATACTACGACAATGTCTTGGAGACATCATATGTCTCATGTTGTCTCTGCAACTCATAGTTTAGAGAACACAACATTAAGAACTCCACATTAATGACATCTTCGGTATACTTCCATAAGCATCCTTTAATCCATTGGTGTGGTGGGATCGAGTTCATCTAGTTCTGGTATAACTAGGACATAGAGCTTTCACTCTTCGATTGAGAACACTTCTCAATGTCCTATCCGATCGTGGAATTATTACCCCATTTAATTTGTTGGTCTCAAAGACCGATCGCAAATAAAGTGATTATTGTTGATTATCCATTTATTGTACAAAAGTAAATATATGCAATTTAGTCCAAAACTCAATTTTGACTTATTTGATTGATTTGAAAGGTTTGACGGTATAATTAGGACTTTAATTAATTATCAATCCCAATTTTGTTCAAATTGATAGCCCTCACCATCAATTTGGAAGATTGCAGTGTACAATCTTATAGTGGGTCAAGATCTGTATTTCATCAAGTCATGAGTTAGCTTTGGCGGATCGCCCACAATCTTGACTATTTAGGTAGGCCATCATGCCAATTGCATCATATGTAACTCTTCATGAATGAACATGTAACATCCCTGACCTGGGTTATGCTTTAACCCTAGGTTTTTTAATAAATAAAGATGATTATAAGCATAATCTTATCTTGTGAAAAGTAATTAGGGCTCATGAGGAACTTATGTTTCAATTTTGGTCATGTTTGAACAATGTTGAAGTAATGTTTGCTTATTTTGGACTAAAGTGCAAATTACCCAAGTTGAGGGGATAACTTACAAATAGTACATAATAATATGTTCCTATGATGTTGAGACATCATAAGAATGAATATAATGTAGTGGTATGGTTTTCACAAGCCTGGACACCAAGATAGAGCTTGTTGGACAATGTTTGTGCATTAAAACCTAGTTTTGGTGTAAAGAGCAATTTACCCAAAACCTAAGGTTCAATATGCAAATTACCACTTTAATAAGGTCCCTAATGTTTCTTGACATCATTTAGAGCAAATAAAATGAGAGGGGCGCCTCATTTGAATTAAGTTGGAGGAGAGAGAATCTTGATATTAAAATAATCAAGATTTAAGCCTAATTGGAACCCTAATTCAATTTAATGCAAAAATAAATAAAATAATTGAAGGGTCCTTCAACCAAAATGAAAATGGTTGGATTCAGATGTGAGTGGACGAGATTAAGACTTGCAAAGGCACAAGAATATCCCGAGGAGGTGAAATTCCACTCACCATTATTATAAGAAAAATAAATTCCACTCAAAATGGATATTAATATTATAAGGGCTAAGGTGCTTAATTTCTTTTCCCTTTATTTTTGGATAATGAAGAGGTTTTGCAAGAACATGAATATGGATTAATGTCCAATAAATGGAGGGGGATTTGGTGGAAATTATTTTGGGAATTAAAGGAAATAATCTCATTTTCTCTCTCTGTGGGATTTCCTTATACATATCCCTTTTTCCACTCACTTAAGGACTTCTTTTCGGATTTCCTTTCTTTCTTTGCCTTGGACGACCCCAAGAGAAGCTCAGGAACAGGAGGAGGACGACCCCAACCTGTTGATAAGTTTCTTGACCTCTTTTCCCCTTGATTCCATGGTGGAAATTGAAAGTAAATCATTGATTTCTTCTTAATTCAATCTCCTCTTCAACCCTAGCCAAACTTTTCAACCAAAAGCTTGAGGACGAGCCTAGGGGAAGTTGCAAGAGATTCATCCACCATTTTTGCCGTGAGATTGGAGCTTTGGAGCTCAATTGGAGGTGGGTTTTATAACTTGAACCCTTAATATTGTTATTTCAATCAATTCCTTATCACTTGGTGATCCTTTTTACATTCCCAAAATTTGTTTTGGTTGATTGATGCAATCACCATGGAAACCATAGTAGGTCTCGTGAGTTCAGAGATTGAAGATCTTAAGCACACACCTCTCCAAAATATCCAAGGCAAACGGTTTACTTTTGTTGCTCAAATGGTTTCCCAAACTGTTTGGCAGCAAACGGTTTTAAACCGTTTAGAAGCAAACAGTTTCGTCAAACCGCATGAGACCAAACGGTTTCACACCATTTGGTGGTTTTGACCAGTGTTGACCATTTGGAGATCTGTTGAAAATGATCTAGGTTAATGACCCATAAATTATGATTGATTAGTTCCAAATGGTTCATGAGTTGAAGGTCCATCAATCACCAAAACCCTAATCGGGTTAAGTGCTGATTTGTAATTTGATTAAGTTGGAAACTTGGGTTGATTGACCCAAATGGTTTCAAAACCATTTGCGGATCACCCGAACGGTCTCAATACCGTTTGGGGGTCACCCAAGACCGTTTGTAGGTCTAGGTTTAAGTATGAGTAAGTGTTTGAAGATCCAAAGATATGGTATGAACCCTAATCGGCTAAGTGTTGATTTTGCAAGTGATGGAGATGATGTTTTGGGTCGATTGACCCAAATGGTTTCAAGACCATTTGGGGATCACCCAAACGGTCCCAAGACCATTTGGTGATCACCCAAGACTGTTTGGATGTCTAGGGTTAAGTATGGTTGAGAAATTGAAGGTCCAAAGATATTAAGTTGATGTACAACCAATTGCTGAATTGGTGACCAATCCTAGGATCCAAACCTTAATTGAATGGCATGGTTAATGATGATGTGATTGAAAAACGGTCTCAAGACTGTTTGTATGTCATCCAAACTATCCCAATACCGTTTTGGGGTCACCCAAGACCGTTTGGAGGTCTAGGGTTGACTATGGTTAGGTGTTTTAAGATCTAAAGATACTAAGTTGAAGTGCAATCAAATGCTGGTTTGGTGATCAATCCAATGATCCAAACCCTAATTGGATGACTTGGATTTGAGTGATGAGATGGGCAAATAGTCTCAAGACTGTTTGGAGGTCATCCAAAAGACCTCAAGACCGTTTGGGGTCAGGTCATGTTCAATTTGAATGATGGTCCAATAGTTTTAAAGTGACTAGTTATACATTGATTAATGTTGAAGGATCATCGATTCTAAACCCTAATCCAATTGATTCAAACCCTAATTGATGACCAATTTAGGGTCAATTGAGGGTCAAATAAGTTGAAGTATGACCTATTTAACTCAATCAAAGTATGGTGATAGGTCCCATTGATGATTGGTTACATGAATACAATGGTTGATGGAATCAATATTGAGAACCCTAAACCGATTGGAGTAGTTGAGACCATCTTTGGTCCATGCGGTTTTGAGGAGGTTTGGACCAAACAATATCAAGACTGTTTGAGTCCAAATGGTCTCATGACCGTTTGGGACCAAATGATCCCAAACCGGTTGAGTTCATGCGGTTTCAAAAAGGCACTTTAACAAAGGATCTTGAAGGTCACCTTGACCAAACAGTTTCAAACCATTTGAACTTTGATAGACCAAGACCGTTTGAGGCCCAAGTAATTAAAAATTTTTGAGGATCAATATGGTTAATCCACTTGGATACCTATTGTAATTAAAGATCCAATTGGTCAATTCATTCGGATACCTCATGTAATAGAGGTCCAATGTGATTGAATCTTTTGAGAATTAAAATGATGATAGATCCATTGTTCCAATGATGATTATTAAGGTTAGGTACGAAGGTTGAAACCCTAAAAGTACCTAGATTATCAATACCTTTAGATTAATTAACCCTAAAAGGCTATGAGCGTAATGTCTTAGCACACTATGTTAACCATAGTTGTATGTACTTGATTAAAGGGTTGATGTGACCTAATCAAGTTGGTAGGATGATAGAAAGGAATTTATATATGAGTATTGATCATGTGATGATTAGGTTATGATACTTAATAAAGAGATGATGAAATGCTAATCCAGAAGGTTAATGAATCTTAACCCTAGTTTAGGGTAACATAATGTAAAACCCCAATTATGAGAACAAAGAGTGAAACCCTAATTGGGATGAGTATCTCCAATTGATAGGAAAGGAGAAACCCTAATTGAGGGTGATGCCATAAGAAACCCTAATTGAGGGTGATGCCATAAGAAACCCAAATTGATGGTGATGCCATGAGAAACTGTAATTGAGGGTGATGTCATGAGAAACCCTAGTTGGGATGAATAGTAAGTGAAATCCCAAAGCCCTAATAAAGAGTAAAGGTAGGTGAAATTCTACATGGAGTTATAATATTTAAAGCCCTAACCTTGTGCAATATGATGAAAAACTAGAACCCTGATAATAAAGTAGAGGGTGAAACCTTATAAAGGTGAAATACCTTAAAGGATTGAGTATAGGCAACCTTATTGTAGGAAATGCCTTAACCTAAAATGATTCCATACCATTAAAGGTAGTTGGACCATTTTTATATGTGACCTATGAACTTCATGATGAGAGTGATAGGTCAATGGATGAAAGTATTAAGATGAGAAGTGCCTTAATACAAGATAAGCTGATAACTCAAGGAAGATAGAGGTGATGAGGAAAGTGATATACCTTGGTGCATTTCAAATCCAATCTATTTGAGTAAGAAACATATAAAGTGTGTTATGTAAATCGTTACAGTAAAATGTAATGAGTTTGATATACCTTGAAAAGCATAGGCTAATATACCTTGAGAATAAGGGTAAGCCAAACTAATGAGTATGATGTAATCATACCATGGCAAGGATGAGGAATGAACTCATACCTGGTACTGAGAATCATTTAATGATAAAGGTTAAGAGTAATGAACATGACTGAATTCTAAAGATGTGTAATGGCCTTATGAGCCATATGGTTAAATGTTGCCTGGTGAGAGGTGACAAGGTGTTTTATGGGCCTTATGAGCTATGGGGATGGTTGTCTCCTAGTGAGAGGTAACAAAATGTTTTAAAGGTTACACAAGATTGATATAGTTCAATACCTAGAATAATATCACAAGATTGATATAGTTCAATACCTAGAATAGATGTACAGGATTAGCATAGTCTAATACCTGGAATAACAATTGTACAAGATTGGTTAAATCCAAATACCTGCAATAATAACACAGGATTGGTTAAATCCCAATACCTGGAATAATAACACAGGATTGGTTAAATCCCAATACTTGGAATAATAACACAGGATTGGTTAAATTCCAATACCTGGAATAATTTCACAGGATTGACTTAGTTCAATACCTGGAATGATAACACATGATTGGTTAAATCCCAATACATGTAATAATAACACATGATTGGTAATAACCCAATACATGGAATAATTACACAGGATTGACATAAATCAATACCTGGAATAGTTATACAGGATTGACATAGATCAATACCGGGAATAGTTACACAAGATTGACATAGATCAATACCTAGAATAGTTGCACAAGATTGACATAAATCAATACCTGGAATAGTTGCACAGGATTGACAAAGATCAATACCTGGAATAGTTGCATAGGATCGACATAAATCAATATTTGGAATAGTTACACATGATTGACATAGATCAATACCTGGAATAGTTACACAGGATTGACATAGATCAATACTTGGAATAGTTGCACAGGATTGACATAAATCAATACTTGGAATAGTTACACAGGATTGACAAAGATCAATACCTCGAATAGTTGCACAGGATTGACATAAATCAATACCTAGAATAGTTACACATGATATACATAGATCAATACCTGGAATAGTTATACAGGATTGACATAGTTAAATACTTGGAATTGATACACATGAATAATTTAAGTCTAATGCTTGTACTAGCTACACAGGATTGATGTAATCCAATGCCTAGAATATTTATATAGGATTGGTATAGACCAATGCCTGAATAAGACATGATGATGTACACTCTCATGTCCAATATAACCAAAATCTATTTATCAGATTGGCTAAGCCCAATAAGTTGAAACATGAATTTCTCATGAGTGGCATATCAAAATAATGAGTGTCACAAGAGAAGTTTGACATGATGGTATAATATGAAGGATAAATGATATACATGTTCTTCCTATTCCTTATCAAGAGAATAGTTGATCTATTGTTCTATCATAAATAGTTACAATGCTTTAAGATGAGAATGCTTTAAATAGCTTATCCTCTACCCAGTTTTATATCCTTAACTGCAATAATAATGTTTTTGCGGCGAGTTATATCTCCCACTGGGATAAATTATAATTGTCTCACCCGCGTGGGATCCAATGTTTTTAGGTGGACATGGACAAGGAGGCAGGAAAACTTTAGCAGAGAATGAACATCAGCATCATCGAGGACATCAGTAATATCTCAGGTGGAGATACTGTCTGTCTAGTCTTATAGTTAGAAAGTCCTATGTGTTGTATCTGTACTCTCAGGTCCTCAGAGTCAGTAGTCAGTGTTTTATTGAATCGACCTGAGATTTTGGCTTGATGCCTCGAGGCTTTATGCTGTCTGTATATAATGTTGAATAGGACAGTTGATGTTGTAATCCTCGAGAAGAGATAGTACAAGTTGTGTACTTATGGAACAAAATGTAGATATTATACTTTGGTTCTTGACGAAAAATATTTCCTATGTATGGATCTCTTTGCAAAAAGTTTTAATTTTAAGTGATTTTTAGTAATCCACTACAAATGATTCTCTTTCGCTTAGTGAATCTCGTGTTTCATAAGTTGGATGCCACAATTTAGTGGTATCAGAGCTCTAGGTTCGTTGAGTCTACAGAGACATAGGACTAAGGTTTCGAGTCCGTTCTAAGTGTACTTCAGTGTATCTTATAGTGTTTTCTGCTTATGCAGAAGAAGATTTATAACTTAAAGATGTCTGAAGGACATGAAGAATATGTTGCGGAGAGTAATGTTGCTGCACCAGTGGGAGGTGAAAGGGATCAGCCAAGGGAGGAACCAGTGCCTAAAAATCCTCATGTTGATGAAATCATGAGAGGAAACCCAGATGTTCATAATCTTTTTGGGAAACTCATGACTACGATGAGGTATATAGAAGACTGGATGCCAGCACTGACACCTAGGGCATCAATTCCCAATGAGGGATATGGGTCTGATAAAACCTTTGAACGACTACGTCGTGTAGGAGCCATAGAATATGCTCGAACATTTGACCCAGCAGATGCTGATCTCTGGCTCACTGAGTTAGAAAACACCTTTAAGTTCCTTAGTATCCCAGAGGCTGACAAAATTAAACATGTGGTGTACCTTTTGAAAGGTAGTGCTGGACACTGGTGGGCTATAGAAGAAATAAAGAGGAATGATGAAGAGGTTGGATGGGAGGAATTCCATCGAGAATTCATCAATAAGTATTTTCTAAAGACCTATTTAGATGAAAAGATCCCACATTTTGAGAAAATACGACAGGGAGACATGTCAATAAGTGAATATGAGGTTAAGTTCATGGAACTTTTATGATTTTGCCCCCATATGGCTGCTACTGAGGAGGAAAAGATTCGACATTTTAAGAAAGGATTGAATGCTGAGATGTCCATTCCGACATATTCCCTAGAAAATAGGGAGAGGTTTGCCACATTTGTGGAGTCTATACGAAGGATAGAAAGATCTACGATAAAGAAACATGAGACAAACCTCAAAAGAAAGTCTTCACAGTCACAGGGACTAATGAGTAGTGGCAGCAGACAACCAAAATCTTCACCAGTCCAACCACAAAATAGTACACCTATGCAGGGGTCATCAAGTTGGGGTCGAGCTTGTCATAAATGTGGACAGCTAGGACATTTTAGACAACAATGTCCAAGGAGAAATAGTGAGATGACCCAACAGTCAAGGCATAATCTGCAAAACCCACAAGGACCTCAGTCCAGTGGAGTAGATGGTGGAGGATGAAGACAAGTGTCACAGTTTGGTCCATCTACTTCTGGTAGTAGAGGACAAAGGCAATAATAAATAACAACTAAGTCCATGTTCTGGGTTAGATAAGATGCTAGTTATCTTGTAAAAGTTAGACTTGTCAAGATAAAACTTTCTATTTTGAGTTACCTTCTGTTTCCTACTATAAGAAAAGTAGTTGTTGTTTAGTTCATTTGTATAATCCTTTAAGGAAATGAGGAAGAGATAGTAGTATGAAATTTGTGTTCAGTTTAATATTCTTTTATATGTTTTGAAGTTTCTCTTTCTCCATTAAGAAAGGGAAGAGATGAAAAAGGAACTCAGAAGAAATCTAAGATATTAAATATGCTAAATTTAAAGAGATGAAAAACATTAAATAAAGTAAGTGCATACTACTTGATCTCAATATTTATATACCCTGGCCAGGTATACAACTATTGATGATAAAGTGAGTATGGAGACTCTTAGACTGTTATCTTTTTTATTTCCCTAATCAAGCAGTCATTCTGATACAATCTAATGAGTATCATGAAATAAGAAGTATGGAATGAATAAATGTGTCCTGTCCTAAGCATAAGAAAGAGAAATCTGAGATAACCTTAGACGAGCATGTTTGTATGAGGAATTAAAAGTATACTCCTCATAAGATAAGAATGAAAATAAGGGAGATGAATCTTATCCAATAAAGTTGTAAGTATTATAAAGACCCTTTCCATGATGTGGGAATGGAAAATGTGGTGAGATCCTAAGATGATCATAAACATGTTAGATAATAATAAAGAAAAGAATAGTGTTATGTGATCATCCTTATAGATTCCTGAGCTTAGGGAAAGGAATTTAGGATGAGACGAAGAGTAAATGGTTCATGTATAGATGAAAACACAGGAATAAATATGAGGAATATGAATCCTTGTTTTCTTTCCTTTCAGGGACATGGAAATCAAGTGGGTCTTAGGACACTTGATATGCATAAGATAAAAATGTCCATGTGATGGATACTTAGAAAAGTATCAGTTTACCTTGGACTTGGGTTCCAAAGAAAAGATATATGTAACAAGTAAAGTCCCCAAGATGAAAGGAAGATAAATATGTGATGTGTATTTAAAAACATGTGATAGGTACCAAGGTAAGAAATCCTTGTATCTAAAGATATATCAGATGATTCATGTTGACTACGTGGAATGGTCAACCATTAAATCAAATTAAATATGTAAAATAATATGAACATCACATGTTAGTGGTTTATGTTTTTCATAAACATAACAATTGAAGATATCCTTGAGAAAAGTTCTTGGTTGATATGTAACCTCTTCTTATGGTAACAAAATGCACAACTAATGAGATAGTCAGTGCATGTAATAAGGGAAGCTTGTGCTATTTCATCAGGTAAAGTGACACAATTAAAGCATAAAAAGACTTATAGTCCCAAGTGGATGACAGAATATGATGTTGAATCTTGTATGAGAAAGGCTGAATTAATTAAGGAACATGGGAGTATATGTTCCATGTGAATCATTCCATGATAAACTTGTATGGAATAACTTTGTATTGATCAAAACTCTATGGTGTCCCCATAATAATGAGGTGTTATGTGAGTACATGATGATATGATGCATGAATAATAACTATTTTCCTTTATCTGGGATTTCGGGGACGAAATCCTTATGAGGGGTGGATAATTTGTAAGATCCCTGACCTGGGTTATTCTTTAACCCTAGGTGTTTTAATAAATAAAGATGATTATATGATTAATCTTATCTTTTGAAAAGTAATTAGGGCTCATGAGGAACTTATGTTTCAATTTTGGTCCTATTTAAATAATGTTGAAGCAATGTTTGCTTATTTTGGACTAAAGTGCAAATTACCCAAGTTGAGGGGCTAACTTACAAATGTTACATAATAATATGTTCCTCTGATGTTGAGACATCATAAGAATGAATATGATGCAGTGGTATGGTTTTCACAAGCCTGGACACCAAGATAGAGCTTGTTGGACAATGTTTGTGCATTAAAACCTAGTTTTGGTGTAAAGTGCAATTTACCCAAAACCTAAGGTTCAATATGCAAATTACAACTTCAATAAGGTCCCTAATGTTTCTTGACATCATTTAGAGCAAATAAAATGAGAGGGGCGCCTCATTTGAATTAAGTTGGAGGAGAGAGAATCTTGATATTAAAATAATCAAGATTTAAGCCTAATTTGAACCCTAATTCAATTTAATGCAAAAATAAATAAAATAATTGAAGGGGACTTCAACCAAAATTAAAATGGTTTGATTCAGATGTGAGTGGACGAGCTTAATCCTTTCAAAGGCACGAGCATATCCTAAGGAGGTGAAATTCCACTCACCATTATTATAAGAAAAAGAAATTCCACTCAAAATGGATATTAATATTATAAGGGCTAAGGTGCTTAATTTCTTTTCCCTTTATTCTTGGATAATGAATAGGTTTTGCAAGAACATGAAGATGGCTTCATGGCCAATAAATGGAGGGGGATTTGGTGGAAATTATTTTGGGAATTAAAGGAAATAATCCCATTTTCTCTCTCCTTGGGATATCCTTATACATATCCCTTTTTCCAGTCACTTAAAGACTTCTTTTCAGATTTCCTTTATTTCTTTGCCTTGGCTGACCCCAAGAGAAGCTCAGGAACAGGAGGAGGACCCCAACCTGTTGGTAAGGTTTTTGACCTCTTTTCCCCTTGATTCCATGGTGGAAATTGAAAGTAAATCATTGATTTCTTCTTAATTCGATCTCCTCTTCAACCCTAGCCAAACTTTTCAACCAAAATCTTGAGGACGAGCCTAGGGGGAGTTGCAAGAGATTAATCCACCATTTTTTCCGTGATCTTGGAGCTTTGGAGCTCAATTGGAGGCGGGTTTTATAACTTGAACCGTTACTATTGTTATTTCAATCAATTCCTTATCACTTGGTGATCCTTTTTACATTCCCAAAATTTGTTTTGGTTGATTGATGCAATCACCATGGAAACCACAGAAGGTATCGTGAGTTCAGAGCTTGAAGATGATAATCACACACCTCTCCAAAATATCCAAGGCAAACGGTTTACTTTTGTTGCTCAAACGGTTTCCCAAACCGTTTGGGAGCAAACGGTTTCAAACTGTTTAGAAGCAAACAGTTTCACCAAACCGCATGAGACCAAACAGTTTTAGACCATTTGGTGGTGTTGACCAGGGTTTACCATATGGAGATCTGTTGAAAATGATCTACGTTAATGACCCATCAATTATGATTGATTAGTTCCAATTGGTTCATGAGGTGAAGGTCCATCAATCACCAAAACCCTAATCGGGTTAAGTGTTGATTTGTAATTTGATTAAGTTGGAAACTTGGGTTGATTGACCCAAACGGTTTCAAAACCATTTGGGGATCACCCAAACGGTCTCAAGACCATTTGGGGGTCACCCAAGACCATTTGGAGGTCAAAGGTTGAGTATGGTTAAGTGTTTGAAGATCCAAAGATATGGTATGAACCGTAATCGGCTAAGTGCTGATTTTGCAAGTGATTGACATGATATTTTGGGTTGATTGACCCAAACGGTTTCAAGACCATTTAGGGATCACCCAAACGGTCCCAAGACCGTTTGGTGATCACCCAAGACCGTTTGGAGGTCTAGGGTTAAGTATGGTTGAGCAATTGAAGGTCCAAATATATTAAGTTGATGTACAATCAATTGCTGATTTGGTGACCAATCCTAGGATCCAAACCTTAATTGAATGACATGGTTAATGATGATGTGATGGGAAAACGGTCTCAAGACCATTTGGAGGTCATCCAAATGATCCCAAGACCGTTTAGGTGTCACCCAAGACCGTTTGGAGGTCTAGGGTTGACTATGGTTAGGTGTTTGAAGATCTAAATATACTAAGTTGAAGTGCAATCAAATGCTTGTTTGGTGATCAATCCAATGATCCAAATCCTAATTGGATGACTTGGATTTGAGTAATGATATGGGAAAATGGTCTCAATACCGTTTGGAGGTCATCCAAATGACCTCAAGACCGTTTGGGGTCAGGTCATGTTCAATTTGGACGATGGACCAATAGTTTTAAAGTAACTAGTTATACATTGATTAATGTTGAAGGATCATCGATTCTAAACCCTAATCCAATTGATTCAAACCCTAATTGGTGACCAATTGAGGGTCAATTGAGGGTCAAATCAATTTAAGTATGACCTATTTAACTCAATCAAAGTATGGTGATAGGTCCAATTGATGATTGGTTACATGAATACAATGGTTGATGGAATCAACATTGAGAACCCTAAATCGATTGGAGTAGTTGAGACCATCTTTAGTCCATGCAGTTTTGAGAAGGTTTGGACCAAACGGTCTTAAGACCGTTTGAGTCCAAACGGTCTCAAGACCATTTGGGACCAAATGATCCCAAACTTGTTGAGTTCATGCGGTTTCAAAAAGGCAATTTAGCAAACGATCTTGAAGGTCACCTTTACCAAATAGTTTCAAACCGTTTGGACTTTGAAAGACCAAGACCGTTTGAGGCCCAGGTAATCAAAATTGTTTGAGGATCAATATGGTTAATCCACTTGGATGCCTATTGTAATTAAAGATCCAATTGTTCAATTCATTCGAATACCTCATGTAATAGAGGTCCAATGTGATTAAATCTCTTGAGAATTAAAATGATGATTGATCCATTGTTCCAATGATGATTATTAAGGTTAGGTACTAAGGTTGAAACCCTAAAAGTACCTAGATTATCAATACCTTTAGATTAATTAACCCTAAAAGGTTATGAGAGTAATGTCTTAGCACACTATGTTAACCATAATTGTATATACTTGATTAAAGGGTTGATGTGACCTAATCAAGTTGGTAGGATGATAGTAAGGAATTCATATATGAGTATTGATCATGTGATGATTATGTTATGATCCTTAATAAAGAGATCATGAAACCCTAATCCAGAAGGTTAATGAATCTTAACCCTAGTTCAGGGTAACATAATGTAAAACCCCAATTATGGGAATAAAGAATGAAACCCTAATTGGGATGAGTATCTCCAATTGATATGAAAGGAGAAACCCTAATTGAGGGTGAAGCCATAAGAAACCCTAATTGAGGGTGATGCCATAAGAAACCCTAATTGATGGTGATGCCATGAGAAACCCTAATTAAGGGTGATGTCATGAGAAACCCTAGTTGGGATGAATAGTAAGTGAAATCCCAAAGCCCTAATAAAGGGTAAAGGTAGGTGAAATTCTATATGGAGTCATAAAATTTAAAGCCCTAACCTTGAGCAATATGATGACAAACCAGAACCCTGATAATAAAGTAGAGGGTGAAACCTTATAAAGGTGAAATACCTTAAAGGATTGAGTATAGGAAACCTTATTGTAGGCAATGCCTTAACCTAAAATGAGTCCATACCGTTAAAGGTAGTTGGACCATTCTTGTTTGTGACCTATGGACAATGGATGAAAGTATTAAGATGAGAAGTGCCTTATTACAAGATAAGCTGATAACTCAAGGAATATGGAGGTGATGAGGAAAGTGATATACCTTGGTGCATTTCAAATCCAATCTATTTGAGTAAGAAACATATAAAGTGTGTTATGTAAATTGTTACAGTAAAATATAATGAGTTTGATATACCTTGACAAGCATAGGCTAATATACCTTGAGAATAATGGTAATCCAAACTAATGAGTATGATGTAATCATACCATGATAAGGATGAGGAATGAACTCATACCTGGTACTGAGAATCATTTAATGATAAAGGTTAAGAGTAATGAACATGATTGAATTCTAAAGATGTGTAATAGCCTTTGAGCCATATGGTTAAATGTTGCCTAGTTAGAGGTGACAAGTTGTTTTATGGGCCTTATGAGCTATGAGGATGGTTCTTGCCTAGTGAGAGGTAACAAAATGTTTTAAAGGTTACACAGGATTGATATAGTTCAATACCTAGAATAATATCATAGGATTGATATAGTTCAATATCTGGAATAGATGTACATGATTAGCATAGTCTAATACCTGGAATAACAATTGTACAGGATTGGTTAAATCCCAATACCTGAAATAATAACACAAGATTGGTTAAATCCCAATACTTGGAATAATAACACAGGATTGGTTAAATCCCAATACCTGGAATAATAACACAAGATTGGTTAAATTCCAATACTTGGAATAATTTAACAGGATTGACTTAGTTCAATACTTGGAATGATAACACATGACTTGTTAAATCCCAATACCTGGAATAATAACACAGGATTGGTAATAACCCAATACCTGGAATAATTACACAGGATTGACATAAATAAATACCTAGAATAGTTACACAGGATTGACATTGATCAATACCTAGAATAGTTACACAGGATTGACATAGATCAATACCTAGAATAGTTGCACAGGATTGACATAAATCAATACCTGGAATAGTTACACAGGATTGAAAAAGATCAATACCTAGAATAGTTGCATAGGATTGACATAAATCAATACCTGGAATAGTTACACAAGATTGACATAGATCAATACCTAGAATAGTTACTCAGGATTGACATAGATCAATACCTGGAATAGTTGCACAGGATTGACATAAATCAATACCTGGAATAGTTACACAGGATTGAAAAAGATCAATACCTGGAATAGTTTCACATGATTGACATAAATCAATACCTGGAATAGTTACACAGGATTGACATAGATTAATACCTAGAATGGTTATACAGGATTGACATAGTTCATTACTTGGAATGGATACACAGGAATAATATAAGTCTAATGCTTGTACTAGTTGGACATGATTGATCTAATCCAATTCCTAGAATGTTTATATAGGATTGGTATAGACCAATGCCTGAATAAGACATGATGATGTACACTCTCATGTCCAATATAACCAAAATCTATTTATTAGATTGGCTAAGGCTAATAAGTTGAAACATGAATGTCTCATGGGTGGCATATCAAAATAATGAGTGTCACAATAGTAGTTTGACATGATGGTATAATATGAAGGATAAATGATATACATGTTCTTCCTATTCCTTATCAAGATAATAGTTGATCTATTGTTCTATCATAAATAGTTACAATGCTTTAAGATGAGAATGCTTTAAACTTCTTATCCTCTTCCAAGTTTTGTATCCTTCACTGCAATAATAATGTTTTGGCGGAGAGTCATATCTCACGTTGGGACAATTTATAATTGTCTCACCCCCGTGGGATCCAATGTTTTTAGGTGGACGTAGACAAGGAGGCAGGAAAACTTTAGCAGAAAAAGAATAGAAGCAGCATCGAGGACAGCAGTAATATCTCAGGTGGAGATATTGTATGTCTAGTCTTATAGTTAGAAAGTCATATGTGTCGTCTCTGTACTCTCAGGTCCTCGGAGTTAGTAGTTAGTGTTTTATTGAATCGATCTGAGATTTTGGCTTGATGCCTCGAGGTTTTATTTTGTCTATATATAATGTTGAATAGGACAGCTGATGTTGTAATCCTCAAGAAGAGATAGTACAAGTTGTATACTTATGGAAAAAAATGTAAATATTTTACTTCGGTTCTTGATGAAAAAGATTTCCTATGTATAGATCTCTTTGCAAAAAGTTTTAATTTTTAGTGATTTTTAGTAATCCGCTGCAAATGATTCACTTCCACTTAGTTAATCTTGTGTTTCGTAAGTTGGATGCCACAGAACATGTGAAACACCTTGCCATGAACATCACGTGCCTCTAGGCTTAGACGCTCTAAGAATCACTAGTTAAGTCTAACCCAAAAGCTGACATGGTAAACATGCACCCTGCTTTGGCAGAACCTACATGTTTACCCTTCACACTTCCACGAGATAGACGGCGCACCACGCTTTGGTGTAACCTATGCTTGGTTGATCAAGTTTTTCATGTGTGCCACTAATTGAAGGCGTAAAAGTCTTAATATTTAGATGAGGGATTTGGTTTTATAGGTACATATACATATCCAATCACCACAATATACAGTACATATCATATACATGCTATATCCCACAGAAAACATGTGAAACGATAAAAACAATGATTATGGCCTTCCTAATGTGATTACACAAGCCACGAGGAATCATGGTCATATAGGTATACATCATATGCAACATGTCCATGATGAAGTGCTATAGCCGTCTGAGTTGATCAACTCATCTCATGAATGACATGCTCGCCCAGGCCGGTCGTCAGGGTGCCACCATCCGATCAGTTGGCTCCTCCAACCGATCAGTTCGCCTGGTCGTCGTGCAGCTCCTCATGGCCACCACCCGATCATCTCGCTCCTCAAACCGGTCATTTGGATCACCAACCGATCGGTTCACTCCTTGAACCGATCGTTTCAGTTGTCGTCAGGATATATCCTATTTACATAATAGGAAATAAAAAGTTCTATCCTATTTACTTTCAAATTGGGAAACCCCAAGTTATATTCGCGGGGAGCAAAGGTAGGAATGAAATCTTGAGTTATCTCGAGTTACATCAGGAATAAGGAGGTAGGGAATCGGCACACAGACCGAGATGCTAGTAGCTACATACAACCAAGCACCCATACATAGGGTTTATTGGCCATAACCACACTATACATCCACCACAAAACTCATTTAAGGGTGAGGCGTATCAATTGCATTCATATTACATATCATATATGTATTTTAGGATTTTTGGATTTAAGATTGGACATGCAAAAAGCCAATTTTATTCACATCGTATGCAATAAATAAAGGTGACAAACCAAAATCGATCATATTGATAACCCTAAAGTATAGAGCAGTTGACATGGCTCTGATACCACTCTTGGGTTATAGGGGAGACAGAGAAGGCAGTGGAAACACAAAAAAATTTCTTCTCCCCAAACCCAGAATAAAGGTAACGCGTCAACGTATATACAGTAGGAAGGATGGTTTGTAGAGGCGTACCTTGTCCTTAGGCTTGCTCGACGACATTACCTTGCAGATTGCGCGGTCTTCACCTCTGGTGTTGGATAGTGTCTATGCAGCTCCTGGTCTCACCAGAACTATCGGGATTGACAGATGTCCTCTGAGCAGCAGAAGTCTCCCGCCTCTGAAGTAGTCCACACGGACCACCTGGAACTCCGATCTCCTTGTCCCACAAGGAATCAGAAGGAGTCACACCCTCCTGTCGGTGTACTAGTTATCGACACACTCTCCTGCTACCAGTCACTTTCTACAGTTGTCTTTCCCTTGTTGTGCCTCCCTTATCGGGTAGCACTTGCTCGGACTCTCTCGGTTACCAAAACTAGAGAGAACGACAACTTTACAGAGCAACTGGTGTACTGAGTTGTGTTCCTGAGAAGCCCCCAATACCCCTATATATAGGAGGGTCATGGGACAAGGTTCTCTACCCCTGGAAATGGGGGATTAAAGTAGGAGTAGAAGGGTTCGAGATTTTCCACAAAACAACAAACTACGCCACCTGAACCGATCGTTTCAAGCATGAAACGGTCGGTTGGGTAGCTGAGCCGATCGTTTCACACCTGAAATGATCGGTTGGAGCACCTGAGCCGATCGGTTCACTTCCCAACCGATTGGTTCGTGGTCCTGGACCAACTCAAATTTACTTTCATATTTGTTTTCGATAAATCAAATATAAATCCTTGCCCAAATTGAATTTGTACAAGTGAAACAAATTGTTTTTGCAAAATAGTCTTCTCACTTTCCAAACGATCTCAGTTAGACCAGTTGAGCTGATCAGTTCAACCCTTGAAGTGGTCGTCTCAGCCTGTCTTGAGCCGATCGGTTCATCACATGAGCTGATCGGTTCACCAACCTGAGCCGATCAGTTCATCACATGAGTCGATCGGTTGGAAGTGCAGACTGTGAAAAATCAGTCAATTGCAGTTTAATTCAATCTGATACTCTAATCAATCGATCCAACACCTTGAATACTTTGATTTTGAGCTATCAATTAAGTGAGTGTTTAATTGAACTAATAAACTCCTTTAGTAATAAATCTAAACATCATTTGTGGATAAACTCCTCTTCCAGGTTAAATCCAATGTGTGTGACCCTGCAGGTCCATTTCTCATTGGCAGTAAAAGTCCATAACATTTATGACTTCACAAGAAAAGAGTGGTGCCTAGTTGCACATTAGTGCTACCCAAGTGAAAAGGAAAGTTGGGGAACAACTTTCAATCCTACAATCCGTGAATGGTGTTACAGCGAATGTATAATTCCTTTGTCACTAATATCCCAAATGAACTCAAGGCATGGAACAGTCATCATGTCAACATTCATTCACTTTCTTGATCTCAGAGTAGATTGGAGGAGATATGTATGACATCAATATCATATACTGATTCACACTTGTGAGCACAAGCCTATCTCAATCCTACTCATCAAGTGGCCATGGATATCAAACTCCCTCAGGAGGGACAAATCCCATATCTATCACTCACCCCTCAAAAGCCCCTTGTGTCAAAGCCATCCAATCATCACCTTTATAACAACCCATGTTTCAGGATTGTGTTTGATGATGTCAAAGTCTACCCAATGACATGTGTTGAGTGTAGTCATTTCAGGTCAAAGAATCACACTCTCCACCATCACTATGAGAATTGACTGTGACTACCATGTCATGGTTCCATGTGCCAAACTCACGGTGGGTCTGTCCGGTAAACTTGTCCTCTAACAAGTACCTATGTGTTTGGTTTGATATTTCCATATCATGACTAATGAGATTTTGTCATCAACCAACACCACAATCTAGTCTTGTGTGTCATTTTTGTCTATCTACCTTCCACAATGACATCTGACTAGGGACATAATAAGAATTTACAAACTTTTAGCATTCGTATGATCTCATCGTTCAGGTCCTGAACCTGAAGGCATACATCATTGAGTACTGTCATTCTCTAGACATTCAATCTGTTCTATCATTATATCATATGAGTGAACCAGAAAGAATTGGAATCTTGCCTTTTATCTTTATCAAATCAATCTTAATGTATCCCACCAATCATCCCATGATTGGCTCTCAGGGCATACATACCAACAACTTAGTGCCCAAGGAGCCAGGGAGATTATTGAAAACATGGCTATGAACCAACAAGATGGAGAATACGACCGAGAGTCGCTAAGTCACAGTACTCCAGGTGAATCTAAGGCTATGGAGGCCCTCGCAGCCAAGCTTGACAAGATGATGATAGATGTCCAGTCCCTCAAGGAGCAAGGTTACAAGAGGAAGGTTCGACAGGAGGTTGTGAAGAGTTGTGTCACCTGCGGAGAGCCCGACCACATGTCAGATTTCTGCCTACACACCGCACCCCAAGAAGATCTCGAAGGGGACTTTATATAGAATGTGAGTTATGTTCAATACCGACGGCCCGACCATCTTGGTTTCTCTTATGGGAACACCAGTGCTGCTGAGAACTCTCACCAGCTGGTGAGTGGGAAACCTTCGGGAGGACCATCAAATCAGCAATGACAGACAGGGTTCCAGTAGTAGAGGGCCTTCCCACAAAACCAGCAGCCATGATCATCTTTGATGGCATAATTTATGTCCTTTGCTAAGAGATAGAACGACATCAATGAAAAGATGCACAAGAGCTCAGTGGATAGCATGGCTCTGCTCAAACTAATGCATCAACAGATGGGTGTTTTTCTACCCATATAGCGGAGCTCCAGCAGCATAACAAACAAATTGATCAGTAGCTGGCAAGCCTCGCCCAATCCATCAACCATCAGGTGGGGTGTTTCCCCTCCAATACTGAAGCCAACCCATGGGGACATGAGATGGCAAAAATGTCCGTTCTAAGATCAGGAATGATTGTATCTCCATTCGTTGAGAAGACAGTAACATCAACAAAAATACCCATCGTAGGGGTTAGCACAAAGGTTGTTGAGGAAGAAGTTACACAGAAGTCAAAGAAAGTAGTCAAAGACAAGGTTAACGACATCTCTTCTGAAGACCATCCAGACAAGTACACACCCCGTGTACCATTCCCACATAAGCTGGTAAAAGCCCAGCTGAAGAAGAGATATGAAACGTTTCTGGCCGCTACAAAGAAGTTGCATGTGGATGTCCCATTCCTAGATGCCATTGAAGAAATGCCCACTTATGCCAAGTTCCTAAAGGACCTAATAACAAGAAAAAGGAAAGGAGAAGAGATAGATACTGTGAAGCTCGCCAAGATGTCTAGTTCTTTCATCAAAACTAATACGCCTTTGAAGAAGAAGGATCCAGAGGCCTTCGTAATCCCCTTTCAAGTTGGAGATAATGTAATTCAGAAAGATCTACCAGCCCTAGGGGCCAACATCAGTCTGATGCCTATGTCCTTTGCCAGGAGAGTGGGGTTCACTGATATGGTAAACACCAACATGAGGATACAACTAGATGACCATACCTTCACCCGACCAGTTGGTGTTGTTAAAGATCTGCCCATCTGAGTGAGACGCTTCTTTATCCCTTACGATATTATTTTGATCGACACCATAGAAGATCTGAGATGCCCTATCATTTTCGGGCGACCCTTCCTTGCCACTGACTGAGCTCTTATCAATGTCGAGGCGGGAATGATTATGATCTATGTTGAAAGAGATCACATCAATTTCAACATCAGTGATTGTATGAGGGCCCCCTCATTCTTTGAATCCTCCTACTTTGTTGAGAGCTATCAGCGGTTATGCGATGAAGTACATGAAAAGAAGGCCATGGTAGATCCTTTGATGTGTGCCTTAACTGGTGAGTTATGAGAGATTGATGATACTAAGGTTAGGGAATTGTTGGCCTATATGGATGTTGAAGAAGTGACTGAGGATGAAGATCCTATTGAGACAGTTAGATATGCCACTCTCTGAGAAGCCCCTGCTGAAGAACAGAAAAAGGAAGTCCCACCAGAGATAAAAGTCTTGCCGAAAGGCCTTGAGTATCATTTTTTGGATCAAGAGAAGATGCACCCGATAATCATCAACTCGGAGTTGACAGATTGCTAGAAAGACCAACTACTCAAAGAGTTAAGGCTGTGAAGGAAAGCCCTGGGCCACTCAATTAGGGACCTGAGAGGGATAAGCCCTTCGGTGTGCATGCACCGGATCCATCTGGAAGAGGACTCTAGGCTGTATGCCCAGCCACAAAGAAAGTTGAATGAGAAGATTCACAAAGTCATTAGCAAAGAAGTAGTTAAGCTCCGAGACACCGAAATTATTTACGCTATCAGTGATAGCACGTGGGTTAGTCCAATCTAAGTAGTTCCCAAGAAGGGAGGGATGACCTTGGTCAAGGGAGATGACGGGGTTGAGGTGGCCACCAAGATGGTCACTGGATGGAAGATGTGTATAGATTATCAGAAACTTAACACCGCCACCCGCAAGGACCATTTCCCTCTTCCTTTCATCGATCAGATGCTGGAACGCCTGGCCCATCATTCCTACTTCTGCTGGTTGGACGGGTACTCAGGTTTCTACCAGATCCCCATCCACCCTGATGACCAAGAGAAGACAACTTTCACTTGCATCTATGAAACTTTTGCCTTTATAAGAATGCCCTTTGGGCTCTGTAATGCACCTGCTACCTTCTAGAGGTGTATGAACACCATTTTTGCAGATTTGCTTGAAGACAAGATGGAAGTGTTCATGGATGATTTCAGCATGTATGGTAGCTCGTTTGATGACTGTTTGAACAATCTGTCCCTCGTAATGAGAAGATGTGATGAACATAGCCTCACCCTCAACTGGGAAAAATGACATTTTATGGTACAAGAGAGGATTGTTCTTGGACACAAGGTGTCAAGTAAAGGTATTGAAGTTGATCCATCCAAGGTTGAGGCAATAGCTAAGCTCCCACCACCTACTTCAGTTATAGGTGTTCGTAGTTTTCAAGGTCATGTCAGTTACTAATGGAGGTTTATAAAGGATTTTTCAAAGATAGCCAAGGCTCTCTCTAACCTTCTGGTAAAAGATGTGAAGTTTGACTTCACAGAGGAGTGTATGGACACATTCTCAACTCTAAAGGGCACTTTAATATCTACACCGATTCTCCAGTCCCTTGATTGGAGTCTTCCATTCGAACTTATGTGCGACGCCAGTGATTTTTCTATAGGATCCGTACTCGGCCAAAAGAGAGACAAGAAGCATTATGTTATCTTCTATGCGAGCAAGACCCTAGACGAGGCTCAGTAGAATTACATGACCATATAGAAAGAAATGCTAGCTATCGTGTATGCCTTCGACAAGTTTAGGTCTTACCTCATGGGTTCAAAGGTTGTTCACACCGACTACAGGGCTATTAAATATCTAATGCAGAAGAAGGATGCAAAGCCCAAACTGCTACATTAGGCACTGTTGTTACAAGAGTTTGACCATGAGATCAAAGATAAGAAGGGCACAGAGAATGTGGTTGCAGACCATCTCTCCCAAATTTAGGTGCAAGATGATCACCCACTTCCCATCAATGAAAGATACCCCGACGAATCCATCTACTTAGCCTAGTCAGCCGACCTTGAGGGGTCGTGGTATGCATATTTCTACAACTACCTGGCCTATAAGAAGCTTCCCCCAGATATGTCTTATAATCAGAAGAAGAAGTTCTTCTCTGATTTAAAGAACTATTATTGGGATGATCCCTTGTTGTTTAGGCATTGTACCGACGAGTTATATAGAAGATGCATACCAGAAGAGGAAGTTTCAAAAATTTTGTTCGAATGTCACTCCTCTCCATATGGAGGACATCTAGGAGGTGAGAAGACAGCTACCAAGGTGCCACAATTTGGTTTCTACTGGCCAACCTTGTTCAAATATGCTCATGCATTCGTAAAGTCTTGCAATGAATGCCAACGAACTGGGAACATTTCCCATCGCAATAAGATGCCGCTATCAGATTGGATTGAAGTTGAAATTTTCGATGTGTGGGGTATTGATTATATGGGACCATTTCCCTCATCCTAAAATTTCAAATATATTCTCATCACAGTCGACAATGTCTCTAAGTGGGTTGAAGCAATTCCCGCCTCTACGTGCGATGCTAAGGTAGTGATCAAACTCTTCACCAAGATTATCTTTCCAAGGTTTGGACTTCTGAGGACCATCATCAGTGATGGAAGCTCTCACTTTGCTAAAAACCAGTTTGAATCGCTCCTGTGTAAGTACGACATTCACCACAAGGTTGCAACACCATATCATCCACAAACATCCGGTCAGGTGGAAGTCTCCAATCGGCAGATCAAGCAAATCTTGAAGAAAATAGTTGGCAAATCCCGGAAGGACTGGTCGTCTAAGTTAGACGACGCTCTCTGGGCATACATGACTACTTTTAAGATGTTTTTGGGCACCACACCTTACCGCCTGATATATGGAAAAGCCTGCCATCTTCCTTTTGGATTGGAGCATAAAGCGTTCTGGGCAATCAAGCAGTTCAATATGAACCAGATGCTAGTTGGAAAGAAAAGGTTTCTTCAATGACAAGAGCTTGAGGAGTTGAGACTCCACGCCTATGAAAATGCTAGGATTTACGAGTTGAGGACCAAGATATGGCATGATTCACATCTAAGGAAAAAGGACGTCAATGAAGGTGATAAAGTTTTTCTATTTAAATCTTCTATCCGTCTTTTTCTAGGGAAGCTAAAGAGTAGATGGTATGGACCTTTAACCGTTGCAAAGATTTACTCATCTGGGAAGATGGAGCTCTACGATAAGGATGATCTGGAAAAAGTCTTTCCAATGAACGGGCATAGAGTAAAAAGGTTTTACGAAGATGAAGCTTTTCTCAGAATATCAGAAATGGCCCTGCAAGAAGCTGGAACAACAACCACCGGAGCGGAGTAAAAGGGTTTGATGTTGTCGAGCTGACGACGGAAACTACATCGCTCATCGGGAGGTAGCCCGAGTTTTATTTTTCTAGCATAGGATGTAATTTCCCTTCCTGAAGAAAAACATTACAAACATTATCATTGTAATAAGGCACGAGTCAGTGCATGTGTCACATGCATGGACTCCCTCATTTTATGAGCCACCGACCTAGTTTTGATAAGCATTGATGAGTAATACCATCTGAGGCTGAAAGCTTTCTTTCATGCCAATGATGTTTTACCCATCAACGCTTTGTGATTTCATTTTTCTACCCTTGTTTTATTTTTCATTTTTAGTCTTTTGAGAATCTTATCACTTTGCATGACACGCGATTGCTAAGCGGACTACCTTCACCTCAATCGGGAGACATCGTCAGCCCTTGAATTACATGTTAGGTAGGCTGCGAGTATCACATGTTGTGTCGTGTCAGGCATCTCTATCGCCCAAAGTTGTATCGGCCAGCACCCCCCTGCGTGGTGTGATAAATGCTTGGCTGTATCAGGTAGTAAAAGTGTGTCGCACGACACGCCGATCCCATGCGGCATGCATGCTGCGCGGCGCGAAGCTTGCTTAGGAAGCCAAATCACCCTATGACACGACAGATTAGATTGATTTTACTACGTCTAGGGAAATGATTCGCCTCCTCACGTGACACGTGTCCCTATTTTTACCGATTCACCCCCGCTCGTCACAGCTATAAATAGTAACTTGAGTTTAACCGTATTGGGCACCTGCATTTACTTTTCACCTACTCTCGTATCGTGCATCCTGCCTTTACCTCAGCTCCCTTGTCAGCCAGTCACTTCGCGATACCTGTGTCGCGCGCCAGCAATGTCACCCGATACATGTATAACATGATATACCTTATCGAGTAATCAATCAATCGACGTATCCAGGAGACCGTATCGTGTGGCACCTCATGTCGGGTGAGACGTGTGTCACACGACACCCTTTTTACACGATGCCAGTATCGAGAAACAAACTTGCTTTGCACTGGGATTCACCTCTCAAGTTTCTTTTTCATCAGCCCTTTGACCGCATTGCGCGACACGCTTGTCGCGCACTCTCGCCCGACACAAGTGTATCGGGTAGGACTCATCACCCAGTTTTGTTTCACGATGTGGCTCCAGCTTGTATTGCCTGACTCGTATCGGGTGGAACCTCATGTCAGGCAAGACTTGTATTGGGCAGTGCCTATTCTGAGTTTATCGTGTGATAGGCTTGCATTTGCTCAACCGCTTTAAGATCGTATCGACCTTCAACTTTTTTCCAGGTGATACGAGTATCATGCGACATCCATATTGGGAACCCATATTGGGCAAACCTTGTTTTGCTAATGCAACTCGTATCAGTTTCTCAAGCGTTGCCTATCTGGTGTTGGGCAACACGACTTTCTTGGTCTACCGCCCGATATCAGGTAAGGTGAATCAATAAAAAATCTTATTACTTACCCCACTTTTGTTCAAACATTACAGACATGGCTTGCACCAAGAAGATAGTGGTCCAGGTCGATGAGCAAGGTCGGAGGGTCAATCCCAAGGCAACATATGAAGCGACTATAGTCGGGAACAAGTGCCCAAATCCCGATACAACGAGGCCATCTGAGGCTGAGAAACAACCCAGGAAAGAAGTAGCGATTACCCCGCCAATAGTGGAAGAACTCCTGGTCCACTCTCTATTCCAGTTCATGCACCGTGATGCAGAGCATCAACAGCGGTACACAGAGCTGGCGGCCAAAATCTACCAGTCGACCCAGTTTGCCACCATCCTTCTTTCCAACACCTCGACATCTTCAATAGGCTGGAAAATGTCTTAGGAGCTGCTAGGGTAAGGAACATATGCTTAAGCTACACCAGCTTGACCACTGAAATCACCAAGGAGTTCATGTCCTCCCTCCGTCGGGTTCCAAACAAACCCAAAGAAGTCAAGAGATTCGGTGGGGTGGATAGGCTACAGGGGCGGTTGTACAACGTTGAGCACGATATCTCAGAGAAGCTACTCAATGAGATCTTCTCCTCCACTGAAGCCAAGAAGGAGATGCTGAACAATGGCGCTAGGATCACTGAAGGCGACAGCTTCAATCCAGTCAACCTCTGAAGGAAGCTAATCGGCGAACAATCATTTAAGTCGGGGAGCAAGGTGGCGGCCATCCAATCCTGCTTATGGAGGATCGTCCACAAGATAGTGGTGTTCCTCCTATTAAAAAAATACAAAACGAGCAACCTCTACACTGAAGAACTCCATCTCATGTGGTACATGATGGAGGGAAAGGTGATCAACCTGGGGCACTTCCTACTGAGTCGGCTCCACCCAATAAAGGAAGCCACCAAGGAGTACTGCATGGGAGGCATCATCAACCTGATTGCGGAAGGGTTGGGATACCCAAAGGAGTCTTACAGCCTATCAAGGACGCAAGGTGACGATAGGATAGATATGAAGTTCTTGCAATGAGCCAACATAATAAAAAAGGAGGGTCGCTGCTAGTTTTATAGATTTGCAAGAACCACTACTCTCCTACCCCTCCCGCTCTGCACCAACTATGATACAGAGAAGTTGGTCTTCATGCCAGCAGAGATCGAGGCTCTACCAAACCAAATGGTAGAGGCTGCTTACGCTGCCAACATAAGCTTCCAACAAGGGGCAGCAGCCACAAGAGCCGAGTCATCCACCGCCACCACACAACTAGTGGTAGTTGTTGCTAAAGCCACCGTTCCTTCTCCCGTACCTGCCGCGTGGCCACCACAACAACAATCATCACATCTACAGAAGAAGTAATGGTGATCGTGGAGGTCGTTGACACAACCGGGGCTGAAATGACGATGATAGCCCCCGAGGACGCTTCCACGGAAGAGACAGCCACATCTCCTGATGCTTAAGCTGCACCTTCAATGACAGAGGTAGTGGTACAGACGAACACCACCAATGATGCATTCGCTGAGCTGTTGGAGGTAGAGCTCATGGCTATGCACCCCACACCGATGCTGCCACCAACGTCGTCGGTGGTTGTTGTGGAGGAGTTCGCTGATAATCAGATGGTGGACCAACAATCACCTTCCATGCACCCTTCTCCACCACCACAATCTTACAAGGCAGAGTCAGCCACGAAGGAGTCGACGCCCCACCCTGAAAAAATGCCCTCACAGACGATTCAGATGGATTCGGCCCCGCTTGAAGACGTGCACTCTTTGGGCCAAACTTTCTATGCGAGGAATGTTGAGAGGATGAGAGGCCAATCAACTGCAGCCCCTCCATCACTGGGGTAGATCCTCGGTCAAGAGTTTAATAACTTGCGGGAGGTAACGAGCAACCACTCAGCTACTTTTGCTTCCCTAACCCACAATTTTAGTGTTTTCCAGAGGAGGCTGAGCGAGCAGGCGCGTCAACTGCTAACTCAAGTTGGCCTTCCTGGCCAACTAGAAGCATTGAGCAACACAATGTAGCTGGCGCTCCAACGCCTCGATGCCATTGAAGAGAGGCTGAACCAGAGGGACAACCACCCCGTTCAAGACAACCAAGGAGGTCTCCATCGCCTCCAGGACCCAGCTCTCAGCCCTCATCTTCAGCGTCCTCTTCAGGAACATCATCTTCTTCCTCCTCCAGCGGGCCTTCCACAACGCCTGAGGAAAAAATGACGAACAAGACCGCCGACGGGGCTCCAGCAAGACCAGAGAGCACCCGCGACATTTACATAGCTACTCCCTCATCCTCCTAGATGAAGCTGAAGATGCAGATGTATCCATCAGCCTAGCAGAGGGCTCTTCTGATGAATCAGAGGGAGAAGGGGGCGACATATATTCCACCAACGACAAGCACCCCCTCGAGTGTGGGGTAACTTTGGGGACAGAGTGTGGGGTAAGTTTGGTGGGGTACTATATCAGCGAGGGAGGTACCTAAAAATTTCTTCCCCTTCTCTTCTTTATGTTCTTTCCCATATCCTGTGTACATATACATACATGCCTGATACAAAATAGTACATATACAACTGCTTGCATCTCAACCATTGTACAAATACACTCTATAGTAAATATCAGATACAACTTCTTTCAGATTGTTCTTTATGTGTCTAAGGTGGTGCACGTTTTTGTTATGATCTTTCTAAAAACACAGTCTCAAAAGACAAGAAGGCTACAACTTTTCTACGCCAATTTCAAAAAATAAACTCACTACAGCTAAGAGATGGGCATGCGAAGGAAAAAGCTGCCCAAACAGCAAAACTCTCTTTTTTTCCCTATCCATCAAATTCCCAAAAAGGGAGAAAAGCCTTATGAGAGTGAATAAAAGTATGAGAGTTGTGCCAAATGAAAAAAAAAAACACACACACTTGTCTCTCCAAAAGTACCCATCTTTAGGCATGGTAGATCCAGGGCAGTGGTATGTAGGATGTGAAATCACTGCTCTAAAGCCAACTGGCTTGGACTGTAGGGACCACTTGCCCGTTAACAGACCCGTACCTAGATGGACCAATGGAAAACAAGAAGAACCCAAAAAGCCTTAAGCCTACCCAAAAACCCAACTTCTATTTCCATGTTGTTTGGTGTGAAAGCTAACTTTGGAATCATGCACCCAAGTCTCACCAAAGCTGAAGAGAAGATTTTTTTGTTGCTTAAAATAAGGCAGGGAAAAATAAAGTCCTTTGCTCGAAGACAGACATAATTTTGCTTAAGACATCTCAAAACTCGCTTAAACCCCTTGTCTGAGGACTATGACTCGTATGAAGAGGTATTGCAAATAAAGTGTTAAGATGAGTACGATTGATTGAGGACAATCAAAATGCTAAGTTTGGGAGTGTTGATAACACCCATTTTGGGGCTATTCAAGGCCTTTATTTTGTTGTCAAAACTGCCTTCTAAACTGCTTTTCCTCTCTGTTTTATCTTGTTACTACATAGAAATAACATGCACTATGCCCCTGACTCTTTTCCCATCTTTTGTAGAGATTTCCCTCATTTTTTCACCCAAATCCACAAAAAGGCCCGTCCCGGCCCATCTACAACGAGCATCTGCATCGGGCCATTTTTTGGTCGCTTGACATGCCCATTTACCCATCGCAGTTGCTGCTTGATATGGCAGCAACCCGATACAGGCGTGTCGTGCGAGGAGCCCCGACGAGCAGTACATTATCTACCCAACATAGAGCTTTGTCCGCCATGACTCATCAGCCTGATACATACATGACGCGCGATGCGAGTTACTTATCGAAAGTAGTTGCCCATCAATATCACCCGATACGCTCACAACTCGGCACGCGACGCAAGTCGTGTCGGGCGACAGCATGTCGACCATCCCCGAAGCCACATAAAAGGAGTCAATGAAGGACACATGGCCCCACAAGGACCGCAACCTCTACCAGCTCCTGCCTATAAATAGCAGCTACATGACTCCGATGGGACGGGTCGGAACCCCATGAGAGCTAACTTCAGAAAGATATCAGGAGCTAGTGTGTCGTGTTCCAAGGCATTTCGGGCGATACTAGGTGAGAACAGCCCCAACCCGAGAGGGGCGGGAGGAGTTCACTTAGAACCCATCCCGGTAGCCACAACAACATGATATGACCAGGAAGGCCTCCCCTGTCGAGTCCCTAGATGGGCCTCAACCAGAGACGGCTCACCCCTCTATATCCGATACAAGGAACTTGAGAACCTAAGTGATTCCTAACTCGACACGATACTAAACATGATACAGACTAACCATTACGACATGTCGCCCGAGAGGGATGGCTGCCCGACACGGCTGTATTGGGTAGGGCGTTCTCTCAGTATGCCCTGACCATTACGGTATGCCACTTGAGAGGGTTGGCTACCCTACATGGGTGTATCAGGAAGATCTCTTGCCTGATACCAGGTTAGCAGTCCCGTAGGGGTTCGCTGTTGTTTATCGTCTTCCTAAATCGAGGAAGTCGATATCTATCTTCCCTTTTCAGTAGTTTACTTTCATTACTTATGCATTGTAACTAAAACCTCTTTACATATCAATGAGTATGGAATTAGTGGAGTTTAATACATGTTGTTCTGTGTTTGGTTCCTTTTTGTTGGATGATTTCTTTATAGCATCTGAGCTCTAGCCCTTTATGCATGGATCCTGTTTTGACTAGCTATCAAATCGTGTTTCCTGTTCGACTCCCTTGAGAGGGGGAAGTCATAACTCTAGAGTTTGGTCTGTTCCAGGCGTACGAGAGTACCTAGGGTCGGGGCTGCCCCAGCTTGTCTTCCCACTCTAATCTACACCCACTGCCCTTGAGAGAGGGAAATGGTGTGTGGTTAGAGGTATCCTCTTTGAGAGAAGAGGTTGTGGGATGTTTTCCGTTGTTGCTTGTTATGACTAAGTGTTCTTCCTTCGTGCTTTACTTCAATGACGGTTTTATCTCCTCAGATTTTGTTATTTAAAACACCTATACAAATCTCTAAAACCCCAAAACTTAAATCTTTCTTGTAACTCCTTTTGGAGATAGGGTCTTTGTTTGTTTCCTTATGTTTAGTTCATGTTACGACACCCCCTTTTCTTGCACCCCCCTTTCGATGTGCTTAGACAAGTGAAACTCAAGTTCTGAAGCATCGTTCTTCCTATCTCTGTGTTCGACCCTGAACTACTTCGACCCTGTGCTAGTTGCAGGTGTCTTAAACATGTAGGTATTATAAATTTTGAAAGTTTGATAACCTAGACATGATTCCATTCTTGGAACCACGTTTAAGGCTCATCATACATCTGATTCCCCACAGTGGAAGAAGATTGATTTATTGTACCCTAAATTTGGTGAAGAAGTCAGGAATCTAAGACTTGGGCTTTGTATAGATGGGATGAATCTGTACGATACATTGAGAAGCCAACATAGCACTTGGCAGTTATGCTTGTTATATACAATCTTCCTCCCTAGTTGTGTATGAAAAATAAGTACGTTATGTTGTCATTGTTGATATCGGGCCCTAAACAATGTGGAAATGATATCGACATTTATCTTGAACCTCTGATTGATGACTTAAAGAAACTCTGGGGTGAAGGTGTGATGACCAATGATGATTCACGAAGAGATACATTTCGTTTGCATGCTATGTTGTTTTGCATTATTAATGACTTTCCAGCATATGGGAATTTGTCTGGATATAGTGTCAAAGGATCTAAAGTGTGTCCTATACTTGAAGAGAACACTAATTCAATATGACTAAAACATGGCGGAAAGACTTTATATCTTGGCCATCGAAGGTTTCTTCCAAAATTCCATCTATATCATAGGTTGCGCAAAGCATTCAATGGATAGAATGAGGAACGAAATGCACCCAAACCTATACAAGGGGAGGTTGTTTATGAAAGAGTAAAAGACTTTGCCAATGAATTTGGTAAGAGATCACAATGTACCATGGCCACACAGAGTGACAAATCTTTATTCAAGAAGAAGTCAATATTTTGGGATCTTCCTTATTGGAGTTCTTTGGCAGTTAGGCATTGTATCGATGTCATGCATGTTGAGAAAAATTTTTGTGATAGCGTCATTGGTACTCTGTTGAATATACCATGTAAGACTAAAGATGGGATAAAATCCAGAATAGACCTATATGAAATGGGAATAAGGACAAAATTAACAGAAGTAGTTAGTAGCGATTGGAGAACATACTTACCTCCCGCTTGTTACATGTTGTCTAGAAAGGAGAAGAAAGCTTTTTGTGAATGCTTGGTAAATGTTAAGGTGCCACAGGGTTACTCATCCAACATCAGTAGATTGGTATTAATGAAAGATATGAAGTTGATAAGTCTTAAATCTCATGATTGTCACACTCTAATGCAACAAATATTACCCGTGGCAATTCAATCTATATTGCCGAAGAATGTAAGGTTTGCAATCACTAGACTTTGTTTCTTTTTCAACAGTCTGTGCAGCAAAGTTATTGACCCTGATACTCTCGATAAATTGCAAAGAGAAGTGGTTGTTACCCTATGTCATCTTGATATGTATTTTCCTCCTTTGTTCTTTGATATCATGGTACATCTTGTTGTCCACTTGACTAGGAAAGTGAAACTGTTAGGACTATTTTTCTTGCATTGGATGTATCCCTTTGAATGATACATGAGAATTTTTAAAGGTGATGCTCGAAACCATTATCAGCCTGAAGGGAGTATTATTGAGGGTTATGTGGCGAGAGAGGTTATGGATTTTTGTAATGACTTGCTGAGTGGTAATGAAGCTCATGTTAATGACAAGAATATTGAGGAGTATTCTGACAAAGGAATTTTGGGATCACAGATGAAAGTAATCAGCTGTGAGTAGTTGGAACAAGGTCAGTTGTATATTTTACACAACATCCATGAAGTGAGTGCTTATATCGAGGAACATACCAATTTCATCAAGAGACAATATCCTCGAGCCAATTCAATGTGGCTTGCTAGAGAGCATAACAAGACTTTTATAAAGTGGTTTGAAGATAAAGTCTTATATCAACTATCTCAAACACCAAATAATCTTACTGAAACTATCAAATGCCTTGCCTTTAAACCAAAATTGAATGTTATGTCTTATGAAGGGCTTGACATAAATGGATTCTCATATTACACAAAGCGTCAAGATGATACGAGTGTCGTCCAAAATAGTGGGGTTACCCTTCAAGCGTCTTCATTGTTTTTACAAGTGCAAAGGATAAGAGTCCATGTTAAGCTAAAATGTCATATTACGGTGTCATTGAAGACATATGGGAGTTTTACTACGTAGATTTCATAATTCCACTCTTTAAATGTAATTGGGTTGATAACACCAAAGGAGCTATAGTGGATGAATTGGGTTTCACATTAGTGAACTTTGAAAAGATTGGTTAGAAGGGTGAACCATTCATATTGGCATCACATGCAAAACAAGTATTTTACATCGATGATCCTACAAATGATAAATGGTCAATTGTTCTTCATGGTAAAATACAGTTCATTGAAGATCGTATAGATGAAGAAGAGTACTATGATAAGTATAATGACTCCAGTCCATTCTCAGTTGGGTTGCCAACACCACCAAATATTGAATCTAATGATGACTTGTATGTGAGCGGAGATCACAATGAAGGATTGTTAATTGATAAAAGATCACAATATTAGAGGCATGCATGTTTATATTTTTTATATGTTTTATTTTTCTGAATGTGAACTTTACAATGTTTGATTATCTTCTAATTATGTCAAATGTTAAATGTTTGATTTTTTAATGACACTTTCAGATGGCTAAGCATGAGCATGATGACCATGATGCTAATTACCATGAGGGTGAGGATATCAATGTGCCACCTCACAATGTAAGTTTTAAAAATATATCCTATATTTCTATCTATATGTCCATTTATAGTTATATCCTATAAGTGTGTTTATTTTGTAAAATTTTAGGTTGATGATGTACCCCCTGAAGAACTTGGGGCACTTGATGAGCAGCAAAAAAAATTGAAAAAGTGAGGGGCATCACTATGATGAAAAGTTACTACAACAAAGGGGCAATGGACCCAAACTATCTGTGGATTTTGATCATGTAGGAATCCAGTTGGAGTGAACTATGCATGAGCTATTATTATTTGCAATTATATTTTGTAGATTACTAATTTTTAGGATACTAGTTAATAGCAATTATATTTTGTAGAGTATATTTGAACTGGATGAAAAGCTGCATCGTAAATGTGTGATGCAACGCTGTGGGGGGTCCTAAGGAACTATAGGACAAATCTCATGTGAGATTACATATGAGATGTTGAGAAGAGGAAGAAGCCAGCCACTGAGCAATGGAACTACCTAGACCCTAATGACTGGTAGGAGTTTGTTACCAATAGAAAAATTGATGAATTCAAGGTATTAAGTGTCACTCCCAATTTAATTAATATATGTTCTTATGTATTCACCTATTCAAGATTAACCTTTAGTGTTACTAACCAAATCAATGTGCTTACTAACAAGGCTATCAGCAATTCTCAAAGAGCAAGGCGTGCACTAAATGTGCATGACCACACGATGGGTCCAAAAGGCTATGTAGGCGTTCGCCAAAGACTACATGCTGAGTCTACTGCTCATTCTGCTGCTACTCAAGACACTGTAGAGTCCTCAACTATTGGTCCCACACCTCTGCCTTGCCATGCTATGTAGATAGTTGGGAGGAAAAATAAGAAAGGAGATATAACCAAGCCTGCAACTGCTGAGGCGGCTGCAAAAATGGTAAAATTCAACTCTTAGAGCAATCGATATTGATTATTGTTATGTTTACTTACCAATTTCTATTGATGGCGATTAGCGGGGCTTCATCAGTAGAGGAAGGAAGACAAGTTCATCCTTGAGGGCACAAGGGATGAATTGACATTTGCTCTTGGTAACCCAGAGTATCCTGGATGTGTTAGGGGTGCAGACGCTGGTGTGGGCATAAAAGCGTTCTTTGGGCTATCACAGTGCAAACCTGTCCCAAAAGAGGGATTATCAAATCTTGAGGTAACCTATTCTTTTTTTAAAATGTTATTGCGAAAGGGAATTCAATAATCAAAAGCTAGATTTTCTTTTGTTGATGTATAGGTAGATGAGTTAATTAATAAGAGAATCCAAGAAGCAATGGTGAAGTGGCTGGTGTCTCAGGCTGCCACTCAGACTGTACTTGTGGTGTGCCGCTCTTCTCCTACTATAGAGGTTGGGAGTAATATTGTAGACGCACCTAGCACGTCCGTTGTAAGTATTTTTATGACATTACCTACTCTTTTCAAGATGATATGTTTATGTATATATGTATATAACATTCTTTATGTAAATTTGTAGGGGTTGAAGCCATGTTGTCTAAAAAGTAAAAAATTTATCATTGCAGAGGCAGAGGCTTACCCACCCCTTCCAGGGGACATGTTTCATGGGAATCTAGTACCAGATGGTGTGGTTCGTGTGAGCCCAATACATATACTCCCCAATTAGAGGGATTTTCCATTTCCATATGCCCACCCAGATTCTGAAACGCTTGGTGAAGCAGAAGGCAGAGTGATATTGTGGCCCAAAAAGGATGTCGTCTATACTAATATTGTATGGTAAATTAACATTATGTTAATTTTTTAGTATGTATATATGAGTCAATTGATCTGAAATTATATATACAGGTCAAAAGGAACACACCAGCTACATCTCATCCTCCACCTCCACCTACTATAGTACCTAGTTGGCTTCCAAGGGACCTATACGCCTCATTAGGTCCTAATTGTAGGGGTATGGAAGTATGGATAGGCAAACATAATCCAAATTGTCCTATAAATGTTTCTGTTCTGGAGGATGTTGCAGGTGAATCATTCAATAACAATCTATTTATACAAGATATTTTGGAGTTGTTTCGTTATGATTGATTGAATACATCTATGATAGAGGTATGGATATGGTGAGATCTTATTTATACATCCATATACCTTGTTTTATATACGGTGATTTGGTTTCTTATATATTAATGCATACGTAATACATGTTTTACAACCATTTACACATGATCTGTAAAGATTTTTTATTTTCCCATGTGGGATTTCTAGTTCCATCTTTGATCAGTCTTGTAGATAAAGACCCTTCATCAGTTACCTCATACTACTCTGTTGCTTTTAAATATTTTGGTAAAAAAAGAAGACAGTGATAATAGCTCCATTCAATGTTGAGTAAGTTTACTTTGCTTATAATTTGCACTTAAGAAAATTACATTTTTATTGTGGATTTTGAGTTATTAATTTTTAACTTTCTTACCTCTAGTGGTATACATTGGGAGTTACTGGTTATTATCCCCAAGATGTTCACTATTTATTATTTAGATCCAGCGGGGAAGGAATTGGACACATTATATGGACACTCAATGAAAACACCATTATTCACGTGAGAAATATTTCATATTTTTATATTTGTTAACATATATTATTACATTACTATTTAATTATGCAATTTAATGTGTTACATTAACATGTAGGGATTTAAGAGAGTTCAAAAAATTTGGAGGAAACATCTCCAAGAAAAAGAAATAGTTATTAATTTGGGAGAATGTGAAAGTAATTTCCCGACTTCAATGTATATATTATTTATGGGAACTGTGCTTGTTTGTATTTTTGAACATTTTGTATGTTTCAATTTATAGTGTGCTAAACAAGACAACGGCTGGGCATGTGCATACTATATGATGCGATATATGGACCTAATTATCAAACATGCTGCAATGGAAATTGATACCATACAACAGGTATTATATATAGTCTCATTAGATAATATGAAATATACCAATCTTATTATATATTATTAATTATATATATATATCATTCTCTATATAGGTGTTTAAAACCAATGACTTCACTACAAGTGAAAAGTTATTAGATCTACATACTCCCTATACGATGGAAGAATTAGATGATGAAAGAGAACAATGGGCAAAAGCCTCACAGGTAGTAGGAATTTTTTATTATGATTGGGATACTGATGATGATAATGACGATGATGATAATAATAAAGAATGATATTTCTAAACTTTGTTTTCATAATTATTTTTGTATTTGATGACATGTGAATGAATTTTTTTGAATTGTCATATGTGTGAATGTGAAGATGATCAATACATGAATGTTTCTACATGTGTCTAAATGTGAAAAGAGATGAAATGAATGGAACTGCAGGTTGCTAAATGTGTGTGAAAATAGAGGAAATTTGAAATGGAACTACTAGTTTCTACATGTGTGTGATGAAAAATAATATGAGTTAAATGTGCTTATACATGTGTGTGAATCACATGATCATAAATTGTTGTCTATCCTTATTAATTTTGCTGGTTTGTGGTCTGTTGTTGGCTGAAATCAAAGGGTGTTGTAAACCTGCAGTTCAGAACTAAACTGTAGGTTCTGCATCCTGCTGACCAGCCGGACAGAAGGCTTGCAAACTGATAAGAAAAAAAAATCAGAACATAGGCGTCATTTATTAGTATAAAACCGACAACAAAACCTTACTGTGTCGGTTATTAGTATAACACCGACGTCTTTATCCCTTTTCTGGGGGCTAATTTTTTTCCTTTCTGGCGTCGGTTAGTAGTACAAAGTCGACGTCTTTTAGAGGGATATAGTGTCAGTTATTGGTAAAAACCAATGTCTATTGTGTCCTTACTAGTGTATTTTATTAGTGGCGGGAAGGGTTATGTCATCGGTGTTGAAACTGACGCTGAAGGTTTCTACTTTTAGCGACGCCCACTTGGGTGTCGCTTTGAAACCGATGCCAAAAGGCTTAGTTAACCGACACTAAAGGTCAGTTGTGTACTAGTGTTTAGCATGATGAGGTTGTCTCACTTTCATTAGATCAAAACTATTTATTATTGATATATTTCTACATCTGCTAGCTAAGATGTTCATGTCCCTCTATGTCTTGCTCATCTTTTCTAGTCATTTGCTAATTTGTTGCTTTATTTGCCAAGGTAAATGACTTGCTTTTGCTCAAATTGGTCTATTTTTGCAAACATATATTTTACCACAAAATAGTAGCCCATGATGATTAAAATTATTTATATATGCTTAAAATACTTGATAGACTAGAGAAATGCAATTACATAATACTCTAGGACCCTACAATCAAATTTCTTATTTTTTAGTTATACCTAGTTGTCAACGGAGTTTACCTTGGGGTAACTCAACCGATGGGCTAGCTAGGGACTAAACTATACACAACGTCAACTCAGTTACCCAAAAGGAAAACTCAAATGAAAACACCATGTCATAACTGATAAGTGGGTCCATTTGGTTGATTTATTCCCTCTCAACTAGAACAAGACAACCTACAACCCTTCATTCTAGTTCATCCTCAAACCCTAGACCTCTCCCTAGCTCTATTATAGCCTACCCCAACCTAAAACCACTCCTCTAACCCAACCCTAGGTCATCTATGGGTGTTATTGCTGCTATTTTGCCAACAGAGCTTTCATCTTCATTTCTCCTTCTCCTCATCTAGGAATGCATCCAACGCAACCACAACCCCTACATCTCGTATCCTTGGCTATGATGGAACCCATTTCATGCACAAACAAGTTTTTAATCGCTACAAGCAGCCAATACATCATACCCCTTTCCATTCAAACCTTTGGCACAATCTATGGATGGTTTCTTGGCTGAAATTTGGGAACTCTTTATGGATCAATGCCTTGAGTTCTCCCTACGTTATGTGATATCATTTTTTATTCCAACTTGACATGGAACTACAAAAATCACCAAACACCACAATGAATTTCTCACTTAAAGATTTTTGTTTAACTATGCTTGGATATATCAAATTTCATTATGGTATAATTTTAGACACATCTATAACCTTATACTCTGAGATAGAACAACAATAAGTCTAGCATGTGCAAATGACAACTATGTGCACTCAAGCAAACAATTATAACCCATCAAATGCTAAATAGATGCAACAAGTTTGAGTATCAGTCGTTATTGTCATAACCTATTGTCAGATACAATACACCCTTCAATAATAGATTGTAATTATTACTACCATTGTTCACAAGTGATACATTAGTAAGTACAAAACACACATCATCACATGTACAATATTTTTACTAGGGGGAAATCAAAATAATGGTTGTTTCACAAAGTGATAGAAGTCTCTTTGTACAACTTTGACTTGATATACTAGGAGCCATGTATACCTTGTTTATAATAACTACACATTGAGTTTTCTCATGCCGTATTTAGAAAGTTGTATATGTGATTGAATTTTAAAGGGGGGAAACTAATATCAACTCCTCAAGGTCAATAAAAATGGAATTTGATTTAGAAATAGTCACCAATATTATGGGCAATGTGAATAAATTAGAAAAAATATGTTAAAAAGGATCGATCATGGGTGTGAACCATGCCTACAATCATGATTGGTTAAAAAAATATAAAAAATGCTACCATTCATACTTGAGCAATCGGTTTGACTCTGTCATTTAAGTTCTTTACAACTACTAAAAGTGGAAACCAGGAAATGAAATTTGGACAATCATGGATTGAACAGAATCAATAGTAACATAAATCTATTTTAGATATCTGAGAAAGACACATGTGTCTGTGACTAGGTAGGGCACTCACTACATTGGCATATGTGTTTTTTTAGAAACTACCTTCTTGTCATTTATCAATTAGTGATTATCCCAGGAAACAAGTAGGGAACTTGCCCTGTCGTGCCTAAACAGAGCTTTTCCACTGGACCTCCAACACTTCCTACCATCCTAAGATAAGTGCCATTTAGTTACTTGCCCTTCCACCTGGCCATGCCTCTTCTTTCCTTTCTAACTATGATTGGGTTTCTACACCCTCTTTTGATCATGAAAAGGTGTTTCTTGAGATTGGCATGTCCTACGAAGAGCAACATCATATGTGTTCAGGCACTCACTCTTTTTCTCTTAATGAGGAAATGGATATAATCAAGGAAGTTGTTGAATAGGATTCTGATGATGTTGACACTGATGGTGAGGTCGATTGTTCTAATGATGATGGACCTAATGATGGTGACCAGACTACAACTTCCTGGACTATTTTGTGCACCCTGAGCAAGCTAGCGATGAGGACTACAACTCTACTGCTGAAGAGTTTGGCATAGATGATCTAGATATTTAATTCTTAGGTCTAAGAGTGTCCATGTATCTATTATTTTGTAGGCTTGGCATGCATTTATCATTAGGTACATGTATCAAAGGATACTATTTTTATGTCTTCATATGGTTCTCTGTTGTGTTGTTTTAATCATCGACTAATTTCCTTTGGTTGTAATCTTCATCTTTTGTATCCTAAACTCTTTGTTATGATGCTATATGAGATTTTGTGCATGAACATTTATATTTTGATTATAACTTAATGTTCTTAGTTCTCTCTAGCTATCTTTTTGTGGTTGGTGTTTGTTTATCATGCTATTCATTTAATAAGGCATGACCTAGTTGTTCTACCCCTCCCTTTTTTATATGACAAAGAGGGAGAAATATCTTGGCGTCATATTGAAGTTGATCTAAAATTGCATATCTCTTACTTAGCACACATATATATGGTGGTTGTATTTTTGGAGAAATTAACCTTACATATGAAGGTTAACTTAATTTGAAAGGAAGCAATTGCTTTCATACATTCATGTTTTCCCCCTACACATCAAAGGTAAAAATGTTTAAAATTTTAGTCCTTTTCAATATGTTAAGTAATGGTTTGTCATCTTCAAAAAAGGAAGATAATGTTGACCTAATATTTATACATTGTCCTTATTTTGATGATGACTTAGCCATTCCATTCATGTGTTTCTAATATGTCTATTTGATATCAAATGATGATATTTTGCAAACCCTAGTTTTATAGAAAATAAGTCAAAATCAATGATAATGGAAGTTTGATGGAATAGGTTATATATATATTAGAATCATGTTGTAAGTCATCTGTATTGAATGTATGACATGTAAATAAGTTTAGAAAAATCAAGACCACTTAATTTGAATATTTAAGCACTTTTATGGCATTTGTCTAAACTCATCACAAACTGCCTCATCAGACGAGTTTGTCCTGGTGACAACTCAGTCGACAACCTAAATGGCTATCGACAAATCCCAGTGTTGACTGAGTTTGTCCCTGGCAACATGACCGGCACCCTACACTTACAAAATAAATTAAAGTCATTTGTCGAGTTTCATCCAGGGTAAACTTGACCGACAACTTCAAATTGTTTTGTCATATAGTGTCATCGGTCGAGTTTCTCAAAAGGTAACTCAACCTATAACACCATAAAAAAGTGTTTCTAGCTGTTAGGAGTGTTGTAAACCTAAAACATATATCCGATGAAACACCAAAAATGGATAGAATTTGATCCTAAGTGTTTCTACTAGCGTAGGCACCCTCAACTATAAATAGGGGCTATTGGACTTCAATCCAAGTTTTCCTTCTATGATCCCTAGTTATTGTTGAGTGATTTTGCCTTCAAGAACCCTCAATCCCTCTCAATCTTATCTACTAGTTCTACATTCAATTGAGTGAGTTAGGATCCTTGTAAGAGAGCAACTTCGATGTACATCTTGTGAAGGTCTCCACTCCTTTCCCCAACCTCTCTCTAGCAAGATGGTGAAAGCTTCTCCAAGTGAAGGCGAAGAAAAAGACTAAGGATCTAAGTTAAGAGTGGGTAATTCCTTGATGGCAGAAGACTTATTGTAAGAGTAGGTAAATCCTTGGAGAAGGCAAGACACTTGTTGCAAAAGTAGATAATTCCTTGGCAAGGTAGAAGACTCTTGGTCTTGGATAGGTAAGACTTCTGTAAGATTACTGGCTCCCTTATCCTCAAAGGGAAGGCTAGGTACCCTTGAAATTTAATAGGGTGGTCTATATATTGTAACTCTTATAAGGAATAGAAGAAGTGTGACATGTATGAAAATACTAGAGATTGACCCCTCTGGGTAGTGGACATACATCTCCTAGTTTGGAGGTTAAACCACTAGATGTAATAGTCTTCCTTGGTATTTTCTCAATCTCTCTCCCCTTGCTTTTCAATATAACATATCTTTTAGCAAAACTCTTGAAGGTATATTGTGTTTTGTTTAAGTGATTTTAGATCTATTCATCCTCTCCCCTAGAGCCCATAGATTCAACATGGAAAATCCTAAAAAGAAGATTTGGGGTTACATTAGATGTGAATTTCTTGATTATTTTTCAAAAAATCTTATTGACTCAAGATGTTATAATAGTTTCCATATCTTGTTTTATTGCTTGAGGTGAATGTTATAGTATATGGCCACATAGATTTTAGGTTGGCTCCAAAAAACAATAGTTCGTAAGATATGCTAGCACATCAACACATTGTGTTCATCTTTGTGAATGCATTGCTTGTTGGTATGTATGCCCTGAGAGCCAATCATGGGATGATTGGTGGGATACATTAAGATTGATTTGATAAACATCAAAGGCAAGCTTCCAATTCTTTCTGGTTCAGTCATATGAGATAGTGATAGAACAGATTGAATGTGTAGAGAATGACAATACTCAATGAGGTATGCTTTCAGGTTGAAGACCTAGACGATGAGATCATACGGATGCTAAGAGTTTGTACATTCTTGTTATGTCCCTAGTCGGATGTCATTATGGAAGGTAGATAGACAGCAATGACACACAAGACTAGATTGTGGTGTTGGTTGATGATAGAATCTCGATAGTCATGATATAGAGATATCAAACCAAACACATAGGTACTTGTTAGAGAACAAGTGTACCGGACAGACCCACCGTGAGTTTGACACATGTAACCATGACATGGTAGTCACAGTCAGTACTCACAGTGATGGTGGTGAGTGTGATACTTTGACCTGAAATCACTACACTCAACACATGTCGTTGGACACACTTTGACATCATCAAACGCAGTCCTAAAACATGGGTTGTTATAAAGGTGATGATTGGGTGGCTTTGACACATGGGGCTTTTGAGGGGTGAGTGATAGATATGGGATTTGTCCCTCCTGAGGGAGTTTGATATCCAAGGCCACTTGATGAGTAGGATTGAGATAGGCATGCGCATGCATGTGTGAATCAATATGTGATATTGATGTCATACATATCTCGTTCAATCTACTCTGAGATCAAGAAAGTGAATGAACGTTGACAGGATGACTGTTCCATGCCTCGAGTTCATTCCAGATATCAATGACAAAGGAATTATACATTCGATGTAACACCATTCACAGATTGTAGGATTAAAATTTTTTCTCCAACTTTCTACTTTCACTTGGGTAGCACTGATGTGTGACTAGGCACCGCTCTTTGCTTGTGAAGTCATAAATGTTATGAACTTTCACTGCCAACGTGAAATGGACCTGCAGGGTCACACACATAGGATTTAACATGGAAGAGGAGTTTTGTCCACAAACAATGTTCAGATTGATTACTAAAGGAGTTTAGTAGTTCAATTAAACACTCAATTAATTGATAGCTCAAAATCATAGTGTTCAAGATGTTGGACTGATTGATTAGAGTATCAGATTGATTGAAATAGCAATTGACTGATTCTGCACAATCTGCACTCCCAACCGATCGGCTCATGTGATGAACCGATCGGCTGAGCTTGGTGAACCGGTCGGCTCAAGTGTTGAGTCGATCGGCTCAAGATCAGGTTGAACCGATTGCTTCAAGTGTTGAAACGATCGATTCAACTGGTGCAACCGAGCAAGTTGGGAAAGTAGGATTGGTGAGAATTTTCCTTTCATTTCAATTACCCAATTTGATTGGGAAATAGGATTGGTATTCGATACCAATTAGAAACAAAAAGAAGGAAAGTCAATCGGGAACCGACCAGGACCACCAACCGACCAGTTCACTTGTGAACCGACCGGTTGAGGTGTCCCAACCGACCGGTTCACTTGTGAACCGACCGGTTCAGGTCCCCAACCGACCGTTTCAGTTGTGAAACGATCGGTTCAGGTTGTGAGTTGGTTGCTTTTGTGGAAAATCTCGAACCCTTATACTCCTACTTTTAGTCCCACATTGCTCGGGATGGAGAACCATGTCCCATGACCCTCCTATATATAGGGGTATTGGGGGCTTCTCAAAGTACAACTCAGTGCAAACCAGTTGCTCTGCAAAGTTGTCGTTCTCTCTGGTTTTGGTAACTAAGAGAGAGCCTGAGCAAGTGCTACCCGAAAAGGGAGGCACAGCAAGGGAAAGACAACTACAGTTGCAACTGGCAGCAAGTGAGTGTGTTGGCGACTAGTACGCCAATAGGAGGGTGTGACTCCTTCCAACTCCTTGTGGGACAAGGAGTGTGGAGTTCCAGGTGGTCCATGTGGACTACTTTAGAGGCATGAGGTTTCTGCCGCTCAGGAGGACAACTGTCAACCCGACAGTCCGTTGTGACCATGAGTCGTCAGTCTCGATGCGACCAGGAGCTGCACAGACATCGTCCAAGACCAAGGTGAAGACCGCACAAGGCACGACGTATTGTCGCTGAGTAAGCCTCGGGACAAGGTATGATTCCACAAACCATCCTTTCCTATTGTATAGACGTTGACGAGTTTCCTTGTTCTGGGTTTGGGGGAAAATTTTTTTTGTTTCCGCTACCTTCTCTGCCTCCCCTAAAACCTAATAGTGGTATCAGAGCCACGTCAACTGCTCTATATTTTAGGAATATTGATATGATCGATTTTGGTTTGTCACCTTTATATATTGCATACGATGCGAATAATATTGGCTTTATACATGTCCAATCCTAAATCCACAAATCCCAACTACATATATGATATGTATTATGAATGCACTCGATACGCATCACCCTTAAACGAGTTTTGTGGTGGATGTATAGCATGGTTATGGCCAATAAACCCTATCTGTACATGGTTGTATGTGGTTGCTTGCATCTCGGTCTGCGCACCGATCTTCCTTCTCCTATTCCTGATGTAACTCGAAATAATTAGAGATTTCTTTCCTACCTTTGCTCCCCTCGAATGTAACTCGAGGTTTCTCTTTTAAATGTAAAATAGGATAGGTTTTATTTCCTATTATGTCGAAGAATGGCGGACATCCAGACGACAGCTGAGATGATCGGTTCAAGGCGTGAACCGATCGGTTGACGTTCCAGACGATCGGTTCAAGGTGTGAGCCGATCGGTAGATGACCGGTTCAAGGAGCGAGATGAGCGGGTGGCGGCCATGATGAGATGCACGACGACCTGGCGAACCGATCGGTTGGAAGAGCCAACCGATCGGCTGGTGGCACCCAGACAACTGGGCCAGAATGAGCAAATCATTCATGTAATGAGTTGATCTACTCAGAAGGCAAGGCACAGAGTTCATCTTTTACAGGTTGCATGTGATGTAGACCTAGATGACCATGATTCCTCTTGGCTCGAGGAATCACATTAGGATGGCCATAATCATCGCTTTTATCATTTTGCATGTTTTCTGTGGGATATAGCATGTATATGATACGTACTATGTATTGTGGTGATTGGATATGTATATGTATATAAAAACCAAATCCCTCATTAAATATTAAGTTTTAGATGCCTTCCAAATGCGACACATGAGAAAAGCTTGATCGACCAAGTGTGGGCACACCCTAGCGTGGTGCACCGTCTATCTCGTGGAAGAGTGAAGGATGAATGTGTGGGTCTGCCCTAGCAGGGTGCATATTCATCGTTTTGTCTTTGGGTCGGACTTAACAAGGTGACCTAGATAGGATCTAGTGACTTGAGGCATGGAGATGATCATGGCAAGGAGTTTCATATGACATCTTATCAAGAGTTGCATATGATGCAATTGGCAAGAGTTGCCTACCTGAGAGATCTAAGTTGTGGGTGACAGCCCTAGCTGGTCCATGACTTAGAGGATTTCAGGATCTTGCCCACTAGAAGGTTGTACGCTGCAATCTTCCGAATTGATTGTGAGGGCTATCAATTTGAAGTAAAATAGTGGGAGTGATAATTAATTAAAGGCCTAATTATATCGTAAAATTTTCAAATTAATCAAATAAGTCAAAAATGAGTTTTTGGACTAAAATTGCATATTTCCTTTTGTAGTTCAAATGGCAACAAACAACAATCACTTTTCTTTACGATCGGTCCTTGAAAAGGACAAGCTAAATGGGACAAACTTCCACGACTGGTATCGGACATTGAGAGTTGTTCTCACTTAAGAGCGTAAGCTCTATGTCCTAGATACTCCAATTCTAGAGGAACTGACTCCTAATGCACCAAAGATAGAAAGGGATTCTTACAAGAAGCATTCTGATGATGCCATTGATGCAAAGTGCTTGATGTTATGCTCTATGAACCACGAGTTGCAGAGACAACATGAGAACATAGGTGTCATTGAGATGATTCAACATCTCAGGAACATGTATGAAGGTCAGGCACGGCAAGAGAGATACAATGTCTCAAGGGCACTGTTCAAGTGCGTCATGACAGAACGAGATCCAGTTGGTCCTCACACACTCAAGATGATTGGGTATGTGGAGAACCTGCAAAGACTGGGATTTCCACTGAGCCAAGAGTTGGCTACTGACGTGATACTGCAATCGTTTCCAGAATCCTACAGTCAATTTGTGATGGACTACAACATGAACAACTTTGATAGGCCACTTTCAGAGTTGTTGAGCATGTTGAGGACAGCTGAGATACAGATGAAGAAGGACAAGCCTAAGTCTGTGATGGTGATCATGAGCAAGAAAGGCAAGTCCAAGCGCAAGGGCAAGGGCAAAGCTAAGAAAGGTTCTGATGCTAGCAAGGAGCCCAAGTCGTCTTCAGCTCTCAAGGCCAAGGGAGGTGTGACCAAGAAAGGAAATTGCCACCATTGTCAAAAGCCAGGACATTGGAAAAGGAATTGTCCTCTCTATCTGGAAGAACAGAAGAAGAAGGAGGCGACAAAGGTCTCTACTTAAATGTGTCATGAAAGTAAACTTGTAACACTTTTTGAGGTATGTGATACCAAGATGTAAAGTGTAAATCACTCAATAAATGGGGCAAATTTTGCCGCCATAGATAGGAGTACTTTAGTTTATTTTCAGCCTAAAAGGCATGTAATACAGTTATGAATTTCTATTTCAAATTTTCCAATAGATAGAAACACTTTATTTTTGCATATTGTATGACAATGATGGCAATCAATAAAGAGATGTTTCAATTTATAAAGATATGATCTTTGTGGCAATGCCTTGTTTATCTTGTGGTATTTGATATGCATAAGATAAAATGATACCTAAAAGTTATATATAACTCAAACAATTAAATTAGTATCAATCATGAGAAATTCATTTCTAGTTTCCATGTGATGGATAAACCTAGACTCTTTTGGTTAGAGAACCAGTAAGAGACATGAATATCTTGAACATGATTAATCAATCTTCACTAAAGGTAGTGGGAGAATGATTATCCTATTAGGTATAATACATGTGATGTATTTACATACCTATTAAGGAAAATGCTAATACTTCAAATGGAGTTTAGAGAAATACCAATATGAATATCTTGAAGTGTTCAAGATTATCATAGATGAAGTGAAAATTTGGTAAAATGTTAATTCTTGATGAGATCAATGAATGAAATAATTGGACCAAATGTTTGAGATCCTTATGAGTGATTATGATAGTGTATCATAGTGAACTCATGATTAAGGCATGGTGATGTCTAAATCAAGAAGGAATCATAATATAAGGAGTTTGAATGATTATCAAATAATTGAATTCTTCTTAATAAAATAATACCCCACACTAATAAAGTACATTAAGAATCACAAGGGTTGTGAGTTCTTATTTCCTTGACAAATACACCTCAATTATCTATGTGATGAGTTTTTCATGTGATGAGTCAACTATCTAGATGAATATGAGGAACCAATTTTTGAGTTATGGTTTATGACCATTACATCCTAAATGACATCCATGTGAACCATAAGGTATGACCTTGATGGTAGCATCCATTGGATGAAATCCATAAGTGCAAATGAATCTTAAGTGTCAAGACACATGGATAACATTTTGAGAAGGATGATGCTTGTTGATTGCAACTTAATGACTAAGAAATTTGGCATATGGATACTAAAACTGCATTCCTATGAGGAATAAAACAAGGATGTGTACGCGACACAACCTATAAGGTTTATGAATCCACTAATGCAAATGAAGTCTATAAGTTACAATGGACTAATCAATGTGATTGATTGAGTACAAGCAACTCAGAATTGGATCTTTGCTTTGATGATATAGTCAAAGGGTTTGACTGATATGTCAAAGATAAAGAAGGGATCTGTGATTTAGTGGGAGCGTATTCACATTCCACATATTGATGTGAAATGGAAATGTTCTAGAATGGAAATCCAAAAGTGGAAATTATCTTCAAGGAAGATAGAGATGTTTCCTATGAGATAGGAATAGAGATCTATAGAGATAGTTCTCAAAAACCTCTTGACCTGGAAAAGAGAGAACATACATTGGCAATCTGTACTGAAGGGTTCAGTATGCATAGATTCAGTGGGAGAAAACTTGTCCATGTTACATGGAGTTAGTATCCCAAGGCCAAGTGTCCAATTCTTATGAAGAATGGGAACACTAAGAATAGATATGGATCTATCATGTATGTAATCATCCCATTATCTTGCATGTATAGACATGGCAAGAATAAAATGCATTCATCATTTTGTATGTATGACTTGATAATATGATCTACTCATCCTGATAACTCGTGTGTGGGACATGACGAGTGGATGTCTGTCTACTTCCAGTAAGGGCTACTGGAATACCATGAGAACTTGATAAGTACTTGGGAAGTACTAGTTCTATGGGAAGAGTTCAATGTAAAGAGTTACATTGATGCGAACTTTCGAAAGGATAGAAAATTAATCACAAAATATATATAGGATATATAAAAGTGAAAGTTTTTTTATGATTGGAAGTGTTCCAATAATACCATTTAAAAGGAAATGTCGAGTATCTATGCGTTAGAGAACATCAGTGGATACAATATGGATCTGGAAGTTCATGAGATGAACTTAAAGATATTCCACTCATTGATGACAAGTATGGAATCCTTGATCATGCAATGTGGCTAAAGGTTAGCAAAGGAATACTAGATTACGACAACTCCATCTCATACGTATGACGTACATCGAAGAGATGTGAGACATGCAATTTATATTGACTTTGGCAAGGTGTTGCCATTACTCACTATGTTAGCACTAGAGCACAGTAACATGTGGGACATGTTTGAAGATCACTATGAATATGATTCAAGGGTGATTGGATCGCAGTGCAAGTGGGAGTCTGTTGGTATGTATGCCCTGAGAGCCAATCATGGGATGATTGGTGGGATACATTAAGATTGATTTGATAAACATCAAAGGAAAGCTTCCAATTCTTTCTGGTTCAGTCATATGAGATAGTGATAGAATAGATTGAATGTCTAGAGAATGACAGTACTCAATGATGTATGCTTTCAGGTTGAGGACATGGACGATGAGATCATACGGATGCTAAGATTTTGTACATTCTTGTTATGTCCCTAGTCGGATGTCATTATGGAAGGTAGATAGACAGTAATGACACACAAGACTAGATTGTGGTGTTGGTTGATGACAAAATCTCATTAGTCATGATATAGAGATATCAAACCAAACACATAGGTACTTGTTAGAGAACAAGTGTACTGGACAGACCCACCATGAGTTTGACACATGGAACCATGACATGGTAGTCACAGTCAGTACTCATAGTGATGGTGGAGAGTGCGATTCTTTGACCTGAAATACTACACTATACACATGTCGTTGGGCACACTTTGACATCATCAAACGCAGTCCTGAAACATGGGTTGTTATAAAGGTGATGATTGGGTGGCTTTGACACATGGGGCTTTTGAGGGGTGAGTGATAGATATGGGATTTGTCCCTCCTGAGGGAGTTTGATATCCAAGGCCACTTGATGAGTAGGATTGAGATAGGTGTGTGCACGCATGTGTGAATCAATATGTGATATTGATGTCATACATATCTCGTTCAATCTACTCTGAGATCAAGAAAGTGAATGAACGTTGACAGGATGACTGTTCCATGCCTCGAGTTCATTCAGGATATCAGTGACAAAGGAATTATACATTCACTGTAACACCATTCACGGATTGTAGGATTGAAAGTTGTTCTCCAACTTTCTACTTTCACTTGGGTAGCATTGATGTGTGACTAGGCACCTCTCTTTGCTTGTGAAGTCATAAATGTTATGAACTTTCACTTCCAACGTGAAATGGACCTGCAGGGTCACACACATAGGATTTAACCTAGAAGAGCAGTTTTGTCCACAAACAATGTTTAGATTGATTACTAAAGGAGTTTAGTAGTTCAATTAAACACTCAATTAATTGATATCTCAAAATCATAGTGTTCAAGATGTTGGACTGATTGATTAGAGTATCAGATTGATTGAAATCGCAATTCACTGATTCTGCACAATCTTCACTCCCAACCGATCGACTCATGTGATGAACCAATCGGCTGAACTTGGTGAACCGGTCGGCTCAAGTGTTGAGTCGATCGGCTCAAGATCAGGTTGAACTGATTGCTTCAAGTGTTGAAATGATCGATTCAACTGGTGCAACCGAGCAAGTTGGGAAAGTAGGATTGGTGAGAATTTTCCTTTCATTTCAATTGCCCAATTTGATTGGGAAATAGGATTGGTATTCGATACCAATTAGAAACAAAAAGAAGGAAAGTCAATAGGGAACCGACCAGGACCACCAACCGACCGGTTGAGGTGTCCCAACTAACCGTTTCAGTTGTGAAACGATCGGTTCAGGTAGCGAGTTGGTTGCTTTTGTGGAAAATCTCAAACCCTTCTACTCCTGCTTTTAGTCCCGCATTGCCCGGGATGGAGAACCCTGTCCCATGACCCTCCTATATATAGGGGTATTGGGGCTTTTCAAAGTACAACTCAGTACAAACCAGTTGCTCTACAAAGTTGTCATTCTCTCTGGTTTTGGTAACCGAGAGAGAGCCCGAGCAAGTGCTACCCGAAAAGGGAGGCACAGTAAGGGAAAGACAATTGTAGTTGCAACTGGCAGCAGGAGAGTGTGTTGGCGACTAGTACGCCAATAGGAGGGTGCGACTCCTTCCAACTCCTTGTGAGACAAGGAGTGTGGAGTTCCAGGTGGTCCGTGTGGACTACTTCAGAGGCGGGAGGTTTCTGCCGATCAGCAGGACAACTGTCAACCCGACAGTCCGGTGTGACCAGAGGTCGTCAGTCCCGGTGCGACCAGGAGCTGCACAGACACCGTCAAATACAGGAGGTGAAGACCGTGAAAGGCACAAAGTATTGTCGCAGAGCAAGCCTCGGGACAAGGTATGATTCCACAAACCATCCTTTCCTATTGTATAGACGTTGACGCGTTTCCTTGTTCTGGGTTTGGGGGAGAAATTTTTTTTGTTTCCGCTGCCTTCTCTGCCTCCCCTAAAACCCAACATTGCTTTGATCCAAGAAGTGGCAATTAGCATGACATGATTCTCGAGAGCATGGAATGCTCATCAAGGATACTTTCTAGGTTGGTGAAGTGATGACATGGTTTGTAAGCTACTGACATAGCATTTTGATTTTTTTGAAGACATGTGTTGTTGACAAGGTTACATGGTTTACTGATTGACATATCGTATTAATAATTGATGAAAGCCAAATTCACTTCAAATGATATGTATTTTATTTTACATATCCAAAATATTCCCAAGTTTTTTCAAGTGATACATACATATACATTTTATACGCCTATAATAGAAACCAAGGGACAAGTAGCTAAAACATAAATAAAACAAATGAGCAATTAATGGATGTAAAGTCTATGTAAAATGCACCAATAACGCTATGAATGGGTGTAGAAAAGTAATGTAAAATGTGCTTGACACGATTTTACCGTTTGTCGAACGCAAGTGCACGCGTCAATGTAATATAGGCCTTTGTGAGGCTCGAGTTGAACTCAGGGACACTGAATTATCGGAGACTACTACTAACTACTCGCAATCAGCTTGACCGGTTAAAATGTTGAAAGTTGTTATAAAATTAAAAGAAAATGAAATAAAAAAAAACAAAGCAATCGATTAAAGGTTTAGTTTAATCAATTCAAGTGGAGATCTTTAGGGTTGCGGTTTCACTGCGGGTTTTCATTGTATGCATTTCTATATAATAATTCAGGTTCACCTCTCAATCCGGGTAGTGACTGATAACCTCCTATTTTAGTAGTTTATCTTAGTCTTTTTCTTTAGTTTTCCATACTCTTTTTACGTTTATACGGTACATAAACCTAATTTTACCCTTTTTTGTAAATACATCATCAAACTAACTTTTTCCTTTTACAATTGCATAAAAAGCACAAAAAAATCATAAAAGAATAAACCAACCTCAAGGCCGAGTGAAGCCAAACGGTCCCAAGACCGCATGGAGTCCAAACGGTCCCAAGACCGCATGGTGTTCAAACGGTCCCGAGACCGCATGAAGCCAAACGGTCCCAAGACCGCATGGAGTTCAAACGGTCCTGAGACCGCATGAAGCCAAACGGTCCCAAGACCGCATGGAGTTCAAACGGTCCCGAGACCGCATGAAGCCAAACGGTCCCAAGACCGCATGGAGTTCAAACGGTCCCGAGACCGCATGAAGCCAAACGGTCCCAAGACCGCATGGAGTTCAAACGGTCCTGAGACCGCATGAAGCCAAACGGTCCCGAGACCGCATGGAGTTCAATCGGTCCCGAGACCGCATGAAGCCAAACGGTCCCAAGACCGCATGGAGTTCAAACGGTCCCAAGACCGCATGGAGTTCAAACGGTCCCAAGACCGTTTGACGCCAAACGATCTCAAAACCGTTTGACGCCAAACGGTCTCAAAACCGTTTGACGCCAAATGGTCTCAAGACCATTTGACGCCAAACGATCTCAAGACCGTTTGAACCCAAACGGTCTCCAGACCGTTTGACCTCACTCAAGGCCTATAAATAAGACCTCAAGGGCCATCCCTAAGGGAGGTCCAGACGTCCAGAGGCTTTCTCGCTACTACCAGATCAACTCCATCCACCGCCCGAGGCTGCCGGTCTGAGACTCACGTTCCATTGCAAAGCTACCTTCTCTCTCATCAACAAAGAAGGTGAGAGGAGAAGATCCGTCGTCAAGCAAGTCACGAAGGGTGAAGATCGTTGCTCTCTCCACCAAGGGTTCAACCTTCTCTCCTCAGTGGAGATGATGTTCTTTCTATCTCTTCTTGCCTCCTCCTTTGTTGCTCCTTCTATGAGGAGCGAGTAGTTCCATCCACTGGGGCGCGGGGACTAGCCCCGCCGCCCATGTCTTGTATTTTGTACTAAAAAGATGTTATCCTTTCGTTTTAATACTAAATCGTTTCATACATGCTTGAATGATGGCCACGTTCTTGTATGCATCTATTATCTTTTGTTGTGGTTTGTCTACGACCGCTCTCGAGACTCGAATACCGATTTAGTGTTGGTTTCTGGTGTGTGTATCCACCACACATCCGTTTCGGTGTCTAGGAGTGTATCTCAAAGAGTGGAGTAAACTCACTATCATCTGTTTCGCTTCCATCTGTATGGAAGTAACCTTGGTAAGTCGAGGAACACGCTTTGCGAGGGGAATGATGTAAAGCATGTGACCATTTGATCGGGAATGGCTGGCGTTGCAACATTCCCGCACTTCTCGTAGCTAGGTTATCCGAATAGGAGACTAGGCCTACAAAGATACTATTCGATTTGATAATTATCGCTCGCTTGTTAGTTTTAGATGCACGTTTCCTGAGGTTGAGTAAGATTCTCTCTTTGGAAGACTACATATCTTCATTGACACGTAGAAATGTACCGAATGAGAGATACTTAACCCTTGAAGGATGTGATGCATTGCTCTTGTTTTATAAGGCATCGGTCTTGTGGAACGTCGAAGGATGCAATGCATCGCTCTTGTCTTATGAGGCATCGGTTTTGTGGAACATCCTTGGATACCATGCATCGCTCTTGTCTTATATGGCATCGGTCTTGTGGAGCATCCATGCATCTAGCTTATAAGTCTTGCTTGCTTAGTACGTATACAATGCATGTGTAGCGGTGGTAAATACCTGCTTAACCCCAGTGATTCATCATCATTTGTTAAACCTTAGTTTTACTTGCTTTATTTACTTTTCATGCTTTAGTCTAAAAACCAATCAAAATCCAACCTTTTGATATAAGTGCCAATTAGTAAAATAACTAAGTGAAGTGTTGTACGTTTTCCATCTTGTTGCTTGCAACAAGACCGTTGTCTTTTGGGTTCGATCCTAAATCTGTACTATGATAAGGCTTCCATACTCTTATGGGGTTGGAGTTGTTATCTAAGCACCAGTTCTAGGTAAACCTAGGGAAGACGTCAATCCTCTCTAGGGTTTTTGGTGATAGAATTCTGGGACTCCCATTGGAAGACTGAAAATCTTTTGGTGTAAGTCCCAGCTCCATCAAAAAATGGCGCCGTTGCCGGGGACAACGGAACGTTAGTATTTCACTTAGTTTATTTTTCTAGTTGGTTAGGATTTTTACACTTTCTTTTTGAATCATAACTCATCATCTTCTTGAAGCTTCCATATTTTCTCTATTATCTAAAGGTGTTCTCTTCTCTTTACTCAGGTAGAACCCGTATATGCAATCACCGCATAATCGAGGATTCTCCCCTGATCCGGAGTTCGACTCCGAGGTAGAGAGAAGTTTCCACCGCAGAATCCGTCTCAATCGCCAACGCGCTAGTCAAATGGCTGACGAACAGCATCAAGCCGCTTTGGTGATGGAAAGAGTCAATGCTGCTATCGCCGCACAACGGGCACAACTCATTGCAGACACCCGTGCCCAAATACAAGTGGAGATACGAGCAGAAGAGCAAGCCCGCATAAGAGCAGAGACCGAGGCTGCTCAGCTCGAATTACGAAACAAGCAACTGAGGGACTATGCTGTCCTGAAGAATTATGAAGACAACCACCCGGTCCGGCCTCCGATCATCAACATCCCAAACTTTGAGATTCGGACCCAGTGGATCCAGATTATGCAAGGAATTTCCTTCTCAGGAGGTTCAGGAGACGATTGCATGGACCATTTGAAACGGTTTAAGGCATTATGCCGCCTGGTCCCGCAAGCTGGTATTGCTCTCGATGCAATAATGCTCCACCTGTTTCATTTCACCTTATCTGGAAGGGCCTTGAGTTGGTACAACTCATTGGACAGAGAACCCATCATAACCACTTGGGCCCCTCTAGAGTCTTGGAGAAGTTCTTTCCACCCTCGCTGACCTATGAAATCAGAGGGCAGATCAACCATTTCTCCCAGCTACCTGGAGAAACCCTCGCTGAGGCATGGGAAAGATTCAAGGAACTTCTACGCAAATGCCCTCATCATGGAATTTCACAGAATCAATTGATTGAAACTTTTTATCGGGGGGTAAGCGATGACATTAAACAGTTCCTAGATTCCTCATCTGGAGGAAATTTCATGAGGAAAAATTATGAAGATGCCTGGAAAATCGTTACTTTAGGAGCTGAAAACCAGTCCAACTGGGGGCGGTCAGCCGGAAAAGGCGTCCTTAAAGTCTTTAAAGCTGAGGAATCTATGGAACTAAAGTCAATAGCCGAAGCTTTGAAGACAATCGCTCATAAACAGCAAACCCTTGAAACAACTCTAGGGGAAATTGATAAGAAGAAAACCCCGCTGGTTCATCAAGTCAAAGCCGTCACAGGATCCTGTGAGGCTTGTCATTCTTCGGATCATCCGACTCTTTCCTACGGAATACTCTATAATGTGATGATGGATCTGCATCCACCACCACAATCCTATGAGGCCATCACTAATCAGGCTGAAGATCAGATTCCAGAGCAAGTCAACTCCATCCATACTATTCCCGGACAAGTTTATTATAATCCCAGTCAACCAAGGAACCATCCTGGGTTCCAGTATGGGAATCCCTCTGGAACTGCGAATCCGCAACATCAGACACAAGGGGGACTTGACAGTAGGCTGCCTCCTGGATTTCCAAACAATTTTAACCAAAATCAAGGGAACCCAAGGAACAATTTCCCTAGGGCTAACTACCCTAGAAATCAATCAGCCTACTATCAGTACACTCATCCCCCGCTTCACCCGCAATTGCATATTCAACAGTCTCAACAACAAAACCCTCAGAAAAACGTCACTGCACAACCAGAAGATGAGCTATCTTTGATAAAACAAATGCCTCAGTCTCAGCAAACCATGCTGGCCAACCAACAAGCTCAACAGAAGGCAGTTGAAGCACAGCTTGCCCAGATTGATGCACAATTGAAACCCCCAACAGGCACTTTTGATGGGCAGCCTGATCCAAACTCTAAATACGGGCAAAATAAACACGAACAGCTGAATGCCGTCACCACAAGGTCGGGACGCATTTTTCCTGAACCCATCAAGATCACTCTAGATGATGATGATGTGCCCACTTTTATGATGAAAGAGATCTCGCAACAAGAGATTGGGAAATCCCCCGAAGGCACAGAGGACAAAAACAAAGAGCATGTACCTGCAGAATCCAAGGTCCCACAATTCAAACCAAGGATTCCGTATCCGGGCAGATTGCAAGAAACAAAAATGGACGCCAGGTTTCAGAAATTCAAGGAAGCAATGAAGAAACTTTATATTGACATCCCACTCCTTGACGCTCTATCTGAAGTACCAGCATGGGCAAGATATCTCAAAACTTTGCTATCACGTAAGTATATCACCAAAGAGCTGGAAACCGTCAAGCTCGCTCAAGCCACTTCTGACATCATCTTGAACAAACTACCCAAAAAGAAGAAGGACCCAGGTTCCTTCGGAATCCAATGTAGCATTGGAAATGCATCCACAAAGAAAGGATTGGCTGACCTCGGGGCTAGTATATCCATTATGCCCTACTCAATGTGCCAACGCCTTGGTTTCACTGACCTGCTGCCTACAGCAATGACTATTCAACTAGCCGACTCCACCGTAACCGCACCGTTGGGAATCATCGAAGATGTCCCAGTAAGGATAGGGAAGGATGCCTACGTTCCATGTGATTTTGTCATCATGGATATCAAAGAAGACTTGAGGTATCCGATCATTTTTGGCAGGCCTTTCCTAGCTACAGCCAGAGCACTAATCGATGTAGAAGCTGGAACCATCATTCTTAGGCTCGGAAAGGAAGCAATTCAATTCCGCGTCCTTGATAGTATGAAAGGTCCCAGCATCCAAGAAGAGGTCTTTCTTTTAGACGCAATTCAAAAAATGTCGCAATTAGAAATCTCCGAGCCAATCGACGAACTTGAAAATGCTCTTATCAATCCAGAAGTTGAGTTCTCTGCAAATGAACTAGTCCAGCAATGTATCCAATACCTAGAAAAGATAGAAGAAGCACCAAAGGCTACTTTTGAAGAGCTTAAAGCCATCACTACCATTGAAGCAGCAGAACCACCAAAAACCCCTGAATTGAAGACTTTACCCACAGGGCTCAAATATGTTTTCTTGGATAAGGAAAAGTTATGCCCAGTTATTATCAGCTCCACCCTTACCGAAGACCAAGAAGTCAGGCTTCTGGACAAACTAAGGAGGCACAAAAAGATCATTGGTTATAAAATAACCGACCTCACAGGCATAAACCCGGCTCTGTGTATGCACAAGCTTCCTATGGTTGAAGAATTTAAACCCACTCGTGAACATCAAAGAAAACTGAACCCAAACTTGAAAGAGGTAGTTCGTTTGGAGGTCCTCAAACTACTCAAAGCCGGCATGATCTATCCTATCTCTGACTCTTAGTGGGTCAGTCCAGTTCAGGTTGTTCCAAAAAAGGGGGGCACTACTGTAGTAATCAACGATAAAAATGAGCTCGTACCCACTAGGACTGTAACGGGGTGGCGAATGTGCATCGATTATAGGAAGTTGAATAAAGCTACAAGGAAAGACCACGACCCTCTACCCTTCCTTGACGAAGTCCTAGAGCGCTTGGCCCACCAAAAGTATTTCTGTTATCTCGATGGTTACTCCGGGTTCTACCAAATACCCATACATCCAGAGGACCAAGAAAAAACCACTTTCACTTGTCCCTTTGGGACATATGCTTTCAGAAGAATGCCATTCGAGCTATGTAACGCTCCTGCTACTTTCCAACGCTGCATGACTGCCATCTTCGCCGGATTAACTGAATCTGTTATGGAAGTCTTTATGGATGATTTCTCTGTCTATGGATACTCTTTCGATAACTGTCTAAATAATCTTGAACGAGTCCTGCAACGTTGCGAGGAAACGAACCTTATCCTGAATTGGGAAAAATGTCATTTCATGGTAACAGAAGGTATCGTCCTTGGACATAGAGTAAGTGATAGGGGGATCGAGGTCGACAAAGCAAAGATTGATGTTATCTCAAAGTTGTCACCTCCGAAGGACATAAGGGGCGTTCGAGCTTTCCTAGGTCATGCAGGGTTCTACAGAAGGTTCATCAAAGATTTCTCGAAAATAGCTAAACCCATGACCCAACTCCTGACAAAAGATGCCGAGTTCGTTTTCGACCAAGAATGCATGCGAAGTTTCTCTACCCTTAAAGAAGCATTAATTTCCGCACCTATTCTAAGGGCTCCAGACTAGTCGCAACCATTCGAAATCATGTGCGACGCAAGTGATTATGCCATAGGAGCCGTTTTAGGACAACGGATCGATAAGAAACCCTATGTCATCTACTATGCATCAAAAACGCTTGACGAAGCACAGAAAAACTACACGACCACGGAAAAAGAGTTTTTGGCTATCATCTACGCCTTCGAAAAATTCCGCTCTTACCTGATCGGCTCTAAAGTCATCGTCTACACTGACCATTCTGCTATCCGACATCTGATCCAGAAACAGGACGCCAAACCCAGGCTCATCCGCTGGGTATTAATGCTTCAAGAATTCGACCTAGAAATCAAAGATAAAAGTGGCGTAGAGAACGTTGTAGCCGATCACCTCAGCAGAATCGAGGTTGAAGAAAAAGATAAAATCCCTATCAGGGATTCTCTTCCTGATGATCAGCTTATGAAGGCCACTCATAGTTTTCCTTGGTTTGTTGATATCGTCAATTATCTAGCCACAGGGATCATCCACCCGTCTGCTTCATATCAGGATAAAAGGAAATTCCTTCATGATATAAAACGTTATCATTGGGACGAACCCTACTTATTTTACCTCTGTGCCGACGGACTTTTTCGCCGGTGCCTTCCAGAAGAAGAAATAACCTTGGTTTTAGAACACTGCCACTCCGGACCCACGGGGGGGCACATGGGCGCCAAGAAAACTGCCATAAAAGTTCTACAATCTGGTTTCTTTTGGCCCACCATATCAAAAGACTCACATGATTTTGTCAAAGCCTGTGATAAATGCCAATTTTCGGGCAACATATCAAAAAGGGATGAAATGCCTCTTACCATGTGGCAGGAAATTGAACTGTTTGATGTATGGGGGGTAGACTACATGGGACCTTTCCCTTCATCATATGGCTTCTCTTACATTTTGGTCGCAGTGGATTACGTCTCAAAGTGGGTCGAAGCTATACCCACCATATCCAATGACTCCAAACTTGTTGTCAAATTGTTCAAAGACACTATTTTTCCGAGATTTGGAGTTCCAAGAACGGTCATATCTGATGGCGGGACCCATTTCCTGGAACGAAGTTTCGAAGCGTTACTGAGAAAATACGGAGTCCATCACAAAGTTGCCATACCTTACCACCCACAAACTAGTGGCCAGGTAGAAGTATCCAATAGACAGATAAAAGCGATTCTTGAAAAAACACTAAATAAAAACTGCACTGATTGGTCAACCAAACTTCCTGACGCCCTCTGGGCATACCGTACTACTTACAAAACACCAATTGGAACAACTCCATTTCGTTTGGTGTACGGCAAATCATGTCATCTTCCAGTAGAACTGGAACATAAAGCCTGGTGGGCCATCAAGCAACTAAACTTTGACCTTAAAAGCGCAGGGGAGAACAGACAACTCCAGCTACAGGAGCTAGAAGAACTCCGAATGATAGCATATCACAGTGCCAAAATCTATAAAGAGCAAACAAAAATGTGGCACGATGGACATCTTAAGAGAAAAGATATCGCCGTTGGCGACAAAGTGCTCTTATTCAACTCCAAGCTCAGATTATTCCCCGGTAAGCTCCGAACAAAATGGTCCGGACCCTTCACCATAAAACATATCTACCCAACTGGAGCCGCCATTATCATCGACAACAACGGAGGAGAACGAACGGTTAACGGGAACCGTTTAAAAAGATACTACACTCAGGAAGACAAAACGCATCAACAAACCCTCGATATCAGAGATGCTACAGCATAACAACCTTACAGTTTCGTCGAGCCAGTGACGTAAAACCAAGGCGCTTCTTGGGAGGCAACCCAAGACCTCAGTATCACCTTCTCTAATTTCTAGTCTTTTATTTTTCTTTTGAATTTGTTTTGCTTTCTTTAAGTTCTTTCATCATTAATCTAAAAATACAAAAAAATCTACATAATCAAAACTACAAAAATAATACATAAAACAAACAACATAAAAATTCATAAACCAAAATACAAAATATATAATATACATACTCAAAAACAATCATAAAAATATACAAACCCTTTGTGCCCCTCCAAACGGTCTCCAAACCGTTTGGAGCCAAACGGTCTTGAAACCGTTTGGACTCCAAATGGTCTTTAAATCGTTTGGAACCAAACGGTCCTCAAACCGTTTGGGACCGAACGGTCCTCAAACCGTTTGGGACCAAACGGTCCTGAAACCGTTTTGGACCAAACGGTCCTCAAACCGTTTGATACCAAACGGTCCTGAAACCGTTTGGGACCAAAACGGTCTTGAGACCGCTTGGGACCAAGAGGTCTTCAAACCGTTTGGAATACAAAAGGTCACCCACCTATCACTATAAATATCGACCCTACCCCTCCGTCTTTCTCTCTTCGAACCTTCGATTTCTCCAGAATTTTCGTGCGAAGAGCTTCCCCTTTTTTTTTGCTCCTGCTGCATCCGCGCAAAGTCACCCTTCCGTCCACCTTCCGCAAGATAGTCCGGCGACTCCACGCTGCTTATGTTGCCATCGCCGTCGTATCGACCGAGTTCACCGACTCTTCTATCGCCTTCATCGCCGCACCGTTCTGTCGTCACCATCATAGCGCCAGTTGTCGTTTCCTTTACCATCGCATGCCGTCTCTCTCTTCGCCATCGCCGTCGCTGTCAAAAGACTTCACCGACTCTTCCACCGCTTTCATCGTCATCGCCGTTCTCTCATCGTTTTCGTCTTTGTCGAAGGCGCCGACGCGTTCTTCACCTTCGCGCCGTCCCACCTTCTCCCGCGCCGGCGACCTGCGACTCTTCGCTTTCCAAACGGTCTTGAAACCGTTTGGGGCCAAACGGTCCTCAAACCGTTTGGAACCAAACGGTCTTCAAAACCGTTTGGGACCAAACGGTCGTGAAACCGTTCGGGGCCAAACGGTCCTCAAACCGTTTGGAACCAAACGGTCTTGAAACCGTTTGGAACCAAACAGTCTTGAAACCGTTTGGAACCAAACGGTCCTGAAACCGTTCGGTCTTCGTTCCCTTTTTGCGTTCACAAAAAGTTGCAGTTTCCCGTAAAACTTTTTCACTATCAGGATGGGAACCGTAGGATATCCAAAATGGGTGTTGGTTGGTATGACTTTCAGATAGAAAACGATCTGAGGATTGGAGATGTATTTGTATTTGAGCTACTTCTGAAGGACATCATGAACTTTTGTATAACCAAGCAGCACATATCAAGCAGCACTTGCAACAAAGACCATCCTCAAGTTAGTCGCAACATGGAAGATGGAATCAATATTGAGAATAGCAGCTACCTGACTTAATCCATGGATGATGAAGTAGGACATCCCAAGGAAACTGATGTCGAAGGCAGCGGCTACCACAGTCACTTGAAGTATGATCAAGCAAAGGATCTGCTAGACAATATCAAGACAAAATTGCAAAAGAGTGCGCTGCGAAATTAATGGAGCTCCTGAGTCAGCACTCCAAGGCATACATCAAAGAGAACTTCAATTGCCCAGCCTTCTGCCACAAATGCCCCCATCTTTACGAGGGCAATTCGCATCCACTCTACTCCGATCTCCAGGGGCTACCAAAAATCTGCCTTAACTCGCAGCCCTTGTTCTAATGACTTCTCAACCTATCACTTCGCCACTCTGGGGACAGAGTGTGTGATAAGTTAGGGGGGGATTCATTAGATAAGGGCTAGGTATCAACTTCTATAACCCTAGAATCATGTTAGTCTCTGCAAGTAAATAGCACTCAGACATCAAATGGCGATTTATCAATTTCCACCTACTATGGATCCCGTATTTTTGCTTCAATTCTTTATCTGACTCTCCACAGGTCAAAATCAGGGCAGAAATAAGCCGAGATCTCGAGGATGAGAGGGAAATTAGGCAACTTCCGAATCAAAAAGTTCTGCAAGTGGACCACAAACCAAATAAGTGCATGCTGAAAAACTTTAAGAACAGCTTTCCTCTCTTCAAAATAAAAGAGGCTTGGCCGCCCAAAATAAATCCTCATTCCAAAACCCAAGCTTGTGAGTTTTTGAATAAAAGCCAGAGAGACGAATAAAATCATGAGAGTTGTGCCACGCATAAGGACCTATATGAAGAACTGATAAAGGGCTCACCCGGCCGGCACATTCCGCTGCCCTCACAAAGGCAGATGTGTCGCGTCCGGTAGTGAAAACCCTAAAAGTTCCAAGTATATGAAAAGGCTCATAAAGGACTTGCCCGGCCGGTACATTCAGCTGCCCTCATAAAGGCAGATGTGTCGTGCCTGGTAGTGAGATCCTAAAAAGCATAGACAACCCCTCCCCCACTCGAAGGGGAGCTACACTTCAAAGCCTTTAGCCAACCCTCATACCCTCTCTAGCTTCCAGTAGGTTTCCAGAGAGGTATAAAGTTGATTAGAGTCAACGGCATGCACAAAATAAATGTGGTCCCAAGGCAAATTTTGAGATACGGAAAAACCCTGAGATCCAAGCAACTCTCGAAATCCAAAAGAATCAAGGCATGCAATAAGCCTCGATATGACCCCTGGGGAACTCAGGTCAAGAATTGAAGCAAGAGTATGGAGACCCTAATTAAGATCGCCTCGCCATTTCATGTCTCAGCTCTATCTAACTTGAGGACAAGCTAGACTCTAAGTTAGGGGGGTGATAACCTCCTATTTTAGTAGTTTATCTTAGTCTTTTTCTTTAGTTTTCCATACTCTTTTTACGTTTATACGGTACATAAACCTAATTTTACCCTTTTTTGTAAATACATCATCAAACTAACTTTTTCCTTTTACAATTGCAGAAAAAGCACAAAAAAATCATAAAAGAATAAACCAACCTCAAGGCCGAGTGAAGCCAAATGGTCCCAAGACCGCATGGAGTCCAAACGGTCCCAAGACCGCATGGAGTTCAAACGGTCCCGAGACCGCATGACGCCAAACGGTCCCAAGACCGCATTGAGTTCAAACGGTCCCGAGACCGCATGAAGCCAAATGGTCCCAACACCGCATGGAGTTCAAACGGTCCCGAGACCGCATGAAGCCAAACGGTCCCAAGACCGCATGGCGTTCAAACGGTCCCGAGATCGCATGAAGCCAAACGGTCCCAAGACCGCATGGAGTTCAAACGGTCCCGAGACCGCATGAAGCCAAACGGTCCCAAGACCGCATGGAGTTCAAACGGTCCCGAGACCGCATGAAGCCAAACGGTCCCAAGACCGCATGGAGTTCAAACGGTCCCGAGACCGCATGAAGCCAAACGGTCCCGAGACCGCATGGAGTTCAATCCGTCCCGAGACCGCATGAAGCCAAACAGTCCCAAGACCGCATGGAGTTCAAACGGTCCCAAGACCGCATGGAAATCAAACGGTCCCAAGACCGTTTGACGCCAAACGATCTCAAAACCGTTTGACGCCAAACGGTCTCAAAACCGTTTGACGCCAAACGGTCTCAAGACCGTTTGATGCCAAACGATCTCAAGACCGTTTGACGCCAAACGGTCTCAAGACCGTTTGACGCCAAACGGTCTCAAGACCGTTTGAACCCAAATGGTCTCCAGACCGTTTGACCTCACTCAAGGCCTATAAATAAGACCTCAAGGGCCATCCCTGAGGGAGGTCTAGACGTCCATAGGCTGTCTCTCTACTACCAGATCAACTCCATCCACCGCCCGAGGCTGCCGGTCTGAGACTCACGTTCCATTGCAAAGCTACCTTCTCTCTCATCAACAAAGAAGGTGAGAGGAGAAGATCCGTCGTCAAGCAAGTCACGAAGGGTGAAGATCGTTGCTCTCTCCACCAAGGGTTCAACCTTCTCTCCTCAGTGGAGATGATGTTCTTTCTATCTCTTCTTGCCTCCTCCTTTGTTGCTCCCTCTATGAGGAGCGAGTAGTTCCATCCACTGGGGCGCGGGGACTAGCCCCGCCGCCCATGTATTGTATTTTGTACTAAAAAGATGTTATCCTTTCGTTTTAATACTAAATCGTTTCATACATGCTTGAATGATGGCCACGTTCTTGTATGCATCTATTGTCTTTTGTTGTGGTTTGTCTACGACCGCTCTCGAGACTCGAATACCGATTTAGTGTTGGTTTCTGGTGTGTGTATCCACCACGCATCCGTTTCGGTGTCTAGGAGTGTATCTCAAAGAGTGGAGTAAACTCACTATCATCCGTTTCGCTTCCATCTGTATGGAAGTAACCTTGGTAAGTTGAGGAACACGCTTTGCGAGGGGAATGATGTAAAACATGTGACCATTTGATCGGGAATGGCTGGCGTTGCAACATTCCCGCACTTCTCATAGCTAGGTTATCCGAATAGGAGACTAGGCCTACAAAGATACTATTCAATTTGATAATTATCGCTCACCTGTTAGTTTTAGATGCACGTTTCCTGAGGTTGAGTAAGATTCTCTCTTTGGAAGACTACATATCTTCATTGACACGTAGAAATGTACCAAATGAGAGCTACTTAACCCTTGAAGGATGTGATGCATTGCTCTTGTTTTATAAGGCATCGGTCTTGTGGAACGTCGAAGGATGCAATGCATCGCTCTTGTCTTACGAGGCATCGGTCTTGTGGAACATCCTTGGATGCCATGCATCGCTCTTGTCTTATAAGGCATCGGTCTTGTGGAACATCCATGCATCTAGCTTATAAGTCTTGCTTGCTTAGTACGTATACAATGCATGTGTAGCGGTGGTAAATACCTGCTTAACCCCAGTGATTCATCATCATTTGTTAAACCTTAGTTTTACTTGCTTTATTTACTTTTCATGCTTTAGTCTAAAAACCAATCAAAATCCAACCTTTTGATATAAGTGCCAATTAGTAAAATAACTAAGTGAAGTGCTGTACGTTTTCCATCTTGTTGCTTGCAACAAGACCGTTGTCTTTTGGGTTCGATCCTAAATCTGTACTATGATAAGGCTTCCATACTCTTATGGGGTTGGAGTTGTTATCTAAGCACCAGTTCTAGGTAAACCTAGGGAAGACATCAATCCTCTCTAGGGTTTTTGGTGATAGAATTCTGGGACTCCCATTGGAAGACTGAAAATCTTTTGGTGTAAGTCCCAGCTCCATCAGTGACCTGTAGTCAGAATTTCCCACTGTTGTGGTACAATTCACTACCTATGTCTAGGTTAGATCCACCATCTTAGTAACCTATACCCTAAACTAGGTGCATTAGAATCAACCTCTGGGTATCCACCATTAATCTTACATCACCTTGTTCAAGGGATTTGTTAATTAATGTGACATTCGTATCTTTTCAACCATTAATCCTTCTTTCAAAGTAATTAAGGGCATTAGATTATTATTATGGTGATCAAGCATAACAATATAATTGAGAAAACGAATTCATACCACGGATTTAAGAGATTAATGATAAATTACTATATAAAAATGTCACACAATGCTTCCCCGGGCTACTCCCGGTCCTAAAGATAAAGGGGATTAGCCCCACATGTTCATCTCAGAGCAAAACATGGTAGAGAAAAGGGGAAACATGGAGAAAAATGTAAATAAGCAGTAAAACCCCTGAACAGAGAAGATCCAAGCGGTCCTTGGTGTAGAACACGCGATCTCCGACCTTTCGGCTGTGGAAAATGTCTTCTTCGGCGTCCGGAATGTCTAGGGCGTGCTTCTGGGCTCCGTTCTTCTCTCCACACCTTCCCGGGACGTGTGCAGCGGCTAATGTCGTGATCCCCTGCTCTTGGCCGCCGTCATTAGGTATAATCACCGAGTTAGGTTGCAAAAATATCACAGCCGTCAGATTTAGATCGATCTAAAGCAAACTTGTATCTGACGGTGTCGATACCATCGACGCGGGTCGATGGTATCGACCTTGTGCGGTATCGGTTGGTCTTCTTTCTCTTCGTTGTTGTGACTGATGCTAACTCAATACCATCGATGAGGGTCGATGGTATCGACTTCTCTTAGGCATCGCTTTTGTCCTTTTCCGTCGTTGAATCTTCTAGGGTCGATAGTATCGACTCCGGAGTTGATAGTATCGACTCGCTTCTCATCCGCAACCTAATGGTAAATCGATACCATCGACTCTCCTGTTGATAGTATCGACTCTGTGATGCTCCTTGCGGCTGGCAACCTATGGTCTTGTCGATGGTATCGACCACTGTCGATGGTATCGACAACAGCATATATTCATTTTTCCTGAAATTTCAACACAGAACCACGTAAGTCGAAATAAAACATATTATTATAATCATTTATGATCAAAATACTGAAATAAGGGAGATTTGACACTGAGAAGGATCATAGACCAAAGTAAATGAATTATGCAATATTAACCACTAAAATGACCAACAAACGCATAAAACACAAGTAAAATATGTCTATAAATGTGACTCAAAATCATCGCATCAAACTCCCCTAAGCTTGAACATTGCTCGCCCTCGAGCAACTAAACTTTAGAATAGAATTGCGAGGGTCAATTGAAGAACAAATTATCACAAGAAACATCACCATATGATCCCCACCAGACATTCACATTCCGGCCCTTACTAACCACGGAATGATAATTACCCTAAAGGTGGCAATAATCATCCATAAAAGATATCTACCTCAAAATTGATGAACACTATCATATAAGGCAGTTAACATAATAAAATTCACAGGTTCAGACTCGGTGCATCTTGTGATCTCCTATTCTACGTTGCTCGCCCTAACTACCATCTACATGGAAGCAGCTCTCCTGATATTGATGTGTGAGGAGAAAATCATGGTGGCCTACCAATTCGAGCAACGGGTGGATGAAATGGGTGGCTCATAGAATAAATGGAAACAATGAGGTGGATAGATCACAAAACTAACTGACTGAACCTTTGAAAATTATTATGTGTCCCTCCTTATTGACCTGTGTTGTAATTAAGAGGTTTTTCTCTCTTATTTCAAATTAAGGTCTCATTATCATTTGATCAGTTTAGGCTCAAACAACCAGTTCCATCCACTTTTCATGAATCAAAAGAATGTACAGTTGTGATTTTCTGTTTTAGAGTTGACAAACCCAATCATTTCCTAAAGTTATGTGCTCAACATTGAACAATCCAAGCTTACAAAGCACTAAAATTTTTCGGATTTGCCCTAATTCCCATATACACACAACGAGATGACACATGACTTAAGACATCCATGAATACACTAGGTAGAATGTGGATCCTACAAACAAATTAAAAACTGCAAGAAATAAATGACAAGAGACAAAATAATAAAAACTAAAAACTAAAGGATAGAGTTGTTCCAACTCCCCCCCTAAGCTTGAAATCGACTATGGCCTCATAGTCAAAAACAACCTTAAAAGGTGGAACAGTGATATCGATCATTCTTCTGGAGGAGGCGGGTACTGCAGGGCTGTGGGATCCCAAGATGAATACTGCCCCTGAAAGATCAGATCATACTGGGGCATGGGCGGAGGTTGTGGATACCCCCCAAAGTAATTCTGGCTCCAATAATGATCATAGAAGGGCTGTTGCTGCATCTCCATCCTATGCAACCTATCGTGGATGTTCTGTTGGTTGTCGAGGAGGAGGCGCTCATTTTCAAAAATGGCCCTCTGATTATCTAGCAACCAGTTCGTTGTATCCTGAATACCGGCATATGAAGCTGTGTGTTGCTACTGCGTCTGATGAATATCCTGCAGTATGGCATACATTCCTTGCATTGAGTAAACATCCTCGCTTTGCTACGAGGGCTGTGGAGGTGGAGGCTGGTAAGAAGAAGATGCACCTTGATGCATGTGAGGACGCTTCCTAGGTGCCACTGGTGCGCGAAGAGGAGTGAAGGCCTCCTCTTCCTCTTCAGCCTCATCACCGTCATTGTCGTTGTCGTCGTTGCCACCGTCTTCATCCGAACTCTCAATGGCGATCATAGGCCATCGAAAATGCTGAGCGCCCTCGATGTGGAAGACAGGGTCGGGGAGCGAACACTCCTGATAAGTGTGATTAACGTGGCAGTGGGCATACGCCAATCCATCACGTAGCAGGATAAGGTTGGAGCGGTGAAGGTGCTGCAAATTGACCTTGCTTCTGTTGGAGAGAGGAGTCAGATAAGAGAAATTCAACCCAAGATAGTGGGCCAGTGGTGTGATGAGCCCTCCAAAATGAATTGGAGCCTTCCGCGTGCTCCTCTTTACAGCCAACACGCGCTGCAAGAAAAATGCTCCCCAGTTACACTCTTGCCGCTTCAGTAGCTTGTGCAGGAAAAATAGGTTTGTCTCTTGAAACTTGCTAAGAGATAGGTCACCATGAGAAAAGAGTGTGGTGCACAACATGTGGTGAAGAATCTGCACGAACGGATGCTCGAAATCCACCACCACCGTGTTGTGGTAGCTCACAGATTTGCCCGGCGGCACAGTCACTAGCTCGGCGAAGATAGCATCATAATCAGTCCGGTTGTCTGGCCTCCGGTACTGCTCTCGCCCATGATTCCAGTTATAGATAGAGTTGAACTGCTAGAGAGTGAGAGTGTAATCATTATTGTACATCCGGAAGGAAACACGGCCTTTGATCCATTCGCGGTCAGTGGCGATGATGTCGTTTGGCACGACGCATATATCCAGCGACGCCATGAATTCTGCGACTAGCTCCTTGTAAGTTGGCCATTCATTGAAGAATGGCTGGCCATCAGCGTGGAGTTCCATCTCATCGGGCCTCTTGCCCGTATGCCTTTCTTTTCCCTTAAGCACGTAGGCCAGATTAGCCTTGAACCCCAAGTTGCGGATCATCTCCCGGTCAACATAGCGGGTCGGCTCAATCTTGTGCTTCATCAGTTCCTCATAGACCTTCTTGATTTCTGCGGAAGGATGGACAATCTGCAGACGTGGAATGGATGCAGTCGGTGGAGGAACGAACACCGAGATCTCCATCGGTGTCACATGTGAAGAAGATGTGTCGGCGGTGTGCACCATTGTCGAAGAAGAAGAAGAAATAGAAGAAGGAGCTCGGTGCAGGTCGGAGAAGATTATCTCTACTCGATGAAGGCTTGGTGAAGAACACTCGCCATGGATGCTCGTCGCCAGGCTCTGATTTCTCACAAAGATGCTTGGCACAAGTGGAGAAGGTTTGCTCTAAAGGTGTGACGTCATATGATGACAATCCATCTCTTATATAACTGTGGTCGGCGCTGCTGTATGTACGACGATACCATCGATGTGAGTCGATGGTATCGACTCCTGTAGCACAATCCGTCTGCCGCTGGTATCGATGGTCGTCGATGGCTTGATGTGGGGGTCCGGATTGATGACGTGTCGATACTATCGACAGGAGTCGATGGTATCGACCCATCCCACGAATCGACTATCTCGATGTAGCGATCGCCGTTGATTTCCTCTCATGGATCGGTGACGTGTCGCACCGATACTATCAACGAAAGTCGATAGTATCGACTTCTGGTTAGGGAAACACCCTCACAAGGCCCGGCCGCCACCTTCTGCCTATAACTTGGTCGATACCATCGATAGGCCCGTCGATGGTATCAACTTCACTGAGACAATTTCGTTTTAAAATCTTCAGAGATCTCGATGGTATCGACATGCATGCCGATACTATCGACCTCGACGTTGCGATCAACCTGTTGGTGTGTCGAAACTATCGACGAGGCCATCGATAGTATCGACGCAGGGTGATTTCTGCAACTGCCAACCTGTACCCATCTCGATACCATCGACACAAGTGTCAATGGTATCGACTCTGCCTCAATCCTGCACATAACGCAAACGATCACGGTACCTTATTTACACTAAAAACGAAATCAAATCAAACCAAAGTACGAATGTGAAAGAAACTAAACTAAACTAACGATGGCTGGGTTGCCTCCCAACAAGCGCCCTTATTTAACATCTTAGGCTAGACGACATGAAGCTCGTCATGCATCCGGAAGTGCAATGAGTTTGACCTCATTCACTTTCCTTGTGTAATCTTCACCAAAGTACAATTTCAACCATTGTCCATTGACCAGGAATGTTGTCTCACCATCACACACCATGATTGTGCCATGTGGCCTGACCTCTTCTACGGTGAACGGTCCACTCCATCGGGATTTCAATTTCCCGGGATGCATCTTCAACCTGGAGTTGAACAAAAGTACGCGATCTCCTTTCTTGAAGGTGTGCATTTGAATATGGCGATCGTGAATCAGCTTTGTTCGCTCCTTGTAGATCTGCGAGCTTTCATATGCATTCATCCACAGCTCGTCAAGTTCATTGAGCTCAAGCAACCTTTTCTTTCCCGCTCATCATAGCTCAAATTCAGCTTCCTTAGCGCCCAGTTCGCTTTATGTTCCAATTCCACCGGCAAATGGCAGGCCTGACCATAAGCCAACCTAAAAGGCATAGTGCCTATAGGTGTCTTAAATGCCGTCCTGTATGCCCACAAAGCATCCAGTAGTAGGGTGCTCCAATTCTTTCTCATGGAAGCCACAGTGCGCTCCAAGATCTTCTTCATCTCCCGATTGGAGACCTCCACTTGCCCCTGTGTCTGCAGGTGGTACGGGGTTCTAATGTTGTGCTTTACCCCGTACTTTTTCAACAGTGCCACAAACTTTTGATTTCGGAAATGTGTACCTCCATCACTAATTATCATTCTTGGTACACCAAACCTGCAGAAGATATAATCTTTGACAAACCTGCACACTACAACGACATCATTAGTCCTTGTGGGTATTGCCTCTACCCACTTCGACACATAATCGACAGCTAAAAGAATGTACAAGTTAGAATTTGAGGACACAAAGGGTCCCATAAAATCAATACCCCACAAGTCAAACACCTCAACCTCTTGAAATACATTGAGGGGCATCTCCTGTCTTTTTGAAATGTTACCTGCCCTTTGGCAGGAATCACATTTCAACACAAAATCATAAGCATCTCTGAACAAAGTAGGCCAGTATAGGCCACTTTCAAGTACTTTGGCTGCAGTGCGAGAACTAGCATGGTGGCCACCCGTCGGTAGTGTATGACAGTGATGAAGAACACTTTCGTATTCCACCTCCGGTACACACCTGCGTAAGACACCATCCCTACACTGCTTCAACAGAATAGGGTCATCCTAGAAATAATAACGCAAAGAATGGAAAAATTTCTTCTTCTCTTGGTATGTCCAATCATCCGAGATAATTTTGCAGGCAAGATAATTAACAATATAAGAAAACCAAGGATCTTTCGATTTCACAGATAAGAGTTGTTCATCAGGAAATGTCTCGGTAATGGGTATGTGCACATCCATTTCATCCACCCTTTCCAACCTAGACAAATGGTCTGCGACCACATTTTCAATGCCCGCCTTATCTTTGATTTCAATATCAAATTCTTATAAAAGCAAGATCCACCAAATTAGTCTAGGTTTGGCATCCTTTTTCTCCATCAAATACTTAATGGCGGCGTGGTCCGTCCATACCACAACTTTTGATCCCACAAGATACTGCCGAAATTTTTCGAAAGAAAAAAACAACGGCGAGAAGTTTTTTTTTCAGTTGTCATATAGTTCAATTGAGCGTCATTCAAGGTTTTGGATGCATAGAAAATCACAGCGGGTTTATTGTCCACACGTTGTCCCAAAACAGCCCCAACTGCAAAATCGAACACGTCACACATTAATTCAAACGACTTAGTCCAGTCCGGTGTTTGCACAACCGATGCGGAAATCATTTTTTCTTTAAGCACGTTGAACGCATGTAAACACTTGTCATTAAAATCGAAAACAACATCCTTTTCCAACAACTCAGATAATGGTTTGGCGATTTTAGAGAAATCTTTTATGAAGCGACGATAAAAACCGGTGTGACCTAGAAAACGCTGAACCCCTTTAACCGAATTCGGTGCGGGCAACTTGGAAATAACTTCGATCTTTACCGGGTCTACCTCCAACCCTTCGCTTGTCATCATGTGGCATTTCTCCCAATTGAGGACCAAATGTGTGTCCTCACAACGTTGCAAAACCTTGTCCAAGTTGTATAAACACTTGTCAAAGGACGCTCCATAGACGGAGAAATCGTCCATAAAAACCTTCAAGCAGCGTTCAACCATATCAGAAAAGATGGCAATCATGCAACGCTGAAAGGTTGCCGGTGCATTACACAACCCAAATGGCATACAGCGGTATGAAAATGTTCCGTAAGGACAAGTGAAGGTGGACTTCTCTTGGTCCTTAGGATCAATCGAAATCTGATTGTACCCCGAATAACCATCAAGAAAACAAAAATGTGATCGGCCGGCTAAACGCTCTAAAATCTGATCAATGAATGGAAGAGGGAAATGATCCTTAAGCGTAGCAGCATTCAATCGGCGGTAGTCTATACATACCCGCCACCCGGTTACCAAACGGGTCGTGACAGGTTCATTTAATAAATTATTTGTAACTGTAATTCCCCCCTTTTTAGGGACTACCTGTGTGGGACTCACCCACGTCGAGTCTGATATAGCATAGATGATCCCTACAGAAAGGAGCTTTTTCACCTCCTTCTTGACGTCCTCCATCATGCTAGGATTTAGTTGACATTGTAGCTGAATCACCGACTTGGCTCCCTCCTCGAGCGGAATCTTGTGCTGGCACAATGTAGGGGAGATCCCCTTGATGTCTACAACCGACCACTTGAATGCACCTCGGTGGTTTTTCAACACAACCAGCAGTTGGTCTTCCTCCTCGGCACTCAGATATGCCGAAATAATCACAGGAAACTTCTCTTCCTCAGCTAGAAATGCGTACTTCAAGTGCAGTGACAATGGCTTCAATTCCAAATCTGGTGGGCTGATTAAGGATGACTGAAGCGTTGGGGGGAGTTCGCCAAGGTCTTCATAGTACCTAGCATAAAAGCATGGAAGTACCTGAAGCATCTTGGCACACTCCTGTAGTGACTTGCTTCTCATCCAATCATGTGTTATATTGACCAAGCAGGCTTCAAGTGGTAATTCTGGATATGCATTGAAAAGCGAGCTCGCTATGGCCTCATCTTCAGTAGAGGACGGAATGTCCTCCTCTTCGTCATTAGGAAAACCTACAACTTTGCTAAGGGACACAACATTGGTCTGCTCCACGATGTCAACAGCCAATGTCCCTTTCTCCACCTTGGTCATTACATGAGCCATATCTAAAAATGGCTTCCCTAGACAAAGTGAGATATTGTGATCAAAATTCTTTGCCATACGGCATTGCTCCTTAGCTTTAGATGACGTGGTACGGGAAGGCATGACCATCTCAAACCGATCATTGGCGATACCCAAGGTCAAATGACCTCTCCCCATCTCAAGTATCATGTCAGCTGTAGCTTGGAAGGGTCGTCCAAGTAGTAATTCATTGCCTTGTTCATATTGCATCTCCATTACAACAAAGTCTGCTAGAAACACAAATCAATCTACTTTCACCAATACATCTTCACAAATACCATAAGGCTTCACCACTGAATTGTCTGCCAGCTGTATTGTCATATTGCTTAGCCTTGATTCTTTCAATCCCAATTTCTTGAATGTAGAGAGAGGCATCAAGTTTATGCTTGCCCCGGAATCATACAGTGCTTCTCCAAATTTCACCTTACCAATGTAAAATGAAATATTGAAGCAGCCCGGATCCTGCCTCTTAGGTGGCAATGTGCCCATGATGAAGGCACTCACCTGCTCCTTGAGAACTACTACCTCAGTGTCAGGGATCTTCCTCTTCTTAGTAATGATTTCTTTCAAAAACTTGCCGTAAGAGGGGATTTGCTCTATTGCCTCTAATAGTGGGATGTTGACAGATAGCTTTCTGAAACTGTCCAGAAACTTCTTAAACTGGGCGTCCACTTTCTTTACTTTCACACTATTCAGATATGGGACCGGGACAGCCTGTGCCCATTGATGCGGTGGCACATATGGTGTCCTTCTCTATGTCTCCTCCTCAACTACAATGGGATTTGTTGTGACATCATCTGCTATGTCCTCCACCGGCTCTGCGACTGAAATTGGCGCTTCCTCAGTGGCCTCACCTTCGTTTTCTGACTGGTTATTGCTTGGTTCATCGGCCCTGGGGTTTAAAATTTTCTTGCCACTCCTTAGCAAGATTGCCTTCGCCTGTTGGTTTCCTCCTGGAACGTTTGTGTTACCCAAAAAACCCTGCTGCGCTGGCTTCTTCAGATTGGCAATCTCCGCTGCCATTTGTGCCATCGACGTCTCTATTGTCCTCATCTGAGCCCCATGGCTCTGCAATGTCTGTCCAAACTGATTCATAAATTCCCCCTGTTGCTTGATCTGCTGACCAAAAGTGTTCATAAGTTCTTGGTTCTGCTTTATCACTTGGTTAAGAAACTTCATGCTCTTATCCTCCTCCATCGGCTGGGGTTTTGCATCGGGGTCCTACAAAAAGTTATTCGGATCCTTCCTTGAGAATTTCTTATCCTTCCTCCATGAGTAATCGTTATTTCTGTACCCCTACTGCTGGCGCATGAATTTGACTTGAGCTTCATCCTCAAATTCTGTATCTTCTTTTGCTAGCAGTTTCTTGGCTAGAAGGTCCATCTTCTCATTCAGCTCTTTGATGGCCTTTGACTCTCCCACAACTCGCACGTGCTCAATGACGTCTCTATCGCCCCAGGATTGCTTTTTGGCGATGTTTTTTAGAATTTCCCAACACCTCGTATGTGTGTTGTTCAAGAAGAACCCTGAACCGGAGGAATTGAGGTTACTTCTATCATGCTCGGAGAGAGATAAATAGAAGATTTTAACCTGTATCTCCTTATCAAGCCCATGATGCAGGCACCTCCTAAGCATGATCTGAAACATTTCCCAGGTCTCAGAGTAGGTCTCTCCTGCCTTTTGGGTGAAATTGTGGATTTTCCTAATCATGTCATTGGTCTTCTCGGGCGGAAAGAACCTTTCGAAGAATACCTCCACCATGTGGTTCCATGATTCCACATATTCATCGTCTAGATTGTGCAACCATTCTCGTGCGTTTCCTGCCAGAGAACTCGGGAACAGCTTTAGGTAGAGCGTCTCCTGTGGAAATCTGTCAATTTTAATCATGTCAGAATTCTCCACGAATTGGCATATATGAGTGACTGGGTCCTCGTTCTTTAGCCCATGGAATTCATTTGACTTGACCAAGTTGATTAATGCAGGATCAATCCTGTAAGTCGGAATGTTGATCGCTTGTTTCTTAATTGGCCCCTTTGACGCAGATGAAGAAGAAGCCTTGGTCTTCTCCCATAACGTCTGTTCCTCTGCCATTTCTTCTTGTTCGGATTCTGAATCTGTTTCTTCCAAGTGGTCTTGATTGTAATCCTCCTCGTCGTCAGGTCCCGGAAGTGGAACCTCTGGTGCATGTTGCGTGTAGTCGGTGCTACGCGTCTGCACCATGCACAATACTTGCAAAATGAAAATTTCAGTTCAGTACCGTGCTAGACAATTACAAAAATTGGACAGATAGACTATAAATTTTTGAAATGATTTCACAATAATAAAAATAAAAAGTGGCCTAGAGTGGTCGCTTGCAGCACTCGTAGTGCCGACAATTGTTGTGTCCCCGGCAACGGCGCCAAAAACTTGACACGATTTTACCGTGCGTGGAACGCAAGTGCACGCGTCAATGTAATATAGGCCTTTGTGAGGCCCGATTCGAACTCAGGGACACTGAATTATCAGAGACTACTACTAACTACTCGCAATCAGCTAGACCGGTTAAAATGTTGGAAGTTGTTGTAAAATTAAAAGAAAATGAAATAAAACAAAACAAAGCAATCGATTAAAGGTTTAGTTTAATCAATTCAAGTGGAGATCTTTAGGGTTGCGGTTTCACCGTGGGTTTTCATTGTATGAATTTCTATATAATAATTCATGTTCACCTCTCAATCCGGGTAGTGGCTTGTAGTTAGAATTTCCCACTGTCGTGGTACAATTCACTACCCATGTCTAGGTCGGTTCCACTGTCCTAGTAACCTATACCCTAAATTAGGTGCATTAGAATCGACCTCTGGGTATCCACCATTAATCTTACATCACCTTGTTCAAGGGATTTGTTAATTAATGTGACATTCGTCTCTTTTCAACCATTAATCCTTCTTTCAAAGTAATTAAGGGCATTAGATTATTATTATGGTGATCAAGCATAACAATATAATTGAGAAAATGAATTCATACCACGGATTTAAGAGATTAATGATAAATTACTATATAAAAATGTCATATAATGCTTCCCTGGGCTACTCCCGTTACTAAAGATAAAGGGGATTAGCCCCGCATGTTCATCTTAGAGAAAAACATGGTAGAGAAAAGGGGAAACATGGAGAAAAATGTGAATAAGTTGTAAAACCCCTAAACGGAGAAGATCCAAACAGTCCTTGGCATAGAACATGCGATCTCCAGCCTTTCGGCTGTAATTTATACCAATGTACAAGTAATATAAAAAACAATGATTGTTCACATTCTAGGCCAACAAACACATGTGATGTCATTCTTATATATAATAAATGTGTACCACCTATCCCATCCTTGAACACCTAATCTCACTAGTAAGTGTATAATGTGTATTGGGTTTTCAAGAAAATTTCGGCAGCATTTCCCCGCTGTTCTCTAAGTACATATGTACTTAGAGAATAAACGGGGAAATGCTACCAAAATTTTCTCGAAAACCCAATACACATTATACACTTACATCCTAAGTGAGATTAGGTGTTCAAGAACAGTCCCAAACCGGGGACTATCCAAGATTTACTCCTAATGAGTCAATCTTGGACGGGTTTCTAGGCCAACAAACACAATAATAGATATCTACAATGAAGCCGGACTCCATACAAATAGTATATAATTTAGTGATTGTTCATTCTAATTTATACCAATGTACAAGTAATATAAAGAACAATGATTGTTGACTTTCTAGGCCAACAAACACATGTGATGTCATTCTTATATAATAAATGTGTACCACCTATAACAAACACATTGTCCAACATTAGGTTCAACACTTGAAACATACATTCGTTTTCAACATAAAAAATTTGTATCATTAGGGTCCAACATGTGGATTATATGGTACATACACATCAAGGTGGTCATAAGGGAGGATATTTCCTTATTTATGAGTAAGTGATATAAGATTAAGATCCATATAAAAATTAGGGCAGAAGTAAGAAATAAATCTTCTTTAGGATACAATAGACCCTTATGGATGTATTTAGGGTCATAGGTACCATCATAGAACAAAAGGGGTACACTCTAGGATTTAAGATCACCCTACATCATGTATTTTATACAAAATTACATGTATGTGTATATAAAAAATATATTTATAAGGAACTTCTATATATATCTAATCAACAAATAAGTAATTAACTAAGTATTCATCAATACTTACTATTAATCAGTATCTCTAATCATTAAAATCGGCAAGCAGATCAGTAATTGTAAATAACAAACTATGAATTGTTGAATTAAAGTAATCACTAAAGTAATACTAACCAGTAATACCAATCATTAATCACTGAAAGCAGCAAGGAAATCAGTAAAACTAATCATGCATTACTAGTATATAAGGAAACCAGTAGTACCAATCATTAATCACTGAAAGCAGCAAGGAAATCAGTAAAACTAATCATGCATTACTAGTATATAAGGAAACCAGTAGTACCAATCATTAATCATTGAAAGTAGCTTACATACCTTTTCCAGCAGTGGTGGTCGAAGCAGGAAGAAGGGGGTGGCGCCGGGCGTGAGCAGGAAGAAAGGAGCTAGGGCGGCGGTGGGCAGGCAGGTGGGCACCAGGCGTGGCGGCGGCGTAGGCGGTTGGAGCAGCAGGGCGGGCAGCAGGGGCGGGCAGCAGGGGCGGCGGAGAATAAATGCGCCGGAGAGGGGCGCCGGAGAGGGGACGCCGGAGATGGGGCGCCGGAGAGAAGCACCAGAGAAAAACTAGCAGCAGCAGTAGAGAAATCGCCGGAGAAATCGCCGCAACAGGGAAATAGGGTAGCAATGAAACAGAAGAAAGGGGAAGAGTCGGGCGATCGCGGGTTATGTTCCCAAATAGCGTCGGTTGTTTACAACAACCGACGCCTAAACAGCTTTAGCGTCGGTTGTTTGCAACAACTGACGTCCAATTGGACGATATTTTCATGAAAATGTTTCGCGGGAACCACCTTCAGCGTCGGTTATATAAGGATAACCGACGCCGAAAGTGACATTTTCGGCGCAAATTTTCATCGCACATAGGCGTCGGTTTTCTAGGTATATAACCGACGCTGACAATGACACTATTTTTTTTTATCGAAAAATGGATTTCGCGGGTGACTTTAAGCGTCGGTTTTTTATAAACAACCGACTCTTAATACAAAGTGGTACCCGTGTCTGGCTGGTCTTTGAATATAGATGTCGGTTTGCTTAAACAACCGATGCCTTATATGATAGGCGTCAGTTTTCCTTAATAACCGACGCCCAGAAAAGCGACACTGAATGCTATTTCTGTAGTAGTGAAGTAGCTATCTTACAACTGGCCTATCTCACTCATAATCATGAAATGAAGTGTAAACTAGAGAGAGGAAGGGGATCAAGGAGTTGCAACACACTCAACTATAGCAAGGACTTAGAATGGGATGAATGAGAAAACTTGGAATGAACACCAAAGGGTCCTATTTATAGTTGGGGGTGTTACCTTGAGTGTGGGATCACTTAGGGTTGAAATATAGCTATTTTCCAAGATGCAACAGATCTGTTTTTGCCCAAAACAACTCACCAACGGTTATAATCATTTTTTTGCATTTTTCGTGCATTACATTCAGTTGAGTTTCAATAAAAGTATCTTGACCTATCTACTAAATGACAAAGCCAATTTTCAAACTATCGGTTGAGTTTGTTCTGAGAAACTCAACCGATGAGCTAAAATTAGGTTTTCTCAGTGAGTCGGTCGGTCGAGTTTTGTGAGTGTGCAACTTGACCGATGGGTCATCTTCAAAAAATCCATCATAGGCTCGGTCGAGTTTCCCACTCGACCGATGAGCAGCTTGTGACAAATTTTCTAATTTGACATTTGAGTGATTAAACCTTGGAATTAAGTGTCCCTGAGTTTTTCTCATCTTCGTTACAGGTCATATCATCAATACAAGTGATTCCAAAAATTATCTAAGGTCATTTGGAGTGATTTCCCAAATTGCACACTTGCATTGCATTTGACTTGAACATGAACAAGCTACGGCTTGTATAATTTGATCCTTTCCATGTACCTAAAGCCTAAAATCAATCTTGAACAAACATATTAGATACATAGGAATGGAATGGTTAAGTCAATATCAAAATATGGGAAATGTATAACTCTCAAGTCAACATTCTCCTCCTTTTTTACAATGGCAAACCATTCCTCAATCATATTGAAAAGGATATAGAAGTTATACCTTTGCCTTGTGAATTTTAAGGGGATTCAAGATTTGAACAATGTGAATTGATCCCCCTCAATCTATGCTTACTCAACCTACATAGTTAGTCTATCTACACAAAAAAACTTGACATACACATATTATATGGTCCTTTAGCAAGTCACATGTTAAAGCATGTAATGAACAAGAAAAGGATCACATACGCAATAAAAACAATATGGTTGAGCTTTAAAACATTGAACTTCTCTCCCCTTTTTACATTATCTAAAAGGAAGCGGGGTAGAAGAGCACACAAAATAGGTCTTCGCCAAGCACAACCAAGCATACATGCACAACATGCAATTGCAAAACGTATACCAAATAGAGATGAGAGAAACAAATAATCTAAGTCATAATAAAAATATGATAAAATATGGCACCAACTCATGAGATATAGTAAATAAAAAAGTAAGTGTACAAAGGATTAAGATTACAACTTAGAAAGTAGGTTCTCAGAAAATAACTACAAACCAAACTGATGAAAGCTAGATGATAAAATAGTATAGCTCAAAACATGAGCCTAGATGTTTTTAATACAAAATATCCTAGAATGATACATATGATTAGCAACTAGACTAAAAAATAGAACAACTAAACATCTGGGTCATTTATGTCAACATCATCAGCAGTGTCATCAACGTTAGCATTCGAGGCCTCTGGCTCATAGTCATCATCTCCATCTAAAGGTTTAGCAGAGACAACAACGTCCTCATCACTAGAGTCACCAGCAGATCCACCATCAGAATCATCACCATCATCCTCATCAACCACCTCATCAGCAACAACCTCCTCATCAGCCTGGTCTAGCATCTCCTCATCAGTAAGAGAACCAAAACCTCAAATTGGCCAACGTGCATTTTGCTCATCCCAAGACATACCAAAATCACAGATCTCATTGGGTTGTAGGAAGGAAGGAGGAGAACTACCAAGAATGGCAAGAAAAGTGGCCAACGGGCCAGCAGTCAGAGGCAGCACACCAGGAGCAAATCCACCAGCAGCAAAGGATGTAGCAATGGAAGGTGTAGGTGGAGGGGCAGGGTAAAAGTGATCATATGCATAGGATGCATAGTCACCCCCTGGGTTGGGCTGGTAGGTAGGGTAGGGTGTGCACAAAACATGTTCATGTTGGACATGATGGAACATAAGTCCTGATGGAGGTGATCCTGAACCTGAAGGTTGTATGCATGTTGATGCATCATGTAGCCCATAAGGGTTTCATTAGATACATGGAACGAGGCACATGTAGGTCGGGTAGGCTTAGGTGGAGGAGTTTTGTGGGTAGAGACAAAGGTAGAGGCACCAGGGGTCATGGAGGGTAGGATAGACACAGACTTTTGAAGAGTGGTCTCACTGATGCAAACTCCTTTCTAGGCAAGTTTGTAGTGAAGGTCATGGAAAAGAGATTTGCTAGTTGCAAGTTGGAAAAGACCACAAATCAGGGCTGGGTAGGGTGGGTGGGTGCCACAGGTGTTCTTTCCTGAGTCAAAGAAGGTCATATGATGGAGAATATATCTTGACCACTTGACTCTGATGTTCTTCAAGAGACAATACATGATCACCGCAGTGTTTTCTACAATCTTAGTTTGATTCTTCTTTGGGTGAATATTGCAGTTAATGACTAGGGCAAGGATGCATCTCTTGAGGTCCAAGGCAGAAGAGGGAAGGGTGTACTTCTTCCTATATGGGAATTTAGGCTTCTTCAAAAGATTATGAATGTCAGGGAGAGTAAGATCATATTGCTTGTAGAAGGCCTCAGGATCAACTAAGTCAAAATACTTTGGGTAGTCCTTACACCAGGTGTCAGTCACTTCAGTACCTAAAAAGTTGTTTAGACTATCCTCAGAGACTTGAAATTTCTTCCCAGCTATCATGGATGTGAGGACTACTTGAGTATTAGGATGGGGTATGAGGGTGTCATAATTCCAATGCAAATTAGTGTAGAATTCGTGAACTACTTTGGTGCTTGTGATGGAATTGTTATAGCATGTGTGTTCAACATCCAAGATTGAGTGATGGTGATCATAAAGCAACTCTGATACTTTATCTATGACCTCTTTTCTTCATGGTCTAGGCTCAAATAGGGTACGAAAAGGAAAAAGGTTCCTAAGAAGGAGATACTTATACCTATTTAGAGCTTCATTTGAGACAAAGAAAGTGTCATCAAATGGAATCAAGCAAGAGTAGGATGAAGATGAAGGAGCATTAGCTGGGGCGGCCCTCTTCCTCCTGTTGGATGCCATAGAGATGAAAACAAGATGAAAGAGAGAGAAAAAGCTAAAGAATCTCCACCAAAACTCATCCATAGACCTAGGTTAGCAAGGGGGAAGATCAAGGGAGGTTAAACTAGGTTGAACTAGGGCTGGCAAGAGGAAGGTCGGGGCTAGGGTTGAGAGCTTAGGGGAGCTAGAGGTCAAATTGATTGACTTTTCTCTAGTTGAGAGGGAGAATAGTCAGCTGAACCCATCTTAAGTTTGCTCTAGCACGACCATCAGTCGAGTTCTGTGAACTCAAAAACTCGACCGATAGGCTATTTAAAAAAGCTCTCGGCCTCCGATCAGTCTAGTTGGGAACTCGACCAATGGTCAACCTGACCTAAACTTAGAAATTCTAATTTCTAGCTATTAGAGTGTTAATAAAATTTATTTTTAAAGTCCATTATGTATTTTGAACATACTTAGGCACATATCACTCATCATTGGATACTATTTTGTGATAAAACATGCATTTGCAAAAAATACCCAAAAATAAGAGAAAAATAAGGCAAAATGAACATGAGAAACTAATTTTAGCATATTAGCAAGCAATGGTGATCAAAACATAGAAAAAACATATAGGATAGATGACAACTATCTAGAAGGCATATCAGATTCATTCATAGAAGTTATGAGAAGTTTAGATCTAATAAAATTAAATTGCTCTCTAGTTAGAGGTTTAGTGAGAATGTCCACCAACTGATTTTTTTGTGTCCACATGCATGATATAGATATCCTTCTTGCCAATGTGATCATGGAGAAAGTGATGGCAAACCTCTATATGTTTAGCTCTACTATGAAAGATATGATTATAAGATAGGTTAATTACACCAATATTATCACAATAGATAGGAGAAGCATCAAAATGAATGTTAAAGTCTTGGAGCATTTGCTTCATCCATAGGACCTGGGCACAACAACTCACAGATGCAATGTATTGAGCCTCGGTGGTTGATAATGCCACTGTGCTCTATTTCTTGAAGAACCAAGACACCAATCATGGTCCTAAGAGGAAGCAAGTGCCACTTGTGTACTTTCTGTCAATCAAGCACCCTACATAATCTGCATCACTATAAGTAGTAAGAGTAAAGTCCCTTGGCTTGGGATACCATAGGACATAATTTTGGGTTTTGGCTAAGTACCTTAAAATCCTCTTAACAACTATAATATGTGATTTCTTAGGATTTGATTGAAAGTGAGCACACAAGCCAACACTAAATATTATATCAGGTCTAGAGGCCGTTAAGTAAAGTAAACTTCCAATCATACCTCTATAGAGCTTCTCATCTACCTTATCACATTCTTCATCTTTGTCAAGTTTGGCGGTGTTTAACATGGGTGTGTCCATCACCTTGGTGTTCTCCATTACAAACTGTTTGAGTAGTTCACTTGTATACTTGCCTTGGTTGATGAAGTTCTCATCTTTTGTTTGCTTGATTTGAAATCTGAGGAAGAATGTGAGCTCACCCATCATACTCATATCGAATTCACTCTACATAAGATCACTAATTTTTTTGCAAAGATCAAGGTTAGTTCTACCAAAAATGATATCATCAACATATATTTGTATGATAAGAAAATTGTTAGAAGTATGCTTTAGAAATAAGGTAGAATCCACTTGGCCCATGTTATACCCATGATCTAACAAAAAGTTCTTTAATTTCTCATATCAAGCTCTAGGTGCTTGTTTGAGTCCATAGAGATCTTTTTGCAACAAATAAACATTGTTAGGTAAACTATCATGTTCAAATCCTAGAGGTTGTGCAACATACACTTCCTCCTCAATTGTACTATTCAAAAATGCACTTTTGACATCCATTTGATACATAATAAAGTTTTTATAACTAGCAAAGGCAAGCAACATACGAATAGACTCAAGTCTAGCTACAGTTGCATATGTTTCATCAAAATCTATACCTTCCTATTGATTGTAGCCTTGAGCCACTAACCTTTCTTTGTTCCTTACCACTTTGTCACTTTCATCAAGCTTGTTGTGGTAGATCCATTTGATGCCAATGATCTTTCTATCATTTGGTCTTGGCACTAGGGTCCAAACTTTGTTCTTTTTAAATTGCTCCAACTCTTCTTGCATAGATAGGATCCACTCATCATCCCCCAGAGCTTCCTTGACATTCTTTGGCTCGAGTTGTGAGATGAACGCGTTTTTGGCTTGATCTTTGTTGAATGCAGCCCGCATCTTCACTCTTTCAAATGGATCACCTAAAATCGTCTCCTTTGGATGATTCTTCGCAAATCGGGGGGTTGGATCCTTATTTTCTTCATCTTTCTCTTCCTCTTGAATACCACCTCTTTTCCTTTTGGGTGATGTTGAGAGATTTTAGAATAGGAATTACTTCACCTTCAACATCATCATTTGAGTCTCAATAAACTTAACATTTATGGATTCTTCTACTTTAGCAAGATCAACATTAAATACTCTATAAGCCTTGCTAGTAGTGTTATAGCCAAGAAATAAATCCTTATAAGATTTCAGATCAAACTTGTCAAGAGAATCTTTTATATTCAAGACAAAACAAGGACATCTGAAAACATGTAAATACTCTATAGAAGGCTTCATACCATGCCATAGCTCATAGGGGGTTTTATTCAAAGACAAATGTGTAAAAACCCAGTTTTGCACAAAACATGAGGTACTAACAGCTTCAGCCCAGAACTTCTTTGGAGTATCATACACTAGAAGCATGGTCCTAGCCATCTCCTATAAAGACCTATTATTCCTCTCTACAATCCCATTTTGTTGAGGTGTTTGAGGTGAAGAGAAGTTATGTGCATAACCAGATTCTTGACAGAAATGTTCAAAAAGTTGATTTTCAAATTCTCCCCCATTATCACTACAGATGGAAATGATGAAGCAAGAAGCTTCATTCTCAACTCGTTTACAAAAGCTCGAGAAAACATCAAGCCTATCACTCTTAAAAATGAGAAAAAAGGTCCAAGTATATCTAGAAAAATCATCGACAATAACAAAGCAATACTTGGAACCATGAAGCGATTGAGTTCTCATTGGTCCAAATAGATCAACATGAAGAAACTCAAGAGCACTCTTGGTACTAAGGGCTCCTTTGGATTTGAAGGAGGACTTGGTTTTCTTTCCTTGGGTATAAGGTTGGCATTCCTCGTGCTTTTCAAAATCCAATTTGGGAAGTCCCTTGACCAAGTCCTTTTTGCTCAACTTCTTCAACTGATGCATATTTACATGACCAAGCCGAAGATGCCAAAGAGAAATATCATTCGAGTGGACTACTAGGCATCTACCAGCAATAGGCTTAACAGAGTCAAGAACAATAACATAAAGATTACCGCTTCTAGTTCCCTTATACATAACTTGGTAGGTGAGGGAATCTAGAATCAAGCATTCAAAGGAAGTAAATAGCACAAGGTAACCATTGCGACATAATTGACTAACACTAATTAAATTGTGATGTACAACAAAAAGAACATTCTGGATACACAAGGATTCACCTACATCACCCTCACCTTTGACTTTACCTTTCTTATTGTCCCCAAAGGTGACCGAACCTCCTTTCTTTTTGGTGAAGTTGTTGAAATGGCTTATATCAACTATCATATGCTTACTCCAGCCATTATCAACAATCCATCTTCCTTTTTCCTGCAACAAAGGAGAACGTCAGTTCCCAACTCAAACTTTGGGATCTGGAGTTAGCTTGGGGACCCATTTCATCTTTGGGTTGGTCCCCTTCAGCTTGTAAGGACAATAAGTAGAGTAATGATCATCACATTTGCAATAAGAACAAACCATAGAATTCTTAGTGTCGGAACACTCCCCTATAAAGAAAGAGGTTTTCTTGCTCTTTTTCTTACCTTTGGCTTTGCTCTTACCCTTTGGTGCTCCCCCTACAAATCCCAAACCACTAGTACCACTTTGTTTGGTAGAATGGTCAAGGATTTCATTTAGGGAATTTTTTTCTTTGAGGAATTTCTGTAGAGATGTTCTTAATCTATGATTATCATCATTTAGAGAAAATAATAGTAGAATATAAACTAGCAATGTCATCTCTAGCATGAACAAGGTCAGCCTCAAGACTGAGGGCTTTAGTTAAATATGAATCCTTCTCAAGAGATATAGAAGCAACATCATTATTAGGCAAGATAGGTCTAGAAGATAAATCATTAACTTGACCAAGCAACCTATTTTCAGATTTAAGAATTTGAATTTCCTTAAGATATACATCTCTCTCATCTATACGAGCATTAACAATAAGCTTAAATTCAACATTTTTAGTTTTAATAGCTTCAAGCTCCTTTAGGCAATTTTAGTTTTCTTCCTTAAGAGTTTCAATGTTCTTAAGGTAGATACCATTTTCAGCTTCAACTCCATTGTATTGGAGCTTAAGATCAAGATATTGCCTTTGCAAGTTATCAATGCTCTCAAGATAGGTTTTCTCATTAAGTTCAAGAATTTCAAGTTCATCTTATAAATCATCAATAATTTTTCCTAACCATTTTCTTTTAGATTTACATTTAGCAAAGGATGAACGGGTAGAAATAAGCATGTCAATAATAACTTCCTTAAATAACTCATGCAAGCTTACCTCACTTACCTCACCAATTTCTTTACTAGTAGAGGCCATGAGTGCAATGTGGCACTCTCCATCTTCTTTGGAGCTTGAGCTTCTTGAAGATAAAGCTTCCCAAACTGCATGAGCTACATTCTTGTGTCTCTTCTCCTTCTTATCCTTCCTCTTGTACTTGCTCTCCTTCTTATTGTCCTCTTCCTTCTTTGAGCTTCCCTTATGGTGTGACTTTGTTGACTTGGTACATTCACTTTTGTAATGCCCCTTTTGTCCACAATTGTAGCATCTAGGAGTAGAGGAGGAGGAGGCTTGCTTTCCCATGAAGTGCTTGCCCTTGATGTAGTTGCCTTCATGCTCACTCGGGCTATCATCTTCACTAGAGGAGTAAGGTGAAATCCGGAAAACAAGTTATTGTTCAAGGATGACTTCCTCCACTTGTGCTTTGAAAGCACTATCTTTGATCTTGTTGGCTTCCTTCTCTTCTTTCTTGGCTTCTTCTTCTTACTTGTCAAGCCTTGGCTCATGTGCTTGGAGGTTGCCAAATAGTCATTCAGTTGGAATGTCACCCAGGCTCCTCACTTCTTCAATGGAGGTGACCTTTGACTCCCATCTCTTTGGTAGAGTCCTCAAGATCTTGGAGCTGATTACACCTCTATCCAAAGTTTTGCCCAATGCAGCCAGCCCATTGTTGATGACATTGAGTTGAGTACATCTCTGCAATCCCTTCTTTCTTGCCCATATTGAAGTTCTCTATAAGGCTGTTCAACATGTAGATCTTGGCCTCCTTGACTTGCTTTGTGTGTTCATAGGTGATGCATAATTTGTCCCAAATCTCATAGGTAGTGTCCCAAGATGAGATTTGGTTGAACTTTGTTGGGGTAAGGGCTACATTGAGGATTCTTATGACTTTGGCATTGAGTTTATCTTCTTTGAGTGAAACATCACTCTGTTTTGTAACAGCTCTGATTGGCTCCTTGTATGGTGTGACCATTACCTTCTACATGTCAAAGTTCATGCCTTCAATGTAGAATTGCATACACCTCTTCCAATAGAGGAAGTTGGTGCCATAAAAGACCAGAAGACGCATGGAGAAGCCTCCCTCTAGGTTGAGAGAGCCATGTAGGTTGTCTCCCATCTTCTCATCTTGTGGGATATTTTTGGAGAAGATCCTTGGCTCTGATATCACTTTTTGGATCTAGGGCTCTAGGGGGGTGAATAGAGCTTCAAAATTTCTCACAATATAGATTAGACCTTCAAATTATATCAATTCAAACCAATAGCTTAAGTGCAATTTGAAGTCCTAACTAACAAGCATAGAAAGGATGAGAGGAATTGATACCAAGTACTTGACAAGGTCATCTAGAGTGGTTCCACTCTCCAAACTAGGAGAGAGTCAGTTCACTTCCTAGAGAGGTCAACCTCTAGGACTTTGTAAGTGTTTTTCTCTATATACTCACCAATAAGAGTTGCAATACAAGACTACTAAAGCACTTACCCATCCAAGCACAAAGAGTCTTCCACCTTACCAAGGACTTACCCACTTTCTCAAGAGTCTTCAACCTTCTTCCAAGGTCTTACCTACTCTTGCATAAGTCTTCCGCCTTCAAGGGTTTACCCACTATTCTTGGATCTTCAACCTTTGCCTTCTTCTTCACCTGGAGAAGTTCTTCGCCTCTTCTTCAACCACGAAGAGGAATAACAACAGCTCCACCTTCACTTAGAAGCTTCCTTCACCTTTGCTTCATGGAGGAAAGGGGTAGGGGAGATGTAATGGAATGAGAGCTTTACAAGCACAAGTAGCTCTCTTACAACTGGCTTATCTCACTCTTAATCACAAAATGAAGTGTAAACTAGAGAGAAAAAGGGGATCAAGGAGTTTCAACACACTCAAATATAGCAAGGACTTAGAATATCATGAATGAGAAAACTTGGAATGAACTCCAAGGGGTCCTATTTATAGTTGGGGTGTTACCTTGAGTATGGGATCACTTTGGGTTGAAATATAGCCATTTTCTAAGATGCAACAGATCTATTTTTTCCTAAAACAACTCACTAATGGTTATGATTGCTTTTTCTGCATTTTTTGTACAGTACATTTGGTCAAGTTTCAATAAAGGTAACTCGACCGATCCACTAAATGACAAAGCCAATTTTCAAACTATCGGTCGAGTTTGTTCTAGGAAACTCGATCGATAAACTAAAATCAGGTTTGCTCAGTGAGTCAGTCGGTCAGTTTCTATGAGTGTGAAACTCGAGCGATGGGTCATCTTCAGAAAATCCATCATAGGATTGTTCGAGTTTCCAACTCGACCGATGAGCAACCTGTGACAAATTTTCTAAATTAACATTTGAGTGATTAAATCTTGGAATTAAGTGTCCCTGATTTTTTATCATCTTAGTTACAAGTCATATCATCAATACAAGTGATTACAAAAATTGTCTAAGGTCATTTGGAGTGATTTCCCAAATTGCACACTTGCATTGCTTTTGACTTGAACTTGAACAAGCTAGGGCTTGTATAATTTAATCCTTTACATGTACCTAAAGCCTGAAATCAATTTTGAACAAACATATTAGATACAAAGGAATGGAATGGTTAAGTCATTATCAAAATATGGGCAATGTATAACTCTCAAGTCAATAGGTATAAAGTTTCTTTATAGTAAAAATTAGGTAATAATATTAACTAGAGCTACCTAGTTTAGTTGCTACTTTGCGAGCCATCCCTTGTACAACCACTAGTGTAAGTAGTTTAATATATAATATTTTTATTGTTCATCTATATATCTAGGTTCATTGGGGGAGTCTAGTTTGTCTATATAGATGATATAGACATGGAGGCCCAATGTGGAGAGCCCCCTTTCTAGGGCTGTGAGTAGGTAAGGGTTAACCCATTTACCCTTTACCCATACTCTCTAGGGGAAGGTAAGGGTAAAAGATTTCCTTACCCTTTATCCATCTACCTGCTACCTTAGTGGGAAAGGACAAGGGTAAGCCATTGCCCATACCCTCTAGCCCGCTACCCACCTATATTTATGAAATATATATCAAATATATAGTCATTATGTTGTCTAAGTGTAGGTATTATTCAATATAATGTGGTCATCATTTTAGAAAATATATGATATTCTTATCTACTTCTTGTATAGATAATTTGATTGTGTATACAACCCATTTTAAGGTGTAAGACATGTGTATTAAGTAATGAGATTTTTTAGTTTATGCACTATTTTATACCTTTTTATGTGGTGATTGATCAAGTATGATACAAAATCTTAAGTTGTAAGACAAACATATAACAAAAAGATTTAATAATTAATATACCATCTGATATGTGGTGGTGTTATGTACTTCATTTGTGCTTCGATGCTTTTACATACAACAACACTTTGGAGGGTATAAGATATTTATGTTTGTAGCAATAACTTTTTGCAACATATTGCTATATAATATCATTTTAGTGTAACATCTATCTGTCTTCAGGATGGCTTATTTGTTTATAAGCCTATGTTAGGAGTACTAGTATTTGTATATGCAACAACAATTTGTTTTCAATACAACACAAACTATGTGTATAATATTTTTGGATATTACTTATAATCATGTTGAATAGTTAGTGGCTATTATTGAGCATCTTGATATTTTACTAAAGTATATAAATATATTAAGTACACCATTATTAATATTAGCGTAAAGTTTTAGAAGACATATAAATTCCCCGCTTCACCATTACCCTCCCCGTTTACCTTGTGGGTAAGAGGGTAAAGGTTAGGGGAGGATAAGGATATCAATATAGTGGGGAATTACCCATACCCTTACTTGCCAAAATTTGTGGGTAAGGGTAAGGGTAAGGCCTTACCATCCCCATTGACAACCCTACCCCTTATAGTCCATGGAGCTAGTTTACTGACTTAGAATCCCAAATCAACTCTAAGTCATGTACAATGAGATTGTATCTTGATGAGATACTTTCACACATTTTTCTACACTTATATGAATATTAAGCATTCATGAAATGAATAAAAGACTAAGTAAACAATGTGCAGTTATTCTTAGTATTCTAACATACTTAATGGTTTATACTAGTTGTTCATTAAATTCTGAATTTGATTGTCATAATTTTACTATTTATGTTGTACTACACTAAATTAATAATGGATGGATTGTCTTGTCTTGTTTCATAATTCCATTCACTGATCCAATATCACACTCAAATAAAAAAAATTGATAACATTGGTGATCTTGGAGATAGAAACACTTTTGAAGAGTTCTTCCAGCAAGGGTTCTTAAAAGAGCATTTAGTTTAGAATTAACTAATCTTTTCCATATCTACTCTAGGTCCTTTAGTTTTGGAAATAAAGTTGTGTAATAGTATTAAGGGGATTTAATTTCTCTTCTTGTAATACAATTTGTAAAAAAGGCTTTTTGTATCTAAAAATGTTGTAAAAATCAAGTGAATGAATGCAAACTTTCTTGTAACTTTCATATGTGTTGAAAGTAAATGTAGAAACATTCTCATCTACATGTTCATATTTTGTAAAGTTTAAATGCAAAATTTTGAGATGTGTCTAACTTAGCCATCTTGATTACCTCAAATGCAAATTGTATTGTCTAAGAATAGATCATGGGATTTGGAGTCCGAGATCTTTGTATAAGAGCATAGATTGAGTCATTAGGATCCATTAAGTTAGTTAGTCATTATCATTAGTATGACAAGTAGAAGGTGGTGTGGATGTATAATTTTTGAAATTTGAGCTTTTGGATACCCTAGTTCGGTATCATAATACTTTAATCGACGAGTATCAAGCTACTTTGTTTATTCTTTCATGTATATCCTAGCTAGAAATGAAGTGTGGGGATGGGCTGGGAGAAATAGTAGAAGCATCAAGGTCATCAATCATAGTGCAATTTGAAAAGATCAGAACAAAAATACATAATTTAGTATGAGCTTTATTTTATATTGTTTATTTGGTTGAAAATAATAGAAATTCTTTTTCTTATATGAATCTCTTGTACTTTATTCACAAAATAAACAAATCTTTTAAGATTTTGTACATCAAAAGCTTAAATGGAATATTTTTTATGTTCTTTGCTTTAGGTAGAGATATATTATTTTAAAAAAAATCCTAAACTATTATTTTTCTTAATCTTGCTCTCACATTAAAGAATATAAATGTGTCCTGCTACAACTTCCATGTGTTGAACTAGGATCTAATAACTCCTACTAATAATCTAATGGGAATAAACCTAGACAAAGCATACCTAGAAGGAAATCAGAATGTGCAAACACTAAGTTGTTGAATATAAAAGAAATGAGCAGAGTGAGGTTGTTTCACACATTTCATATATAATGACATTAATGGAGAGACTGTGATAGGGAATATGTACATAGAATGATTTAATCTAGATTGTCCTACTAGTCTCTCTATTCTTGATTGGGTTATATATCAAATTTGTTTCTTTCGTGTACATGTGATATGAAAAAAATTGAAATCCATATGAGTAATAAGATTTGATATTCATTATAATGGATTCGAACAAGATTTATGATAAATAAACATATGAATCATTTGATGTGGAATTTGTTTATGAGGTGTTATAAAAAGGAAAAATTACTGATGTTTCTTGCATGTTGTCTCGATTGTTCTTGTGGATAATCTAGTGTTATGTTTTTTTGATATGGGTTTAGGATTATATATTATCTCTAATAGTTCACATTTATGTTAAACAAAAAGAGTGGTCCCTACAATCGCAGTGATGCACATTCTAGCCAGCCATCTGTCTGACTGAGATGGATGATGTGTCCATTGTAGATCATGTTTGCACTATTTTCTAAAACTTCCTATGGATATTTCATGATGAGAGCATTAGTGTGAGGGCCTATGAGGACACAATGAGAGGAAGGAGTTGAGAGTACTCTAGATTTCCTGAAGAAATTTTGTGGAAGGGGGGATTTTTTATCAGACAAAATAGTTGAGGGTCTAGCCATCGACATGCCCCCCACATGCTGAGGATCATGGTTTCGAGGTGATGTTATATATACTCATGTACATCTCTTTCATGATTTTCACCCATGGTTGGAAAGGTTGATTCAAAAAAGAATAAACAACTTTAAGCATTGGAGCTGCAATTTGATCATGCATGTCCTTGAGATCGATCATACCGTGATATTTGTTGGAGGAGATCTTCTCAAATGATACTTGACACATCCTACTACCTATCGCTAATGCATATAGATCCTCCATATGATGGTTTCAGTCTAGCTACATTGTCTGCATCATGTATGTGAGAACAAATTAAAGAGTGGACTTTGCTAGGGTGATCTGCCCATAAGAGAGAGATGTTTGATGTACCAACAGGTCAACCTACCCTTAATGGATTCAATAATATTGGATTTGGTGGATTTGTTTATCCTTCCATATACGATGGGTACACCCAGGTATCAGCCCAGGTCCTTAGCGAATGGAAAGACCAATATCCTACCAACTGTATGTTTCTTCATTGTAGTTACATTTGATAAAAAGAAAAGGTTTCATTTTTCCTTAGAAAACATGTGGCTAAATGCAAGTGTAAATATTTTGTGTATCTTCAGGATCATGCTAGCTTTTGACATAATGTTTGGCTAGCATAATGATTTCGTCAACCATCAAACCTGAATAAGGGAAACCTACTCTATTGAGGATGATGGAATTCAATTTCCATTAAGAAATTACTTTACTTTGATTCTCCACATATATCACAAAGACATAGGGGCTCAATGGTTCCCCTAGTTGAATGTATTGGTTTATCTTCAACACTTGTAGTAGGGTGCCTTCTCATAGGATGGTGCTAGTTTTTGATTTGATTATTTGAATGATGAGATTCACTAGTTGGTTGGGGAGCCACATGTTAGTGAGGGTATCTTGAATGATATTCATCTCATGTTGTCAAAAGCATTAGAGCGACCGATCTTGATAGTCATCTATTTATTTTTCCCCTTCTTTCTATGCATGGAATGAACCACATCTGGAACTAGGAGCACATTTGTAACACATGGGCCCACTAACCAAGGCTCTAGTAGAGTTTCAAGAATGACGATTGGGCTCACAAACCACTACTAGCATTAACTATATGCTTTGTCTTCACTCATGCACAAGCCAGGGTAAACTTTTAGTCTGGTCATCCATCCTAGTTTGGGTTGTAAATGGATATGGGTATACCCACATACCCTCAAACCCATACCCACTAAATCCATCTTGGGTATAAATTTTTATATCCATGTAGCTGCTTACCCTTATACCCACATACCCGCCTCTTATAGGGTAAGGTTATGGTTATGTATATGTCCATACCATGTATACCCATATACCCATTTACTTATTTTTTATATAAATAATGTTCATTAAAATGTAATGGTGCATATTGTAGGACTCAAATCTAGCAAGTATATGTACCTTAAAATAGTAAACATTTATATTAGAATGTAGTGCTCCATATCATAGCGCTCACATCTAGTAAATATAAGTACCTTGTAGTAGTATAAAGAACAAATCCATTGACATACCTTTGTAGTTAAAAAAGTTTATTTCATTAAATTAAGAAGGCCATGAACTCATTCTCTCATTTTTATCCTCTCTCCTCTCTGCCTTAAATGATATTTCTCCACAACCTATCCATTTAAGTGTGTTAGTTTGTTGTATCTCGGAGTTTGTGGTGCATTATTATATTAAGTTAACATAAATATATACTCCATTACCCATCCATATACTCGACAGTTATATGGATATGGGTATGTTGTGGGTATATGTTTTGACAAAGCAGGTATATAACCGTACCCATATCCACTTAATTAAACGGTTACAATTATGGATTTGTCCATACCCACACCATACCCTACCCATTTACAGTCATAATCCTAGTACTACTCTGGGTTGAACATGCTTAACCACAAAGTTCTTTAGTGATGGGATCACTTAAAAGGAGGTACACCTTGGACATATGTATAGCCCAATCATTCCTTTTAAGATCATGTTAACTAAGTCCTAAAATCCTAGGACGTTACAATCTCCCCCACTTAGACCTTGACATCCTCATCAAGGCTCAACTATATGGTCTCATAATATTTTCCCAAGTGGGCCCCACCTATTATAGGGGAATTGGATCTGATATCATTTGTAGCACCTGGGCCCACCACCCAAGGCTCTAGTAGAGTTTCAAGAATGACGACTGGCCCCACAAACCACCACTAGCCTTAACTGCGTGCTTTGTCCTCCCTCACGTACAAGCTAGGGTAAACTTCCTTACTAGTCATCCCTCCTAGTACTACTCTGGGCTAAAAATGCTTAACCATGGAGTTCTTTAGTGATGGGCTCCTTGAAAAGGAGGTGCACCTTGGTGATATGGGTAGTCCAAACATTCTTTAAGATCATGTAGGGATGTTACAACATTCTTAGTGATCTTCCTTCTAGGGATGAAATTGAATTTCTAAGGCAAGATCCATTTATCTAGAAGGGGTTTTATTTTCTCAACCACAATTTTAGAGATGGCTTTTTGAATAACGTTATTTAGATAAATAGGGATAAGGTCACTACATGTTGAGGAGTATTTATCTTTAGGACGAGAATCATGTCAGAATTTGTAAATCTTTCTTCCACTAGAATAGTGACAAAGGACTTCTCAACTATCTTAATAGTTCATGGACCAATATAGTTCTATTGGTTTTGGAGAAATTGACACTAACACCATCAGGGTTGGTGCTTTGGCAGGCATCATCAAAAAAATAGTGTAGAGTACTACTTCAACTCAATAGGACAATCAAGGTTTTCTTGAAGGTATGACAAGAGGCATAGAACAGAACCATCATAGTGTGGAATGTGATGTGTAGAGGTGACACACACATCAGTCACTAAATATTTGAGGAAGTGATGCACATGTTATTGTAACTTGATTGAACCAATTATCCATTGGCCATTACCTCCCATTAAATGAGTGTTCTAGTTGTAGTGATGTTGAGAACTAATATGGGCCTAATAAAACTTGGTTTTGTTGTTGTTTGAAATTGTATTTCAATTGACCTATAATTCTTTTCTAGTCAATATCTTTAAAAATGATGATATGGTGGTATTGTTCATGTAAGCCACAACAAATATAGAATATATGATGGAATCAAAGAAGTTGGGTGGGATTGTATGATGTTCAATTGGTGAAGAGTTATGGCTTTCTCATTGTGTCGATTGTAATTGTCACATGGTCCCCCTTGACTGTTATATCATGGAAGGTAAGTACAGTGAAAATGAAAGAGCGTTTGTCTCCCATGGGGTTTGTAGATAGGCTTGAAAGCATATGTCGAGGTTCCAACACAATCTCATCCTAAATGAATTGTTTCCTACAACTTTGGGGTGTTAAGTGTGATGGGTATGGGGTTGTGGTCAATGTGGTGTGTGGTAGCATTGAGATTCATGCATTGTGGAATGTGACAACCATAATTCATTAGAGATGCTTATCTCACCACTCGAGTAATCATTTCTTGTCAAAAAGGTTAATTTTTGGCCAGCCACACTCATGTTAGCGAGGATTGTGTTGAGAGAAATCTCTTTGAACTGAACAGAATAACTCTAGTGGAAGTACTTGTTGACTATCTTCTCCGACCAATTGAGCAGTGTATTAAAGTCAACGATGACTATCCCCAACACTTTCTAGTTGGAATAAGACTGTGTAGGTTTTGTGATACCAAGATCCTCATTGTTGAGTTAGGGCTTCCATAGACAATGGTAAGAAGCCACTCTCATTCATATGGTGATGGTTCAAGAATATCTCTAAGTTAGATCTAGCATTATCCTAAAGAATCTACATGTCATCAGAGAATCCTTGGGCCTCCATGCGGTGGGAGGATTAGTAGACAATATTGATGATCGTATTATCCACAATATATCCTCTATAGTGAGGCTCAATAATGTCAAGGTGTAGATATTTTTGTTGGTTGAGTTCTATCATATAGAATACTTTTTCATCAGATCAAGCACCTGAAACATTCCTGGATGCTAAATTCATTCGGGAATGTGTAAAGTTAAAAAAGAGGGGGAGTGAATTAGTGGATGACTACACAAAGCCCCAAACCTTCCTCACATTTAGCATTTCGATTAGCATCGTATATAGAATTATCTTAGATATCAAGGTTTAGTGACCTTATATTGTCATCTCAAACTTTGCATGTTTTTATTTGATTCCCTCTCTTCCTTACACTACCTAGACTGACCTCGAATATTTACAATACAACCTATATGTTGCAGAGTGTGACAATATTATTTCTACTCGAGTCATGCCTAGACAGGAGATGGAGCAGAGGAAGTCAATTGTCATCCCCTAAGTCAAATTAGGATGAGTTATAAGGGTCTATAGGTGGTATCCTTCATTAAAAAAATTATCTTGGTTGACAACTATGTTGTTAGAGATCTTAGGCCATGATAATGTGCTGTGTCGGATCCTATATAAGAGGAGGTGGTGTCTTGTTTCCTTTTTTGTCTTTGTTGTTAGAATCTACTACCACCCTCCTACCATTTGTCACTCCCCTTAGAGGTGTTAGGGTTGCCAAGTTGGTTTATGGGCACTACCTTAATCATTCCTTGATTTATCTGTGTCTATTGGCTCCCTCCTTTTAGTTTGAGGGTGCCTATCAAGATTTTTTGCATGAATCACCTATGTGTATATGTGTGTCAGATAATGACAAGTAGCCAACCTCAAATTCAATGAACTTATAGTCTTCCTTTATGTGGCCCACCCTACCACAACACAATAAAAATGAGGTGAGATTATCATAGTCTATACAATGGTGGTTGTTGTTCAATTAACATTTGTATGAGGGTTTGCACAATATCAATCTCCACTGTGATCCTCACATATATCCCCATGTGCCCTTGGGGTGTGTAGTTTTCGATTTTGATCATTATCTTGGTCAATTTCCCAACGCTTTTGAGAAGCCTAATCTAGTAAATGTGTATGGGGTGGTTGATTACTCTCACCTAGACCACCGACTTTTTCAAGATCAACGTTGATGGTTAAAAGTATGGTGATCATGACTGCAATGAAAAATAATCGCCACAGACGTTCAACATGCCCCAAGATAGGGGCATAACAAAGTATGTGTGTCTATTGACTTGTATGGCATAGTATCCAAGTTCAAGGTCAATTGACTAGAAATTCTTGGCGGGCCTCTAGATAAATTGCATGTGATCCACATGTGCTTAGAAGACAAGTTTATGCCAACTGTTGGTGATCATGGCTTTGCCCCATGGTTCAATCAATTGTGACAAGACATCCTAATTTACTATCAACATTGGTAGAGTGTCACTATTGTCAAAGGTGATAGTATATTAGGTAAGAGAGGATTGGGGAGAGTTTTCCTTACATTGTGGGTGGTAGGGGTGGCATCTTTGTATGATTTCCTCATATCGGTATCTCATTTGTTGGCTTATAGTTCAACGTTATCAACCCAATTTTCTATAGAGCGTCTCTGTCATGTGTGCTCTCCTTGTCAGAGGTGTTGTCAATGTTCACATTTAGTAGATGAATGTGACCTAGATGCCCTATGCCATCATACCCTCCTAAGTCAATGCCTCTCATAAACCCTAGCAGTTGAGGCATGGAAACATGCTAATATCTAGACATTTACTAAATAAAATTGTATTAAATTTGGAACTTATCTTTGAAATTATAGAGAGTGCATATCTCAAGGCTCTCAAGACCAAAGCGGAGTTTTTTTCTAAACAAAAGGAATAAATATTAAATAACATATCATGATTTGAAAAACATGGGTTAATCATTTGAGACAAACTATTTTTAGTCATGTTTTCCCCTTCTCTACCTCTTTAATGAGTGAAATTAATTATAGAGTTTTACTTGTGATGTCCCCTTCCTTATCTTCTTCCCCCTTATTTCCATAGGTTGAACCAACATACATGAAGTCTAACATTTATCTAGGATAAGTGAAGTTTGGGGATTTTCTTCAAAATTAAGCCTGATGTAGCTCTAAGAAAATTTTCTAGAATCCAACTACAAGTGAGTGGAATTCATCATTTCACCAAGATTGTATAAAATATATAGCAAGCTATGAAGATATGAATATGTTCTATTTTCTCAATTTCATGGCTAAAGAGTGACTACACTATTTTCAAAAGAAATCACATAATTTTAGATACTTCATCCATTTTAATTACAATTTTAGCAGTTTGAAATGTTGAATAATGATATATTACAATTGTTTTGGTTGAATCTAACAACATTTGAAATCCATTTTAATTTTAGATAGTTAATATAGAGTCACAAGTATACCTAGGTTTTCTAAAATTCACAATAATGGAATATATACCAAAACTTATGATTAAATTGCTTGATTGAATTGTGTCACACAAGTTGATAAATTCATGGAACCTTTTCCAATTTTTTGGATATGCTCATTTGTCTAGGTCAAGTAACATGTAGAAGTAGAAAATCAGTTGTACAACTACTTTACAAAACACATAAAATATTTTCAATGATCAATTTATATATTGTGAGGAAGATATAATATTGAATCTGAGAATGCTTGTTACAATTTACAGTTTCCCATCCTTTTGTAATCTTATTTAGATTGATTTTGCATGAAAAATATCTAGTTTATCTATCGATATTTAGTTACAAAGTAGATTCTTGTCAATTCTTTAATCGATTCAGTACAAACAATATACTACATGATTTCAATAACCTTGACATGTAGATAATGGGATGCTTAAATTTTCTGCCCAATATTAGATAAATTTCCTATACAATTATACATTTAAGTTGAAGAATATATCGAATATTAGAGTTCCTATTCACCTAGAGTCCAGTTTGGAGGTCTACACCGTGATGGAGGAAATAATTTACCCATTAGAAGAGGTCAAAAGAGGTATCCAGAATGTGTTGGTGGGTCACAAAGGGTTTGAACCCATCAATGAGATGACCTCTTGAATAATAGTAGGGATATCAAACATAAAACATGAATTTTCCTAGTGATACCCAGTGGTACGCAAGAATAAATAGATATCCCAATGGTAAAAGTATTAGCATAGTAACAACTAGGTACCCAACAACAAATGGAGAATCAAGTGGTAACTTCATTAGTTACTACTTAGAGAGTTAACCCCTGTTAAACGATTGATGTAAATATTTTATTCCATAGAATATGACTCTTTGCATGTGTACCTAGGTCCATAGGAGGGGTCCAATTTATCTGCCTAGCTAATATACCTACTAAGTCTAAACATGCAAAACCCAACTGCATGCCAACAAGCTAAATTTAGCCAACTTAAAATCATGGAACAAGTCTAAATCTTGTACTATGAGATCCTATCTTTTTGTGATACTTTTACATGTTGTGGTACACTATATGGTGGTTTAGGGCCTTAAAAAAATGAATAAAATGTTAAGTAATATTCATTATTTTACTATATGTAGTTATCCTTAGTATTCTACCACATCAAATGATTTATATTGTTTGTCCAACTAATTTAACATTTAATTGTCATACTTTTGTAGTATTTGTTATACTCGATTTTGTTAATTGTATCTTTATCTTATCTGGTTGGTGAAATTTCATCCATTGATCCAACATCTCACACTACATAGGACAAATTTTAGGTAACCTTTTTGATTGTGGTGTTTGAAATACTTTGGGAGATTCAATTCACCCAAGGTTGTTAAGAGAGTATCTAGTGTAGAGTTAGTCAATTTTGATTTATATTTGTTGCAGGTCCTTCAATGTTTTATTTAAATATTAATATTCAAGTATGAAACAAACGTAACTTCTATACTTCTACTACATTTTTTCACTAAAGGCTTTCTTTATTTGAACATGTTGTGAATATCATGTTATGTATTAGATATTTCGTGTGGTTTGTATACATTTTTAAAGTATATGTGGAAATATTCTTATCTACATGTTTTTTTATAAATATAAGATGCAAAAAGTTCATATGTGTTTGAGTTAGATGGCTTGATCACCTTAAATGTTATGTAAGGCCCCATCACACACTTAACTTTATTATTCCCTAATTTTATGATATATGTGATCAATTGTGTATATATTCAAATTAATTCATATATTAAAAAGGTGTTCTGTAATAATCAACTCTATGTTTTATATGATGAGAATAATCAGTGTCTTTGGTTCTTTGAAATTTTTGAAGTTCTGAACTTGAAAAGGGTATCTTAATACTTGTAGAAATCAATTAGATTGACTATTGCAATGTGGACTAATTGATGGGCTTGTAGTGGACTTTGGATGCCCACTTTAACACCTTTGGGTGGGTCAAAGTAGGTCAGACCCCCACTTTGACTTCTTTGAGTGCTATATATGTCCCCAACTCGATCCATTGCTATTGATTTGTGATGATGTTGGCCTAGAGGTGGTCCAATTATGTTGTAAGAGGGTTTTGATCAAGTCATTCTGACCACTTAAATCAGGATTTCAGTTTTAAGTGTAATAAAGTTGGGTCAATGCACGTAGGAGGTTGAAGCGGGCATTATATGGTACTTTGTTACTATTTTTTGTGTCCTAGAAACATATATGAGGTCAAAGTGGTGAGTATATGAGCTGAAATGCAATTTTCTCTCATCTATGACTATATATATACACGCACACACACACACACACACACACACACACACACACACACATATATATATATATATATATATATATATATATATATATATATATATATATGAGTATATCTTCGCTACCCGTGCATCAATTTTGTAATGGGATGACACATATATGTAATGAGATAACCAAATTTGTAATGAGACAATCGAAATTGTAATACAAAAACTCGTTTTGTATTACAGCGCTGTTATAGTAATAAATATATATTTATTACTGTAACAACACTGTAATACAAAACGAGTCTTTGTATTACAATTTCGGCCATCTCATTACAAATATGGATTGTCTCATTACAAATGCATACCTTCCCATTACAAAACTGATGCACGGGTAGCGAATCTTAGTTACCCGCATGGGTAGCGAATGATCTACCTAAGCTAGTTTTGCTCAAATCCATGTAAGTTTCCCCTTTCTTCTCATCTTTGTTGATGTTCTCTCTTCTAGAATTAATAGCTCCATCTTCAATGGTGGAAATCTCAATTCTCTACATAAACCTCTCTTTTTTTAATCTTTGTTCTAGTTGATTCTACTGTATGGATGTTTTTAGTTGTTGGGTGGAGTTTGGGAGCTAATTTTCATGCTTTCTCTTGGTGGAAGCATGTTCTCTAAGTGTGCAATTTTCTCCCACTCCAGTAGTTAATCATGAAAAGTCTTGAATCAATGATAACTAAAGATCTCTAAAACTTTTATTACCCCTGAAGCATACTCTAGTCCACATAAACCATGAAAAATTTCAGTGATTGTTAAGTTAATAGGAGCGATTATTGGCTATATGACACTTTGTGATTGCATTCAAATGGTGTACAGACCACTTGGACAATGGAACTCTTATGAATTGAGTTTAAATTAGTTTTTAATTCATATATCATGTAACTAAGAATAGTTGAAGGATCCCACAAGTGACCCTTAGCCTATCTTTGGCGCATATTTAATAGTTTGGAAATGGAATGAAAATTATTTTCCATCGATCGATATCCCTACAACCTGCTGATATTGACACAAATTTTGGATTTGCCTTTACATCTTTACAATAAAGCAATCTTTGACAAAATTGGATTTGCCCTTGGAAAACTCATGGAAATTGATGATTATACAATAAGTACGGGTGGGCATGGTCTGGTTAAGTTGGATCTGACCCTAAAATCACATACCATAATGTATGTAGTGGTTTAAAAATTTCTCAGACCAAACTTTACTACTAAAAGGGTACAGATCAAACTTAACTACTAAAAGTGTACAAACCAAATTCAACTTTTAGTCTAAAATTATTAGTACTTAGTATTTACTGGTAGCACACATACATGAATGTCAATTGTTTTCTTAAGTTCAATAGTAAACTGATTCAATTTGAAAATGTGATCATGTTCGGTTAAGTTTAGTCTAAAATCGTTAGTAACTAGTATTTACTAGTAGCACACATACATGAATGTCAATTGTTTTCTTAACTTCAATAGTAAATTGATTCAATTTGAGGTGAAGTCATTGGTGATCTTAGAAAAAATTCTATTTAAATGACAAAAAACAAAATCACTTTTTCTAAACACTTGGTAGAAATTTTGTATACAACATGGTATAAAAAGATGATGAAATTATTATAAAACATTATTTATATATCACTACTTTAGTATTTAAAATTCATTTCTAGAATAATCATAAATAAAATATTGAATGTATTTACAACATTATATATATGTATATGAATTACATAATGACTAAATTAATTTACTTGAATGTGTGTATATATAGACACATGTACACATTATAGAGTTGGTGAAGTTTGATCTAACTGATTAAATGGTCACCCAGACTATGAATAGATCACTTAAGGATGGTTTGAAGATTTTTAAAATCATACTTCACCATAATACTAATCTAGATCAGACTTAACTGGGTAGTTTGGTTAAGTCCAATTTCATATGATGGTCAAGTTTGGTTTCCTTCACAATTCAACATCTATGTTGCACAAGAAGCCACTTTTCTTAGTTGGCAGTTGAGACAAACACATCGACACCTATTATCCTGATGGTAGTTATTTGTGCTTTTGCATTCTAAGTATAAATTGTTGCCAGGTATCTAACATGTGTTTACTGTGTGTGTAAAATGCAAGTACTCATGTCATAGTAATATCATAAAAATTGAGTCTAAGTGTCAAACTCAGGGAGATGCGAGATTAGAGACTAACTAGGATTGATCAGGTATATCTAAGGAAAAAGCATATTTGATTAAGAATTAAATATAAACTAAATTTAAACTAATTGAAATGATTAAATGATGGTTTGAAATCAAATGGATGGACATTCTCTACAAATTCGGTTTTAGTACGATGCACTTCACACTTGAATTCTAATCCATTAATAAAGAATTAACATTGTTTTTATTTAAATATTTGTAGATTACATTACATGTTTTTGTTGTGTAATGTACTATCTAAATTTCTAATTCCACTTTTGTAGTAATTAACAACTAGTATAGATGAATAGTGATTCTGACTTTGAATAAAAGTATCACAACATTAGTCATCTTTTGATGTAAATTTTTGGGATCGTAAATCCCACTTTTGTAGTGGTTAATTCTCTAAAAAGGTTCAAGTTAACCAGGTGTAAACAAGAACAATTCAAAACAGTTACCAAACAAATTTTGAGCAGAAAAAATAATTTACGAATTATGTCATCAGTACAAAATAGCAATGGGCAACTCTTGGGCCCTATAGAAGGAAAAAGTATTCAGATATTTTTGACATGGTATCACAATAAAACTAAAGTTATGCATATAATAAGTTAAGGGGAATAGTAAACAGAATAAGAGAGTAATGAGATGATCTAGAGATGATGGAGAGCATTTACCATCGTATCTAGCATGAAATGGCTCTAAATTCACTCATAGTGTTAGTTCATCTATTTCTCTTTATTTTCCCTCCTCTGGTCGTCCCCAAGTTATTTGTATGATATTTCTTATGAAGGGATGCCTAGGTTGTCTTCGAGGTTTAAAAACATCACTATAAAAAAATATCACAATAGTCGTTCGATAGAACAATTTAATCTTAGCTCTTAGCATCTAACTCGCTGCATGTGACTTGAGAAATTGATGCCACAAACTTTTCCCATCACAATCCTTTTCCTTTCAGTCTATAACAATACCAAAATTGTATCTCGATACCATGTTGGTATTACTGAGTTAAATACCAGTGGCCAGTAAATAGTAGTTTTTTAATGTGCAATGAATTAGACCAAATAATATTATATTACAATATACATAATTATTCATAAATAGAGAACAATTGGTGCACACGTAAGTCATTTTAATTTGTTGAGACAAAAATCAAATTATATTTATTTAAAAATATTTAATAATGAAAATTCCCAAACTAGGATATCAAAATTATGACAACTATGTGTGCATCAAAACCCCCTATTCTTGAATATTGCTTACCCTTGAGCAACATTGTTGTTCAATATGGTTGAAGAAGTTAGCATGAAGGCATATGTAATAAGCTAAACTTTTCTAACCACCCACCACTAATTAGTCCCAAACATGTCCTTCCAATCATAAAATAAATCACTATTGTACAAGCACCAATTATGCAAATAATATGATACAACAATAGATCAATGATGTCATAAATAGATTGGAGAAAGGAATCATCATGGAAAATTGGATACACGCTGAGCTCACCACATGATCTCCCTATCTAGATTGTTCTAATCAAAATAATCATCTACCACAGATGCAGATTTTGAAGTATACAAGAATGAGTGAAATCAATCATTTTTGGTGGTGTACCATGCAGAATAGTGGTTGGATGGAATAGGTGGCATGAAGATAACATTCACAAAACAATCTAGATCATTTATGCTATAGAAGAAATATGAGTTGAGCCTAAATTATGGATTTTATGAAATTTAATACCATTTCATGTCTAGTTTTTTTTGGTGGAAATTATGCATGCAATGACAACCACATACGAATGATGAATATAGTTGCAGATGTGTTTACATATAAATCTTCCATATCTTTTTTATCTTTATGAGTAACTTAAATAGTTATGTATATATAATTTTTATATCAGTTTCCTTCATTCTCCTTTTTATTTTCTTTCTCCTTTTATCTTTTCTAAATCCTTTTTTCCTTCCCTTCTATTAGAAAAGTAACTAATTTATGATAGGGATTTCACAATTTTGTATAGGGATTAAGGTTGTCCATTTTCTTTTTGCACTCTCTCTTTATCGAGAAGAAGATGTGGAAGATAAGATTTAACACCTTATGAATAAATCCATGCAATAAACTTTCATGTGCAAAGGTAACGTGTAACATTTGATGTTATATTTTTATGCACATATGCAATAATATACATTTTCTTCCTATTATGTCATGTAATGAAATAAATAAAAATTGGATTATAAGTTTATCCTATGGTGGTGATGAATGTAATCAGGGTAAACAATATCATGTAACAAAGAGACATTATCATTCTAACCATAATAAATCTCTCTCTTGTTAACTCGTGCATCACGCTGATCTAGAATCTATTCATGAAATCACATAAGATATCATGCTATTTGTTGGTCAGATTGGACTCAAATATCATGATCATGTCACATTCTATAGGGTTAAATTAGATTCTCTAATTTATTAGACACATCTTCTAGCTTACTGGTCCAGACAATTCTACAAGTTTGTGCACTCTTAAAACTAGAAAAAATGTTTTATAGAGTAAAACTTAAGAGCAATCATGTATGTGATGTTTTGCACTCGTTCCTATATTTCGTATGCTTGGGCATGAGGAGGAGATATCGGTCAGATCCCAATGAAGGTCACTAGACTATCATAAATAATATCCTTAAGTAACACTAAGGATTAATTTCTTCATTATGGTGATAAGGAAGAGTTGGGTGTAAAAGGTTACATTGATGCAAGCTTCTGAACTAACAAAAATGTCGATCGCAATTAGTGTTTTGCCTTACCAATAGAACTGTAAGTTGGAAAGGTTTCTATCAAGAGAGAGTTGTTTTTTATTACAACATAAGTCGAGTACATTGCTTTTTGGGAAACAAAATGGTATCGTGTGGATCAAGAAGTTCATTAGTGAACTTGGGGTGGGTGCAAGCATTGACGATGCAGTAAAGATGCTACAACAACAATGGAGCTATTAGATAGGTTAAGGAACCCAGATTGTATACTAAGGCACTTCCATATCATAGGAAAGATTGAATAGCTAAAAGATGTGAAGATTTGCACCAACTCTAGGAAAATCTTGCTAACCCGCTAACAAAATTAGTTTCATAGAAGAAACATTATGGTCATGTCATATCACTTAGAATTGATTCATGGGTGATTGGCTCCAAGTGTAAGTGGGAGTCTATTGATATATAAGACCATAGAGTGAATCATTTGATGACTGTATGGGGAATCATGTACTTGATTTTATAATATTAATTAAGGTAATTTTTCTATTATGCTTGTATTAGTTATGACATAGTGACACATACATAATAGATATCTAAAGAATAATGTTACTCAATGACATATGTCTAAAGGATGAGACATTATGTATGATAAGAGAGCATAAATTCTTGTTGTGTTCTTAGTCAGATGTTATTTTGGAAGCAAAATAGATGACAATAATACATAAGAATTGGAATGTATGTTGACTAATGATAGAGTCTCACTAGTCATGATATTGAATTTCAAGTCAAACACATAGGTACATTTTAGAGAATAGTGTACCAGATAGATCCACCTCGAGAGTGATACATGTAAACCATGTAATGGTAGTTAGAATCAACTCTCTAAGTGATACTGGTGATTGTGGTTCTTAGACCTGAAATCACTACACTCATCACACATCATCCGATGAACTTTGACACCATCCAACGTGACCTTGAATAAAGAAGGACATAAAGGTGGTTCTCAGGTTCACCATGACACAAGGGGATTGACTGTGTGTGATGTATATGGGAGTTGTCCCTCCTATGAGAGTTTGATATCTCAGGCCCTTGATAAGAGAGACTAAGAAATGCATGGCCATGATCATGTGAGTTAATATATGATATGTAAACTCATTATATCTCAATAGTCTTCTCTAGTTAAAGAAACATAGATTGAGTATAAAGAGGATGACAATTTCATGCTTCAAATTCAATTTGAATATCAAAGACAAAGGAACTATATGATCATGGTAACATTAATCATGGATGTAGGTTGAAGTTGTTCTCCAACTTTCCAATTACTTGGATAGAAATTATGTGTTTCTAGATATCACTCATTGCTTGTGATGTCATAAGGTGGTTATGGACATTTACTACCAATGTAATATGGGACCTATAGGATCAGACATATAGGATGCACTTTGAATTGGAGTTCACTCACAAATAAGATTTAACTTGGTTACTAAAAGTATTTAGATAATCAAATTAAGAAACACTGGCTATGGTAATTGATTGATTGAAGTGTCTAATTTATTGATTGGTGTGCTAGTTGATTGACTAAAGTGTCTAGTTGATTGATTGGACTGTATTGATCCTAGCTGATGGAACCAGTCATTCGACCTGTTAAAGTGTTCAATCAATTGAATGAACATGATTCATAGTTGATGGTCTAAAAATTGAGTCGACTGACTGGATGGGAAATTGCTAGTTTGACTGGGACAAAGGATCAGTTTGATTGGATCAAATGATTAATGATATGTGTAATGATGTGCATTAATCATCACATTATAAGACATTTTTATTGCTCTTCTGACCACAAACTGATCTACTAAATGGAGAGTCCAACCGATCGAATGATGTCTCATTTGATTGATTGGATGATTCACTCCACCAACTGATTGTATGCAGCATCCGTCAAGCCATTGGATTTTACCTTTTGTATCCCCTAGGTTTTTTGAAACCCTATCCCATCCACTCCTATATAAGGAGGGTTTGGCCAACGCTCAAGATGCACAACATAATAGACACAAATTTGATAGATAAAGTCAAGATAGTGTCTCAAGATCCTCATCTAGCAGTTCTAGTAATGTGTCAGAAATCCTAAGTAGTCTTAATCGAAAGGGAGAGATAGCAAGGGAAAAGGAATTTGACACTAGAACATTGATGAACATAAGGACAAATCCATCCTATTGGTATTGGAAGCGCAATGTGGAGTTCTCAGTGGTCTAGGTGAACTATGTAGAGGTGTGGAAGCTTTTTTACTATGCTAGGAGGATGCCATCATCTGCCGTCTATGGGTGCTACACCTGAAGGATGTATGTGGTTGTCATCCATGAGCTACTTCTGAAGGAAGCACATCTCTACAAGATTATCAGTGGACCTTCTCTAGGACTAAGTACATATTTCACCCTCTTTTCTAGATACATCGATATTGATGTGATCTGCTCGTTAAGGAAAATGTGGGCAGAAATTTTTTTGTTTTCATTATCTACTCTGTCTCTAATATTTCCCAACAACATATGCCCACTATATTGACATACATGTCATCTACAACTACTTCAAACCCAACTTCTTGAAAGGCATGAGATTTATGCTCGCCCAAGAGTCACAATTCATATTTCATGGTTTACTACCAATAGAACATGGGATAAAAGCATCATGGGTCCTTATTCTTTGCTAGAAATATCCTCTGAATCAAGGAACTCACCACCTCATCAACATACACCACATCTATATCTGAACTATTTCTTTTCTGGCTAATATTTGCTAAATTTCTTCAACTAGTGGGACTTTGATGTGGAACTTCCTTAGAATATCCAAAAAAGTATGGAATTCACTTCTTCTCTTCCCTTTGAATTCAATTCTTCTCTTCCCTTTCTTCAGATTATTTGGGCTCAACATATTTAGTGTGGAACTATAATTGTGAGGTGGAACCTAAGATTATTTGGTGGTATCCTTTCCTAACCTTTTAGGATTGGCTCTAGCATTGTTGGACTTTGTTGTGTTGACTCCTTCTCTTGTGTATGTGGTGCAAGGTTTTAGAGCAGTCTTGGGGTGAATCCCCCTACAGAGAAGATGTATTTAGAATTTTGTTTCCTCTCCTTAAAGTCACTACATTGGTTGGAGCACTCATCTATGTAGGATTTATAGTTGTACTAGTTCCCTTGGTCTTCCAAACAATCTATTGGGAAATGGAATTCAAGGAATGTGGGTCTGCTCAGATTGGGGAATGCATGGATGTGGAGTCTCCTCAATAGCATAAGATTTTTTGTTGTATATTGATATAGATTTAACTTCTTTGTGGTTGTGGGATGTCTTTGCGTATCTTGGAAAACCTTGTTGTGTTGGCTTTCTCAAATTTATTTGAGGATAGTTGTGAGTTTTGAACCCCTAAACTTACAATTTGAGATCTTTGATTTAGAAAATCCTACTTTTTATCAAGAAAGGATTTAGTCCTTGACATAATATTTCCAAAGAGAGCCTCCAACCTATCTAGCTTATTGGGTATTAGTCTTCATCTCTATTCTATTGATTTGGTTGTGGTTTAAATGTATCCTACAGGAAACAATTTGAACTCCTCCAAGAAAAAATGGGATCACTATGTTGTGGTTGGCCATTTATTCTAAAATTATGATTTCATGTGTAGTTAAATTCATCTTTTAGAGTGTTTTCTTTGTTGGCATTCAAGGTCTCCAACCAAGTTTCACAACCTTCAACTACGCCTTCAGGTCATCCATTTTTATCCTCCATTCTGCTCTTTGTTGCAGATTTGTTTGATGATCTCCAAAGGATGGAGATAGGTTTTTGTATTTGTTGGTGTTTTATGGACTATGCACTCGTACATGTATAAGATAAGATGTTGGCAGGCCGACCTTCCATTATGAGACCAATGTTGACAGGCCAGCCTTCCATTATGAGAGATAGTATATAGATTTCTTCATGGTATATACTACCTATTTTAGATTTTGTGAATAAGATGTTGGCGATGAATTTGTGCATAACTCGCCATAACCCAAAGTGCACAGTAGAAGCTTTGGAAGACCTAGATTTGTATTGGTGTCTACCTGTTAGTTTAGCCCAATAGGTAGAAGCGTTAAAAGACAAATCTTCTTTATCAAGCATCCTAGTGCAGGCTCTGGCTACTTCTTCATCCAATGAGCAAAAGATTTTGTTCAATATTAGTTCTATGTGGACGTGATAATATTGTTGATGCGTACTTTCAGATTTCTATGAACACTGGTGAGGTCGTCGGCTTGTTTAATGGAGATCTCTTTGATGGAAGACATAAACTCCAAATTTTCTTCAACATATGACCTTGGATGTTAAGTAGAGGTGAACCAAGTTAGATTTAGTCAATAATTCAGACACCAGTGCCCAAATCCCAACTTCCTTGACATTGGGTTTATAGACAAAGTGGGTGGATTTGAGAGTGAGATTCTTCATAGCCTTGAATTCTTGTAGATGTTAATTATTGCAAGTTCGGAATGTCCCATAGTAAGGGATTTCAAGCTGTGACCCCTGAGGTGCATCCATGTCATATTCAACAACTCTTGCCCTCTTGGTATCTTCAACTAAGGAAATGGTTGGATGTGGGTGCTTTTTGCCTCTCTTGGTGGTAGGGTCAATGGTGATCTTCGTACTTCCTTCATTGACCATTATTGTAATAAGTTAGAATAAGTTAGAATATTGAATAAGGTAAAGTAGGAGAAGAAGGTGTCAACCAAAGATGTTGATGGAGTCATTGAATTCAATTGAAAGGTTAAGAGATAGTAACGTAAAGGTCTACATGATGAATACGTCGATGGGAGTGAAAAGATAAGTGGTCGATGGGTGGATATGTTGATGGAAACAAAAAGAAAATAACCTATCAAGGAATGTGGTCGATAGAGAAAACATGTTGGGTGGTTGATAGGGTTGTCGATCAAAGTGGTCGACAAGGGTATATGCTTGTCAATGTGATTTTAGGTTATCAAGTTGTTAATGTAGTTCAAGCTATTAGCCAGAGAGGTTGACAAGTGTGGTTAATAGAAGATAGTAGGTTGATGGCCAGGATTAAAAAGTGGTAAAGCTTCACTTTAGCTAGCATGCGGTAAAAAGTAATTACTGTTGGTCCTATATTTATAGGCAAGGGTTGGAAGGTGGTGAATTCTCAAATGCGTAAATGGATCCAAGAACTAAAGCCATCGATAAACATATTTCCAGTTAGGTTGATAGTCGTGCGACTAGGTTGACGAGTGTGTTGGTCGACAACGTCGTCAATCTCAATGGTCAACAACTACTGTCGACATTCTACAAAACACAAGGTTTGACAAAACACAAAGTCAAAAAGGGTCAATATAAGTGGATCAACATTTAGGTTGATGGGTTACTATAAAGTGATCATTGACCGATCATCATTTGAAAAACACAAGGTCGTCCATCTAATCCTGATGGAACATTCTTACAAAGAAAGTTTTTCTAAGAAAATAGAAATAACAAAGAATAAAGTGAAACATAAAAGAAAGATAGATGTTTGTGATGCCTCCCAAGTAGCACTTTGTTTATAGTCATGTAGCTTGACTCTTTAACATTTTTATTTAACATCCAGAGCATCGAACAAGTTCGTGTCTATTTTCCTAGTGATAACCTCATCTTCGTAGTATCTCTTTAGGCGGTAACCTTTGACTGAAAAGGTTCCTGACTTCTTATTGTGAATGTCCATCATTCTAGAAGGATAAATGGTTATAACTATAAAGGGCCTAGACCAACAAGAATGTATATTTACCAAAAAAGTTGGAGTGTAGAGTTAAACAGAAGAACTTTGTCACCCTTGGATATATCCTTCTTATTGATGTGAGAATCATGCCAAATGTTGGTGGGTTCCTTATAAATCTTGGTATTCTCATAAGAAAGAAGATATAGTTCTTCTAACTCTGGTAATTGTAGAAAGTGTTTCTCTTTTGCGAGGTCAATATCGATGTTGAGGGCCTTGATTGCCCAATAAGATTTGTGTTCCAACTCCAGAGGAAGATGGCAAGATTTTCTATATATGAGACGATAAGGAGTCATTTTGATGGAAGTTTTGTAAGCAATTTGATATGCCCAAAGAGTTTCATCGAGTTTCAAGGACCAGTCCTTTTTGGAATTTCCCATAGTTTTATCCAAAATTTGCTTTATCTGCATGTTAGAGACCTCGACTTGACCTGCAATCTGAGGATGGTATGGGATAGAGATTGTTTCACTCCATATCACTTCAAAAGCACTTCAAACTATTTTTCAATGAAATGTGAACCTCCATCAGTAATGATGGTCTTAGGAACTCCAAATCTTGGAAAATATTTTTTGTGAATAGGCCCATTATAGGCTTTGAGTCACAAGAGGGTGATAATATAGCTTCCACCCATTGGTAGACGTAATCAACTACTACTAGTATGTATTTATTTCCAAAATAAGGTGGGAATGGTTCCACAAAATCTATCCCCCAAATGTCAAAATGTTTGACTTCAATCCCTTCCGCAATGAGTGGTATCTAGCTACACATCATTTCTACCCAAGTAATCTATAAAGTTGGAGAACAACTTCAACCTACAATGTGTGATTGGTGTTATAGTGATTGTATAATTCCTTTTTCACTGATATCCAGATTGAACTCGAGGCATGGAATCATCATCTTATCAATGTTCAATCCATGTTCCTTGAACTAGAGAAGATTGTCTGAAATATATGTGACCTCAATATCTTATATTGATTCACATGTGCATGTGCATGCACATTCTTTTCTTAGTCTTTCTTATCAAGTGGTGTGATGCCCAATGCCACCAGAATGAGATTACTTAAAACAAAACATATGATCAACTACTAATTAATCAAATAGCTAGAAAAATAGGTAAAGTAAAATTGATTACAACATTTTCAACAAATTCTAAACCTTTTATAAAAATGTCCAACAACTTGTATCACATCAACATACCTTGTTAGGTATTTACATATATGCTAGTGGCCTCATCCACAACATGTATACAAAAGATATATTGTTTCACATATACATTCCATATACAGCATGGACATATTGTCAAAAACCACATGTCCATATATATATCATCTATAAAACATTCCCTTTGTCAACCTGAGAGTACAAGGATGACTCTAAGACTCGACAACTACTACTATTACCTTCTACTTTTACTTCTCGCGAAGCTTCTCCTCCTCAATACCACAATCTTGACCATGCCTCTAACGACCACCTAAAAGATGTGGTGACCCATGAGGTAAAACCCATGTCCCAACGAGAGATATAACTCTCAACCAACAGTTATTTATTACACCAGGTATCATTATTAAACAAGTTAGGCAGATTAAGTAGTTAATCACATTAAACTAATCAAGTAGGTTAGGCACATTAAGCAAGTTAAACAGATAGGCATAACAACATACATGACTAGTAGGTATATAAAGGAACAATGTAAAGCCATCACCTACTAATAATTTAATTTCTCTTATCCCTTTATATAAAAACTTAGAAGTATAAGAAACAATGTAAGGGTTAACATCCAATGTGAAGCATGTTTAACCCTAAGTAGATATACTATGCGGCTGTATTACATTTTATTAATCCATGAGGAGTTCTAACTAATCACTGCTAAGTCAAAATCAGTGCCATGCAAGATCTAGGAGAGTAAAAATCCTAAGATCTCATCTGCCCTCAGCTAGTATGAGTCTGCTACAATGATGCATAAGGTCAAGCTGCAAGTCAGCCTAGTCTGTCCTTGGTATATAGGTCACAACACCAGTAAATAGCCTAGTCCTCCCTTATAAAGATCACGGTACTAGTGAAACCAGGGTATACAAAACCCAACATCCGACGTACAACTACATCTATCTTCAATCACATTGTATATACTAATTCACAACCATGTGAGACACAGTCTCAACTGTTCCCCTCCCAATGTATGACCACATCCATCCTTTTAAACATGCATATACTCAACAATATATGACTCTGAGCTTCCGCTAAGGTTAACTCATTTCACCATCTAGCAAGTCTCGACACTAGAATGGATCTATGGCACAGGGAACTACATCATTATGGTTTCACTTGATTACTTAAATCCATTTAGGTATCTTTTAAATGCATCAATCAAGTTACAATCAAACCCTAAAAGAATGCTACCAAAAACCATGGGTAGATTACAACCTCAAAAGATATAAATGTATCAAACATAAATGTTATCACATTATCACATGTACTATTTCATTTCCATTCATGTAGACATATACATCATCATACCACCACTGGGTACAAGTCTTTGTCACATCATACAGAGGATATCACCTCAATTAGGCACAAAAACCATGTCCAAGGTCATAAGATAATCACATCATTCCCTGCAAGAACATAATTATCTTTCCATGCCTCATTAAGTCTTAATAACCATCACCATAGGTGTGACATTTAAAGTTTTACTTATCATTGCAAATAAGAGCTATGGTGTTCATATATCAGCAAATTAGGGTTGCAACAACATAGAGAGAGAAATTATTCTATCATCATATTAATCAGACTTGAGGCTATGTACCATCATAACTTACTTATAATAGGGTTAGGTTAAACATTATCGGTTGAATTAACATTACCAATTAGCACTTTACATAGCTTTAGGTTTGTATTCAAATAAGGGAAAAGGTAAAACTTTTAAATCATGTGTAACCAAGAACCACAAAATACCATAAATAATGAAATCACTTAGGTTCATCATCACCATCATAGTTCCAACAAAACATGATGACTATAGAAATTAGAAAGCTTCATCGTCCACTTGGATCAAAGGTGTCTTTGACCATTGAAATGGGCAAGGTTGAAGACCGGTGAAAACTTGGATCACCATCTTTATTGACCGAAGAGGTTGGTTACCTTCAGTGACCACCAGGGTAAGTAGTACCATTGACCAAATAGAACATGAAGCTCACCGACCGAAGAGGAATTAGGTCATTGACAATTGATCAAAGACTTGGCCCTTAGCGACCACTCAAGGTGTCAACATAGTGACCAAACAATTCTTAGCGATCATGATACATTCAAACTTGGCGACCAAACTAGGTCAGCACATAGTGACCATCAAGAGATCAAAACCCCATAGACCACTAAGAGGGTGAAATCTTGGTGATTATCATCAACAAAGCAAAACAAAACCATTAGGTATTATATCAAGGAAGCAAAAACCAACTTAAAACCCTAGAAACCCAATAACAAAACCAACAATTTCACATGCTTGCAAGGACCGAAACTCTCATCACCAATAGAAGAATAAAGCACAAGAGTTAGGGTTGTTCAAGAAGATATATCTACTCAAGAACACCATGTAAGCATATATCTTAGATACAAGATACTGTCATTCTACTTATAACCACGTTTTAAGGCAAGATGATGCACATGCAATATAGAGTGTAAGAAACAATTGAGAAGAAAGTCATATAACTTGCCTTAGAGTTGATCTAGAAAACTCCAACAAAAAGGAAGCTCAAAGGAAAGGGAGAGAAAACCCTAGCTTGAGCACTAATTTTGACCAAGCTAGCACCACCTCCAAGAAAGAAAGAAACCCTAGGTCAAGGAAGCAAGAAGAGAGAAAAACCCTAGGTATAACGACATATAAGAGATGTTCTTCAAGCTCAACTCAAGCACTGCCATGGAAAATCCATGGGGTCATCCAAGAAGAGTAGGGCAGCAAGGAAAACACAGGTAAAAAGGGAAGATCTTACCTACTAAGACCAATGAGAAGAGCAAGGATGCACTAGAAGATTCCAAGGAGGGTAACTACAAACGTTAGCTCAACAAGAAAGGGGGTTCGACCACCTTCTTCTTCTTTGGCACCTCCTTCTCCACCAATAACCAAGCAGATGAGCTCCAAGAGGAACCAAGGAAGAAGAGAGAGGAAGCTAGGTGTGTAAAGAGCTTATTTGCATGCAAAGAGAGGGGTTTATATAACTTAGGGTTGGAGAGAGGGAAAGAGGGTTAGGTGTTAAGCTAAACTTGCCATGTGCCCAAAAGATCTCACCCATGCAAGCACTACACTCATTTATGCAACTAAGGGTGACAAAACCAAGAAAAATTAGTGACCTACTTGTCCAAGAAAACTCTTCAACCAATGAGAAACTCTTCAACCGTCAACACATGAAGAAGTTGGAGACTCATCGACCACCAACCCCAGGGGTGCAAGGGAACATCATCGATTGTTAAAACCAAGGACCCAAAAAACTTGGAAATAACTAAAACAAGGTGACTCAACACCAAGGTCGACCATCAACTTAGGGCATCCAAGCAAACCCTAATCTCACACATGTTGTCACCACATCAAACCAAGGTGTGATAGGGCACCCCAAAGCTCAACTATATAAAAAATGATGTAAAAACATGTGGGGTACACAAAAGCATGTGACACACTACAAGAAAACTCTTATAAGTGGGTAAATTGCAACTACATCTAAAACAAAAAATCATATATATGTATAACTGCTCAAACAACATCCAAACTAGACCGAACTTGAAACATAAGCATGTTACATGATATCAAATCACTTCAAAGAGTTAGATTAAGGTCTTAAACATCTAACTATGCTAAGAAAGTAGGTTCAACCAAAAACCAAGGTCAGGGGTTTTACAAGTGTCCTAGATATCAAACTTCTGTAGGAGGGACAAATCCCATATACATCACTCACAATCATCCCCAAGTGTCGCAACACATCTGAACACCACCTTTATAGTAACCTTTATTCAAGGTCACAATGGGTGATGCCTAAGTACATCAAACAACATGTGATGAGTGTAGTGACTTTAGGTCTAAGAACCATAATCACCAACATCACTTTGAGAGATGATTTGACTACTGATAATGGGTTATGTGTGTGTGACGACCCCAATTTCTACATACTTTCCTTAGTGACATATACAGATATGCGTGCACTCATATCTATAAATGTCAAAAGGGAAAATAATAGAAATCAAGATAGCCAACTAAAATCAGAGTTAAGCCAAGATCAAGTTCACATCATAGCAAATAGCCACACAACATTTCATTCAACAAAGTAAGATAAAGTCATACATATTGATACTGGAGAAAGAAGAAGAATAAGTCTATGATTATTACATCGGATCTCAATCATCCTCAACATAATCTAGGAAAAGAAATAAACTAACATCTAGCAAGAAAGAGATAAGAGGACTAGGTCTATCTAATAAATCCTCCAAGCTTATTATATGTGCCTTCAGGTACTTTGAATATGCATTGTACTTTGATCATCAATTGTTTCTTGCACCTAGAAAATACGAGAAACAAAAACATCAACAAAGTTGGTACGTGGAATTAAAGCTATACTATGCTGGTATATAAAAATACTCCAAATTGGAGAAAAGAAAGAAAACATTATTTAGAAGCCGAAAATCAGGAAATCCCAAGTTATTATCCTTTTTTAGCATGAATATGTATTACTATGGTGGACTTAGCACAAACGTAAATATTGGGCCCTGTCCCTGCGTACCTTGTACCATTAGGGATCTCCCTACGTACCTTGTACCATTAGGGAGGTGCTAGTCAACATTAATACTTTCCCTCTCTAATAGGGAGATTAATGAGCACCACTAGTAACTACATTTCACTTATATTCAATTATGTTCTTTCATGTTCAAGGCGATAAATCAACAATTAATCATATATCCACATCCATCAATGTATATCAATTTCATGCAAACAATTACTTATACTTAACATCCAGCAAAAACTAGTCATATAATTATATCCACGTACCTCTAATTCTCAGATCTGAATTCCACAAGTCTTAAGTTAGGAGGAAGATAGTAGATCACCCTGAAATGTAAACAAAACCCTAAGTTACTATGGAAATTTCATTATTCCACATTAGGGTTTCTTATTAGGGTTTAGGTAATTTGGGGGGGTCACTTGGGATACATAGGGTTCCGAGTTGGGGTCTGGGATTAGAGTCGTCCAGGTTATTAAAGGACATTTCAGTTATTAGGGTTTTCATAAATTGTACATAATAATCATGATGAGGTGAAAAAAAACTAGAAATTAGGGTTCTTCTCAAATATTAAACCAACTATCTTCCTTAAGTAGGATATCGCGTAATATTATGACCTAGATCATAATTAGGATTTAAAATATTCCCCAGACAGAAATAAAATCAGTTATAACCATCATTTCACAAAACAATGTATTAAAAGGTCATTAGTGATGGTTGGCCATATTTTCCAAAAATGGTTCGGATCCAGGTCATGATTATATTTTATTTAGATAGCTTGGATTTTTCTGATGAAAATGGTATATTGGTCTGATATTTCTTGATATTCCTATCATTTTCTAGAATTTTCTAAAATTTGACCAATCAGGAAAATTCTCAAGAAATAAAACGAAAATAAAAAAAAGGAAATTGCGAGTTCTGCCTCGCGGATCATGCGAGGGATCCGATCAGCCGGACCCTCTCACTGACCCGCGAGCCAGTGCTCGTCCAGAGAGGTCAGGCTGGGGGGTAAAAAGACGTGACTGCCCCTTTGGGGTTTACTTAGCAATGACACCAGGTCAGGGCAGGTTAGTAATCCTGCCCTTTCGATTGTTTCCCATTGCGCGCGATGGCAGCAGGTTGATCGGGCAACGAAGGAGAGGAAGGGTGGAGTAGCCCAGGCTGGATAGGAGGTGTCTGGGGGTGTGAGAACGGGCAAGTCGTGTCTGCAGGGTCATCCCGAGTTCAACGAACCCAAGGAGCTTGCCGGAGATTAGCTACAGCTATGGTCGCGATGGCAAAAGACTCTGCAAACGGGAAAAATGGGTTCGAAGGGTTTACCTGCCCTCTGGTTGGATCGAGGGGTCACGAAGGTCCGCGTGAGGTTCGTGAAGCTCTAGGTCCACTTCCGGATGCTCGACGTACCCTGGACCTTTCCAGCGATGGCCGCCTTGCGCGTAGCTCCGGCGGCTAGTTGACCCAGGCTCCTGGGCCTTCGTGGCTCCAACCGAGGGTGTCGGTTGCCTCGCCGAGATCCCGAGATGGTGTGGGTGCGTTCAATTGGGCGGAGGAGCCTACCAGAGTGAGAGGGAGGTCGAGGAGCAGGTGAGCAGGGGTGCTCGAGGTGAGGAAGGTAGGGTGGATCTCGATAGCAATTAAGGTGTTCGTGCGACTAAAGAGACGGTGGCGGAGCTACTGGGGTCCTTAAGTAGGCGTGGGGGTTGCTAGGAAGGGGAGCCCTAATTTTGGCTGCCTCCGCCACTGAGAGGTGTGGGAACTGAGGAGGTCGTTCTCCCAGTTGCGTGGATGAGGGGAGGTGAGTAGAGGGTTGTTAGGTTCGTTTTCGAGAGTGGAAGGCTTCCTCCAAAAATCTCGGGGAGAGGGGACGCAATTGGAGTGTTGGATCGCTCGAATGGTTCGTCGATCTGTTGGAGGCGATGACCCGGTCTTGCGGGAGGTTAGGGATAACTCGGGTGCCGTTAGATCTCGTGTGCATCTCCTGATCCCTGATCGGGCAGCTGGGATTAATTCCCAGTGAGTGGGCCGTGCCCAAAAGCCAGCGTGACAATTAAATGTCCAAAATGATCGTAAACCTTAGTCCTAGGCTAGATTAGGTGATATAATACATAGAATTTCAAAAGTAAATAACTCTAAATTGGTAGATCCAATTGAAATGATATTTTAGGCATAGTTTTATAATGTTATGATTTAGTTATGGTGCAAAATTAGAGTCCCAATTCGATTATTGACTAGGTCAATTTACTAAATGTCATATATTATTGACTTTATATATATATATATCATTATTGATGGTCTTAGGTGAAATTAATGATCCATTTATTCATGATTGAGGGCATAATTGGAACAATTAAAATTGTAAGGGAGAGGAACTAAATAATAAATGTGTAAAAACTCACTCTGTCACATTCTCCCCTTCTTTTAAGAATTTTGACCCCAAAATTTAAGCAACCTGAAAAAGGTATGGATACTTCTTCTCGACCTCAGTCTTTAGCTCCCAGGTGGCATCTGTTTCATCATGGTGGCTCCAGAGAACTTTCACCATTTCAATATGGCGATTACTGCAAAGCTCCTTTGACTTGAAGTCGAGAATTTTGATTGGGGACTCAGCATATGACAGATCATCCTTCAATTCGAGAGGCTCATGATTCAAGATATGACTGGAATCCTTGACATAGGGCTTCAGATTAGATACATGGAACACATTATGCATGGCACTATACTGAGGTGGCAAAGCAAGATGATAGGCACATTTGCCAACCCTTTCCAGAATCTCGAAGGGTCCAACATAACGAGGACTGAGCTTTCCTTTGTTCTTGGCCAAAGCTCGAATAGGTCGGATCTTCAGAAATACATGGTAACTCTCCTTGAACTGACGTTCTTGACGGTGAGCATCTGCATAAGACTTCTGTCTATCCTGTGCCCACTTCAGTCTCTGCCTAATCAGTGCAACCTTATCAGAATACAACTGCATCTCCTCGGATTTCATCAGGGTACGTTCTCCGACATCATCCCAGTGTAAAGGTGATCTGCATGGTCGACCATAAAGAGCTTCATAGGGAGGCATCCCAATGCTTGCCTGATAGCTATTATTGTAGGCAAACTCAGCTAAAGGTAAGTAATAGTCCCATGAGCCTTCCCAATCGAGAACACAAGCTCGTAGAAGATCCTCTAGAATCTGTACTGTACGCTCTGACTGCCCGTCTGTTTGCGGATGGTAGGCTGTACTGAAGTTCAACTTGGTACCCAATTCCTCTTGAACCTGCTTCCACAACTTTGAGGTGAACTTTGGGTCCCTGTCTAAGACAATAGATGCTGGAACTCCATGTAGGCGTACTATCTCCCGTATGTAGAGATTTGCCAACTCAGAAACCTTTGCAGTAGTCTTCACAGGAAGAAAATGAGCTGATTTGTTGAGACGATCCACTATGACCCATGCAGCATCGTATCCCTTCCTGGTCCTGGGTAATCCCACCACGAAATCCATGGTGATGTGTTCCCATTTCCATTCCGGAATCTCGAGGGGTTGTAGTAGACCGCCTGGTCTCTGATGTTCGGCCTTAATCCTTTGACATGTCAAACACCTGGACACGAAATCGGCAATATCACGCTTCATGCCCCTCCACCAAAACTGACGTTGTAGGTCTTTGTACATTTTTGTTGTGCCTGGATGAACTGTGTACTTGGACCCATGTGCCTCATTTAGGATTGATGTCTTTATAGCTGACTGCTCAGGAACCCATATACGATTCTTGTAACGGAGACCTTCATCAAGACCCACGAACAGATGTGTTTGCGACTTTGACAAAAGGGAAGAGAGCTCTGCAAGATCAGGGCTAGCCTTTTGGGCCTCAAGAAGTTCAAAATGCAGGTTGGACGTGATGGAAATGTTATTAACATGCACACGATCAGACAGAAACTGCGGCTTCTAGCCCACTAGATCCTCCATGTTCCTCCATTCGGGGACAGAAAGAGATACACATACTGCCCTTTTTCTACTAAGGGCATCAGCGACTACATTTGCCTTACCCGGATGGTAAGCAATAGTGAAATCGTAGTCCTTTAGGTATTTGATCCATCGGCGTTGACGCAGATTCAAGTCCTTCTGAGTCAGGATGTACTTCAGGCTTTTGTGATCGGTGAAGATGTCGAACGTTGCCCCGTACAGGTAGTGCCTCCAAATCTTGAGGGCATGAATGATTGCAGCTAATTCCAAATCATGGGTGGGATAATTAAGTTCATTGGGTTTTAGCTGTCTAGAAGCGAAGGCCACTACTTTACCATTCTGCTGCAGGACACACCCTAATCCATTCCTCAAAGCATCAGTGAATATTACAAACCCTTCATTGCCAGAGGGTAGAACAAGAACAGGAGCCGACGTCAACTTCTGCTTTAACTGCTGGAAACTGGACTCACAAGTGGCTGACCAGATGAAGTGCGCGTCCTTCCGAGTAAGCTTGGTGAGAGGAAGTGCAACTTTGGAGAAGTTTGGAATAAAACGACGATAATATCCGGCCAGACCCAAGAAACTCCGAATTTCAGAAGGATTACGAGGAGGTTGCCAATCAAGTATAGCAGAGACTTTGGCGGGATCAACTGATATACTACCTCCAGAAATGACATGCCCAAGAAACATAACCTTATCAATCCAGAACTCACATTTTGAAAGTTTTCCATAAAACTTCTGGGTTCGAAGAATGTCAAGAACTGATCGTAAGTGTTCACGGTGTTTTTCCATAGAATCAGAATAGATCAAGATATCATCAATGAAGACGACCACAAACTCATCAAGATAGGGTTGGAATACTTTATTCATCAGATTCATAAATACACCTGGTGCGTTGGTTAAACCGAATGGCATCACCAGAAATTCGTAATGCCCATAACGAGTTCGAAAAGCAGTTTTAGAAATATCAGAATCCTTGACTTTGAGCTGATGGTATCCAGAACGGAGATCAATCTTTGAGAAAACTTTAGCCGTACGAAGCTGATCGAAAAGGTCATCAATACGAGGAAGGGGATACTTGTTTTTAATAGTAGCTTGGTTCAACATGCGGTAGTCAATACACATACGCATAGAACCATCCTTCTTTTTAACAAAAAGAACCGGAGCTCCCCAGGGGGAAACACTAGGACGAATGAAACCTTTGTCGAGAAGTTCTTGCAACTGTTTCTTCAACTCCATTAGCTCAGCAGGAGCCATCCTATACGGTGCCCTAGAAATCGGAGTGGTTCCAGGAAGAAGATCTATGGAGAACTCAATGTCTCTATTTGGAGGCAGCCCAGGAAGCTCCTTCGGAAAAACGTCAGGGAAATCACGTACCACCTCCAGACTTTCTACAGGCCTGTTACTAGGACTGGTCTCTGAGACTAATGCGAGGAAGACTTTACATCCTTAGAAATGAGCTTTTTAGCTTTAAGAGATGAGATTATAATATTATTACAGAATCCACTTCCCCTAGGGATTTTCACAGGATAAGAATGAGGTTGAGAGAGAACGACCGTCTTGTTTCTACAGTCAATGTGAGCATGGTATGTGTAAAGCCAGTCCATACCAAGTATAACATCAAAGTCTTCCATAGTTAAGAGAATGAATTCAAAGGGCATATCATGATTTTTATACTTAAGAGAAAGTTCATTAGTTTTCTGCAGAGTTGTGAGTATTTTGCCACTTGGAGTAGGCACGTCCAGAGTATATCCCAAATCCCTTATGTGAAGATTTAATATGGATGCCAGAGTTCGAGAAATAAAAGTATTTGTAGACCCGGAGTCAAATAAAGCCATAACAGTATGACCATTTAATAATACAATGCCTACATAAGGTAATCAAATTATGAATAATTGCAGGCTTGAACAAGATATTGAATTATAAAGAAATTAGGTTACCTTCACAGAGCTGGTTTGGATTTGCCTTGGCCTCTTCTGCATTTACTGCAAACACCCTGCCATTGCGGTGTCCCTGAGGCTGCGGAGCACCACCCACAGGATTGCCAAAGATGGAGGGAGTGGAGCACTTGGAAATAAAATGACCCTCTTTTTTGCAGTTATAGCAGACGGGCTTGGTGTGGCGGCATACTCCACCATGGAAACGTCCACAAGTCTTGCACTTGGGATGATTTGTCCTCGGCTGGTTCTGGTAGCTTTTCTGTCCTCCTTTTCCTGAACCTCCTCGTTTCCCTGATCCCTTGTTGTTATGGCCTGGGTGGAACTTCTTAAACTTATCCTCTTCAGTTGTGGTTAACCCTAAGTATCCCATGCTAGAAGGTTTTTGCATGCCCTGCTCTCTCTCCTGCTTGAGGGCCATATCTAGGGCTTCATCTATGCTTCTGGGACGAGAGGCTATGACTAGGGTTTTTAGGTGGGCGGAAAGGCAATCAACATAGTGTTCAATAAGGCGGTCTTCAGTCTTGATGGGTGCATAACGTTCCAGAAGCCTAAACTTCCGGGTGTAATCAGCTACTGAAAGACTACCCTGCCTTAACTCCATGTACATCTTTTCCTTCCTCTTCCTCTCGGCTATGGGCATAAAACGATCCGTGAAGAGGTTTTTAAAGGCTTCCCACTCCATGTTATCTATTTCCTCACCCCTATTCCTGCCATAGTTCTCCCACCAGATTTTTGCCCCTCCCTTAAGCATATGGGTGGCGAACCTAACCTTCTTCTCATTAGGTACTTCTAGGGTATGAAAACCATTCTCTACGGTCAAAATCCAGGCTTCAGCCTTATCCATAACCTCAGGCTGATCCTCACCCCAAAAAGAATCAAGGTTTAGTTTAATAAAATCTATCATTGTCACCTCTTTCTTCCTAGATAAGATGGGTACTGGGGTCCCTTTTGTGGCGAGGGTTTCCATAAAATCTAAAAGGATTTTCTTCTGTTCTTCCCACCTTTCCTTGGCCTCAGCATCGGGATCAGGTACTTCAGAGGGTTCACGTTCTTTTCTTTTCTTAGAGGAAGATTCCCCTGAGCTGCGAGTCTTAGGAGGCATCCTGAAATTAATTTGAACGTATTAGATTATTACTCCAACATTTTTTTTCTCGTCATTATCATTATTATGTTCACATGATATTTTATTATTCTCATCATTTAATGATTAATATTATGAATGTTATGATTTAGGGAGGATATCCTAAAATCCTTATCAGTCGATCCTTAGGACTTTCTAAATAGAGAGACTCCTTCCTAACCTTATTACAGAGGTAATAGGGAAAGTTTAATTTATTTCAAAGCATAGATGAGAAGGAGGAAATTTTTTTTTCCTATAGAAGAGGTGAGGGGGAAAATCTATAGATGAGAAAATTCCTAAATTAAGGTATGCCCAAGAATAGGGGACACTTAGGATATCGACCAGGTAGACTTATACTGCCATAAAGGTAGCCTCGTGATTGCCAAGCTAAGTGGCTCGGAGACTTTAGTCAGACCCATGGCAGATGCTATCCTAGACACCTCAACCTTTCACATCCCTAACTCAAGGACTACCCTAGACTCATAATAGGGTGAATGAAAGTCATGTGACTATGATGTGTGAACATTGGATCTGATACCAACTGTGACGACCCCAATTTCTACATACTTTCCTTAGTGACATTATAGATATGAGTGCACGCATATCTATATATGTCACTAAGGAAAGTATGTAGAAATTAGGGTCGTCACAGTGTGTCACTCTCAAGGTGGGTCTGTCTGAGACAATGTTCTCTAACATGTATCTATGTGTATGGTTTGATATTAAATATCATGACTAACAAGATTGTTTCATTCACCAACACACACACTCTAGTCTAGTGTGTCATTATTGTCTATTAGTCTTCCACAATAACATTTGACTAGGGACATATCAAGAATGTACATACTCTTAACATCCATATGATCTCATTGCTCAGGTCATCAACCCAAAGACATACATCATTGAGTAATGTCATTCTTTAGATATTCATTATGTTTCATCACTATATCTTAACTGAATGAAATATAACAAATTAAAATATTGCCTTTATTGTTAATGAAATTGTTTCAATATATGCCATCACAATCATCATATGATTGGCTCTGTAAGAATGCATACCAATAGTGCCAAGCTTGATGCGCCTTGTCATAGGGATGATAGAAGCTCCTCTTTGTAATAGAATTGCAGTGCAGATGCATGTACAAGAGTCAGGTGGGAGTCACACCCTTCATGAGGAAGGGGAGATGGTCCAACAATCTATGGTGGTTCGCCAGATTATAGTCGGTCTAGAGGAGAACTAGACGTGTGAACCGTGCCCCCACTTAAAATATCTCGAACCAGGTTGTTGCAATGTTGACCAATTATCAGTCACCACATGGTATTATATTTAAGGTATACATGCTGACTTTATTTAATTCATAGAAAAATCTACCAAAAACAACAAAATTATATATCAAATCGATCATGTAAGACCCCCGACCGTGATTTATGGTTGAACATGCTTACTTATCATAATTATATGTTTAGAACATTAATTAAACCTTGTAGTGTGAATTTATATCATGTAACAAGATTAAGTTTCAAGTTTGGTTCAATTTGGACATTGTTTGAGCTAGCTATGCATATATGTGCTTGTTTTGGACCTAATTGCAATTTACCCATATATAGGGTTTTTCTTGAAATTTGTCACATTCTTGTTGTTTCTCACATGTTTTCACATCATGTTGGATATATTTGCGCTTTAGGGCACCTTGTTACTCCTTGGTTTTAATGGTGACACCTTGTGTTGAGATTAGGGTTTGCCTTGATGGATGCCCTAACTCAATGGTTGACCTTGAAGTGTGTTGATTGATGAACCCCATTACAAAAGTACCTCAACATCATCTCCCATAAGGGTTTACATAAAGGGTACATCATGAGGATCTAGTAGAGGGAAATCTAAACCATAACAACTTTGTCTCCAAGCTTTAACTCCTTAAGCTAAGTCCATATCTTCATGTCCTATCATCCAGGTCCTTAACCTAGGGTTGGAAGCATACCCCAACAAGAAGAGAAAAATAGATAACATCAACAAAGGTTGGTATGTGCATACTAAACAAGGAGTTGAGCAATATATAAGGAATAAAGGACATCAAAATAAAACGATTCCCATAGAAAAGTAAAGTACTACCCCATCGGGCATAAAATAATATAACCAAAAAAATAAGAATGAAACTAAAGAATGTATAAACAAGGCATACATGTGTTCCACCTATGACAATACTAGATAATACAACAAGTAGGCAGGAAATAATACATCTGCCAAAAATATGAGGTGAGTGGGAACTGTATACATCCACTCTAAATATGGAGTGTGCAGGAACTGTATACATCCACGCGAGCATGACATGATACACATCTACTCAAATATATTTTAATATGCAGGAATTATCACCTTTGCACTCATATGTGGGAATGTTCACATCCACATAAAATAACATGTAAATTATGCTAGCAGTCACCACATGATGCATAACAAAAGAATAAGCAATTATAAACAAATAATGAGGATGAGAACATCCCTTAAGTTTAAGTAGGATCCGAGGATCCATACCATCAAATAATGTGTCATATATATACATCCACTACCATGGTGGGAAAAGAAGCACATAACATCAAATAAGTCCAACATGCTCAAAGCATAAGAGGGAGTTCAAAAGAATATCCATGATCACAAGATCAATAACAATTAAGGTAGTTCACATGAACCATGATTTTCAAAAGAAAAGACATTGTGTATAGGCTAATATCCATAGGACCATGAGAAAGAAAATATAGGTTATTTCTCAACATAGAAGAATAAGAGATGCAAACATACCTTACTGATGTGTGTATCATGTTAGGGTCCACACCCTAGATCCAAACAAAATATCTCTTCACCTAATTTCATATTAGATGCAAATCATTAATTGATTATTATATTACAACCCAAAAAAATCACTTTTTTAATAATTTAGAATTAAACTCTGAAAATATCACCAAGTGATTTATTAGATTCTCTTGATTAAGAAAACATATCTTTTTATCCAATTAGGATTTTATATGATTAAGTTACATTTATTATGAGTTTTATACATGTATTGTATTCTCTAAAATTCATTCTTTGAAAACATTGAAATCAAACTCTTAAAGTATTTTTATTAGATAAAGAATATATTTCCAATTACAACACATATTTATTTATAATTTTTAAACTAGTAGATTAAAAGATATGCATTTTGCAAGATGAACCAATCACAAAATTAGAAAAAGCCAAATCAGTAGGGAATTTGCGAGAGAGGAAGAGAGGTTGGATGGGCAAGGAGAAACTTATCCGAGAGTTTAATGAAAAACTTCATTCGTTGTTCATTCATGAAACTAACTAACTGATCATAAAGAACAAGTGCCCGAGTTGTTTACCTGAGATCCAATTATGCTCTGAAAATAAACATGATGTAGGGGAGCAGTGCCGTAAACTCAAACCAAGAACCATGTTCGGCTTTTGGGTGAAACGACGATGCAAGGAAAAATCATAGCACAACCACCACCAGCCACACACTCAAGAAAGGATAAAATTGGGATGAGAGGAGGTTCACAAAATAACTGAGGAAGACTGGGGTAGAGGTATTTATAAGTGGGGGTGTGTGAGAAGTTGTTTCAGAAGACTTGAACAAAAAGTTTAGGCGTTTCTCAAATTCTCTACGTTAGGCTACGAATATGGAATGGATAGATGTGGAATTAAATTTGCAATCCAAATAAGTTATTTCATAAAATTTTGTTAAGAAATGAGGGAGTTATGCCCAGAATACCGGATCTTGGTCCGCGGTTACTATTTATGCGGCTGGTGTTTCCCAATCCGAATTTTGTAAAGTGTTGATTAAATTACTTTCCTTTTTCTCTCTCTTCAATTGAAGGTACAAACAAGGTCCAAATTAGATGAAATTTGATATCTAGACTAATTAGGACATGTAAATATGATTTTGACATTAATTTTTCCTTTTGTTTAGTTTTGCTATTTTATTTAATTCTTTTAAAGTAAATCACATTTTCTCTTTCCTAATGCATTAGAGATGTCTAGAATTATCCAAAATTGATGAAACTTTGTCCATAAGTTATATTTGATGAGTTGGATACAAATTTTGAATTATTTCCATCTTTTAGAATTTATATATCACATTATTTATTACTTATGCCTTTTATTCATTTTCTCTCTCCTCAACTTACCCTATTATTTCAAGGTGGTCCAAAATAGCTGAAAATTGATATGTATGCTTATTTTGATATGTAGATTACGAATCCAAGGCTATTTTCCCCTTTTGGAGTCATTTATTATTTTATTAGATATTTTGGGGAAAAACTCAAGTCTTATTTTCTAAATTGAATTAAATTAATTATTATAAGGTAACTAATTTGAAATTTGACTCCCAATGCAATTGGGACCCAAGGAATCCAAATTTCACATTGTGTTTCTTTGTTGGAATTCATTTTATGAATTATAACACTTTTGGCTTATTTTCATTATATTTATTTTAATATTATTCCATCATCTTTATTATTCATCCATATCTTTATATTACAACCAAAAGAATTATATACAATTGTTTTGCACAAGTTATTATGAAATCTCCATTTACATCATGTGACATATTTTATGTGTCCATTATTGGACCAAGCCTTATGTATTACATTAGATTGCATTAGGGAGATTTATACATGCATGAGCTCATTATTTTATACTAAACTTCTCTCAGGTCTAAAACCTTAACCTTGTTTGGCCAAGCCTAAGAGGTCAAACTTCCAGGGTTAAGATCTGGTATGTTACAAGGAGCTTGATCAATCCTCCTTGAATGTGGATCTAGGGTTTGAATCCACCCTTCTTGAATTTGTTTGATGTTCCTTTGCTCTTCTTCTTGATCTTGGTAAGTGAGATATGTTTTTTTACCTATGTTTTCCTTGTTTTTCTTTCTATCTCCTTTCTCTTCTTGGCTGAATCCATGGTGTTCCATGGAGGTCCTTGAGTTAGATCTTCAAGAAGATCTCTTTTCGTGCTTCCTTGACCTAGGGTTTGCTCTCTTTTGGAGAAGGAGATAGCTTGGACAAAAGGAGTACCCAATCTAGGGTTCCTACTCTCTTTTCTTCAAGATACCTTACTGGTTGGAGTTTCTACATCATCTCCAAGGTGAGTTATATAACTTTCTCCATGATTATTGCTTACTTTTCTCTTGCATGTGCATAATCTTGTTGTAAAACGTTGTTACAAGTAGAAAGATAGTATCTTTTATCTAGGATTTATGTTTGTATGGTGATTCTTGAGTAATTTACCTCCTTAGATGACCCTAAAACCGTTGTGCACATACCTTGCTTGATAATAGAAGTTTTTGGTGCTTGCATGCTTATGGAAATGATGGTTTCTCTCTCTCAAATGATGGTTGCTAATTAGGGATTTGTGTTGATCTTTTTCCTAGCAATGCAACTTGATGGCCTTTCAAATTCTTGGTGATAACCAATCTATTTGAAGCTATGTGGTCGATGATATTTTACTCTCTTCATGATGGTCATCAAGACTTTCCTCATGTGGTTGGTGAGCTTGATGCTATGTGGTTGCTAATGTTTTGATTTCTCTAGTTGGTCACTAAGAATATTTACACCATTAGTGGTCGCCAAGATGTTGAATCCATGATGGTTGCTAAGGCTGATCTCTTTGTGGTTGATGAGGTTTGATCTCCATGGTTGGTCACCAAGTTTTGAATGCATATGGTCTCCAAGATTTGTGATTTCAATTGGTCGCCAAGTGTATGATGTCGTCCATTGCCAATGTCACTCAAACCTAATGGTCATTGATGGTCATCAGCCCTAGTGGTTGTTGATGGTGGCTAACCTCAGAGGTCATCAATACGGTGCACTGACACACCAAAACCGTGTGTAGAAACACAAGTGCACAAGTTGAGTAATATAGGAATATGTGAGGCCTGAGTCGAACTCAGGGAGATGTAGTCTCAGTGACTACTACTAACTATGGTGTGATCAACTAAGCTGATTAAAAATGTTGAATTGAGTTTGAAAAAAACAAAAGAAAATTAAGAGAAAATTAAAATGGTTGATTCGAATGAAATGAATTCCTTAAGATTGCTAATTTCATTACGGGGTCTCGTCGTATATTATTTCTACCAACTTAATGCAAATTTCTACTTCTACCCTAGATAGAAAGCCTGTATTCAGAATTGGTCCCTTCTGCTATTCAATTCACTACCTAGATCTAATCCAATTCCACGTCTGTATTAATTTATCTCTTAATCAAGGTGCATTATTGAAAACTATGGGTTCTTTCCACTGACCGTACGTTACCTTTCTCAAGAAACACATAGGAAAGTGTATAAGTTATGGTTTTCTAACCTTTAATCCCCCTTCCAGAGTAATTATCGGTCTGTAATGCTATCGATGGTGATCCAGAAATGATAAGTCGTTCAAATCCACACTTATATATCCATGAATAAAGAGAAATTTATACTAAATCATGTAGACAGTCAATACAATGATTCGTCGAGCTACTCTCGGGTCCTAAGGAAAAGAGGGGTTTAGCCCTACATGGTTTTCAGTTGCAAATAGATAGAAGGAGAGAAGAAAAACATGGAAAACATGAATGAAGTTCATGTAACCCCTGGAAAAAAGGTGCTCCATATGATCCTCCTCAAGAAACGCATGTTCAACAGTCTACCGGTAGCAAAATCATCTGTCGGAGGTGCTCAAATCTCCCGATTGACGTCCTTCGGCTCCGTGCTTCTCTTCCTCTCTTCTCTAGCCATCGTGCGGTGCAAAAACAGATGCCCTTCAGTCTGGTCATCGTCCCTTTTTGTCCTATCACTTACAGTACCACATAACATGAACTGTTGGATTGGGATGATCAATGTAGATTGCTGAAATCTGGCAGGGTCGGTGGCACCGACATGGATGTCGATGGAACTGATGGCATCGATATCTAATCGTGCTTTGGAAAGGTCGGTACCATCAACTTGGAAGTCAGTGGCACTGAGCTGATGCAAATATTTCCTCTGCCTCTCTGATGCTCTCTCAGTGTCATCGACTATTGCAGTCAGTGCCATCGACTCATTTGGTCATCTAAGGCCTGGTCCCTAATGTCATCTCGGTGGCACCGACCGTGATTGTCGGTGGCACCAACTCCTCAATTACTTGGAAGATCCCAAAAATGCATAGAGACCATGTATAAGGTTGAGAAATGTATAAAATAATATAATTACGATGAAATAGGCACAGTTTGATGCAAATTGATTATACAAGCCAATTATAAAGATTTATGAAAATATGATCAACTAATTGACTAACAAATGCACAAAACAAATATAAAATAGGCTTGTAAAAAATGAATCAAAACCCGTACATCAAACTCCCCTAAGTTGAAATTTTGCTCATCCTCTAGCAACAACACCTTTGATCTGATTGGGATAAGTCAGTTGAAGGATATAATGCATAAGGTACATCTAAAAAGTCTCCACCTTTCGGTCCTACTTCTGGCCTTTATTGATCACTGAACACTAACAACCATATACGTGACCAAAAACCTCTATCCAAAATATCCGCCCCCAATCAGTGAGACTCGTTCGGTTCATACTTGATGCATCATGTGATCTCCTATCTACGTTGCTTTTTTCTCTACCTGTATCTACATGGAAGCAATTATCCTAATAAAATAATGAATGACAAGAAAATCATCTGAGTGTCCTACCAATAAGAGCAACTGGTAGTTGAAATAGGTGGTTGCGGAAGAATCATAAGCACATAAAATCATTCATGCAATCGAAAATCATGATGAACCTATGATGATGCAATTTTTTTAGAATGCTCGTAATGCCTAATCATTGTGGTGGAATGATGCATGTACTACCATTTCATCTCAAAGTAAGACGAAATATCTAAGACTGCATCATGTACTAACTCTTCTTATTGAATAGGTAGAAGTGTGCCCTTTGTTCCTCATTTTCTGACATTAAACTTCCAGAAATATATATATATTTTTTCTTCTTTTTTTTCATTTAAGCCCCCTTCCAATCATGATAAAATTGCTTCGGGCTTCTAATTGCACTGCACATTTAATTTATGTCAATGCTTTTTTTTTCAAAGAATGGGCACAATCACTACCCTTTTTATATTACAGAAGAAGCTAGACATGATCTTTATGCAAGATGATATGTAACATATATGCAACTAAAAGAACAAGATGTTATGAAACTACAAGACATGCACCAGAATATTGTTGTACATGTTGTTTTTTTATGCACTCAAAAGCAAACAACTATATGCAAGGTCTACTATGAAATGTACATGCAATCAAGAAATAGAATGACAACATGTGCTCAATCCTCTTATGGTGGAGTGTGAATCAAAGGTATGTGGTGGGTGAGATCACACAACTAAGAGACAAAACCTTCAGAAAAAAATCATATGTCCTTCTCTAATGACCAGTGTACAGGGTAATCAAGGGGTTTCTTTCTTAAATTTTAATTTAAGGTCACGTTAGTGTTTGATCAGTTTAGGCTCAACAATCCTTGTCAATCACTTTCTTAGACAAATTAGATGGTCATTTATGCTCTAATGTCCTGAAGTTGACTTACTTAAGCACTTTCTCAGTTATGTGACTCAATTACTCACAAGATAAGCTCACAAAAAAATAAAAATTGCACCCATCCCGAATATTGATATTTTCAATTGAAACCATGCATTTACTTCTCCACATATTACACTAGATAGATTGTGGATCCTACATAACAGAAAAACTAAGAAGAAAACTAACTAATTTGTCTCAAAATAAAACAAACAAAAAGCTAAAATAAAAGAAAATAAAAAACTAAGATAGAAGTTGTTCTAGCACCCCTCCAAGCTTGAATATGACTATGGCCTCATAGTCAAAATCCCAAATTAAGGGGTGGAACAGTGATATCCGACTAAAATGGTGGTGGTAGTGGCTGAGTGGGGTCCTGGGGAGGAAACATCCCCTAGAAGGTCGGATCATATGAAGGCATATTCAGTGGTATCGGGTAACCTCCAAAATATCCATGGCTCCAGTAATGGTCAAAGAAAGGTTGCTGATAATTTTCCATCCTTTGCAGACACTGATGCATGTTCTATTGGTTGGCCAAGAGAAGATGTTCATTCTCACAGATCGCTTGCTGGTTGCTATATAGCCGACCTTGCACATCTTGAATGCGAGCCAAAGATTGGGTTTGCTGATGTTGATGTGTCTAGATGTCCTGCAACATAGAATACATACCTGCCATAGAATAAGCATCCTCTCCTTCTTGAGAGGGTGGCGGGGCAGAAGATGTCAAGGCAACATAATGTCAAGGATGCTTCTGTGGAGCCACTCTATATATATTTTTTGAGGGTGGGACGGGAAACCCAAGGTGGGCTCCCCGACACAAAATCTATTAGCTAGATAAATCAAGGTTCACAAGAGCTAACAAGTTTGAAGGAAAAGAATGCGTAAAGGAAAAACTATCTACTACACCTCTACGAGGTAGGTTGGCTACCTCATGGGAAACCCTATTACACCTACGATTGACATAAACAAAACTACAAAAAGTAAATTGACATTGCAACGCTTTGAAATCTTCAGCAATTGCTCCTAGATAGTCCCACCGTACTTCTTAGTTGTGCACGCTTGAACTACTTCCAGTGAGTCTGTCTCTACTTCTATGTTGTCATATCCCGCTTCCTTTGCCCATAGGAGTGCTGCTCTCACTGCTAGCATTTCAGTGATGGCTACTCCGGTTCCTTGGGTGATTTTCTTCCCCGCCATGTCCACCAACCATCCTGTCTCATCCCTAGCAGCCAGACCCGTGCCCGCTCCTTCATCCTCACCCACCTAGCCATCCACGTTAATCTTGATCTTCCCATGCACTGGCTTCCTCCACCTACAACACACGTTCGGCAACACCTCTTTGTGCTCTCCGCCTTCCTCATGGTGAGCATCACCTGCCTCTCCCCCCACCTACTGGCCGTCGGGACAGCCATTTCCCCTCCAAACTCTTCTGTCCAGCCCATGCAACGCTAGCTGGAATCCGTCGACGCCCCCCGTCCTGCTGCCCCTCATCTTCCCCCCGTCGTGCGTCGTGCAAACTCCCACATCATCTTACTCCGCCCCTCTTCTTCTTGCTCCCGTTGCCCGCCTGACGCACCGTCGTCAGTGCTCCACGTAGAAGGTATCCGCTGCGAATCTCGTTGCTTTGGAAGATTCGAGTGCACCTTAATTTCCATGCCGTCCACATGCCCGCCACCATTAGTTTAGATTCGTGTGTTGGCCTGCCCACCAAAGCTGCTGTCAAGGACGAGATGATGTCCTCATCTCTAGCATCATGCACCCACGTTTGTACTTCACTCGGCGTCTGCTCCCATACTTCCCCCGTACTAGGGCAGCGGAAAAGCATGTGAGGAATCGTCTCCTTCTCAGCCCCACAAAGCATGCACGCACCATCTTCCACACAATGTCTGTCAAAAAGGCGCCCACGTGTCGCTAGACTGCCTATGCTTGCCCTCCATAGAAAATGCGCTATATTCGGACTCCATCCATCATGCCATATGTGTTTCCATAGTGAATCCCCCTGCTGGTGTGCAAAATGCCTCACCTCATCCTTCCCTAGCAGCCCCATCCAGTAAGCAGAACGAATAGTGAACACCCCATCCCTTGAAGGCCACCACATCAAAGTATCCTCGGGGTCCCTCATGCTGCGGTGTATAGCAAGTATTCTTCTAGCATAGCTCACTGGAAAACATTCATTGACTTTCCTTGCATCCCATTGAGAACCATCTTCTGTCATGAGATCCCTAACTATTGTAAAATCTGGTCCACTCTCCCTTTTGAGATGTGCAAGCATTTCACCCTCATTTGGCATCCATCTATCATCCTAGATATTCACCTGCGTACCATCCCCCACTCGCCAATGCGTTCCTTCTTTTAATAGTGCTTTTTCTCCCCACAGGCTCCTCCAGGCAAAACTGGGATTGTGTCCCCTTCTTGCTTCCCATATGGTCATCCTTGGAAAATACCTGGCTTTGAGAATTCGAGCCACGAGAGATTCCGGATTGTTTTCTATCCGCCACATTTTCCTTGCCAGAAGAACTTGGTTAAAGGTGTAGAGATCCCTAAAACCAAGACCCCCTTGTCGCTTTGGTCTGCACATGTTCTCCCAACTCATCCATGATATTTTCCTTTCTTTGTCTTTTGCTCCCCACCAGAATCTAGTGACCATCCGCTGTATCTCCACTATAGTACCCGTCGGTAGCTGGAAGATGCTCATGACGTATGTGGGAATCGCTTGGGCTACCACTTTGATGAGGACTTCCTTCCCTGCTTTTGACAATAGCTTTTCCGTCCACCCTTGAAGCTTCCTCCAAACTCTATCTTTGATGTAGCTGAACACCTGCTTTTTTGACCTGCCCACAGCTGTCGAAAGGCCCAAATAACTGGCGTTCCTGTCTACAACTCTCACCCCAAGGAGCTGCCTCAACTCTTCCTGCTTGTCTGCCGCTATCCCTTTGCTGAAGACAACCTCCGTCTTAGAGAAATTTATCTTTTAACCCGATGCCTGTTCATATTGGCTAACAATTTCATCTATCTTCGGACATTTGAAGGTGTTGGCTCTAGCAAAGAGTAAGCTATCATATGCGAAAAAAAAGGTGTGAGATAGATGGCACCCCCCTACTTGGCTTGATGCCATGCAGGAGGTTTTCACATGTAGCGGTAGAAATCAAAGATGAAAAAGCTTCCGCACATAAAATGAAAAGGTAGGGGGAAAGAGGGTCTCCCTGGAGAAGTCCGCGTGTAGGCACTGTGCTTTGGGTCTTATCTCCATTGAAGGTGAACGCGTGTTTAACGGATGTTATGCATTCTTGAACCTTGATCCTCCATTTCAGCCCAAACCCCAATCTCTCCATAGTGGCATCAAGAAACCGCCACTCAACTCTTTCGTACGCTTTTGACATGTCCAATTTCAACGCAAGGCTGCCCTTTTTCCTTCCCTTGTCTCTCTTCATAGAATGGAAGACTTCATATGCAATAAGGGCATTGTCCGTGATCAATCTTCCTTGTACAAAGGCACTTTGATTCTCTGACACAATGTTGTCCATAAGTGGCTTCAGCCTATTCGCCATGACTTTGGATGCTATCTTATATACCACATTGCAAAGGCTAATCAGACGGAATTCCCCTATTGTCTTTGGCGTGTCTATCTTTGGAATAAGCACAACAAGGGTGTCGTTTACCTCCCCTATCTCCTTCTCCCCCTTCCACCACCCTTTGATATAGCTCGCCACATCCTTCCCAACAATCCCCCAATAATTTTGGTAAAACATGGCCTACATACCGTATGGCCCCGATGCCTTATTTGGATGCATTTGTTTCAGATCTTTCCATATCTCCTCATCCTCTATATCCCTCTCAAGGTCCTCCTTTTGGGCCCCTCCTATCATCTCCCGCAGCCCCCTTGTGGCCTCCGCAAAGCCCGTAGGATTGCTAGAAAGAAACAGCTGTGCAAAATGCTTAATGGTTATTGCTTTAATGCCCTCCTCTTGTGATTTCATGACCCCATGTTCATCTTCTAAGCATAAAATTCTATTCCTCCGCCTCCTGTTTGAAGCTTTTTGATGGAAATAGGCAGTATTACGGTCCCCTTCTTTTAGTTCCTTCACACGGGCCCTGGAAGCCCAATATTCCTCATTCTTTTGCAACCAGTATTGCAACTCTTTTGATTTTTCCTCCGCCTTATCTAGATTTATTTGGTCTGGGGGAAGAGCTTGCAGCCCCTTAAGCTCATTCTCGAGCTCCTTCACCTTCCATCTTCTTTCTCCAAACTGCTTAGATGCCCAAGATTTTAGACTCTCATTACACCTCAACATTTTTGTAGACAACTCACTTCCTTCTTCAGCCCCCCATGCCTCCTTAATGACCGTACCACAACTATCCTCCCCCACCCACATTGGTTCAAACATGAAGTGCCCTTTTCTCTTTCTATTGTTGTCTCTCCTATCCACCTTTAATATTATGGGTGCATGGTCCGACTCATGTATGGGCAGATGAAAAACTTTGCAGAAAGTGAATATGTTCCTCCATTCAAGCTCGGGCAGGAATCTATCAAGTCTCTCCTGGACCAGAGTTCTCTCTGTGAGGCCTCGTTTCCATGTGAAAACATTTCCTTCAAAACCCACGTCCATCAGCTCACAATCATCTATCACGTCTCGAAAATTTTGCATGTATCTTTCCTCTTTGGGTGGACCACCTCGCTTTTCAGTATTGGATACGATCTCATTGAAATCCCCAAAGAAAATGACCGGAACATCTGCCTCTCCCTTTATCTTTCTCATCAGCTCCCAAGTCTTATACTTATTTGCCTGATCTGCCCATCCATAGATACCCACCGCTCTCCACATCACGCCATTATTCTTGTCTTTGACCACAGCTGTCACATGTCTTTGAGAGTAGTTTATCACTTCCACATCAATGTCCTTCCACCAGAAACCCATACCACCTTCCCTCCCCACACTGGATATGCACAAGCCGTCAGTAAAACCGCAACTCCTCTTCACATCATCTAGCTTCCTATCTGCAATCATAGTTTCCATGATGAAAACTATGTTTGGATGCTCTCTCCAAACCCACGCTCGGAGAGCCTTGCACGTGTCAGGGTCGCCCATTCCCTGACAGTTCCAGCTAAGGATTTTCATTGTCCTTCGCAGGATTGGACTCCGCCAATCTCTGCTACTTGAGTCCTGGTGACCCCAAAGCTGTCCTGCTCCACTTCATCAAACCTCCTGTATCTTTTTCCCCCCGACTCGATCATAGGTAGTTCATCGAGTTCCATGTCACACACCTCTCCAATCCTCCCCCTCTTCCCTGTTGTTTGTTCCCATACCACCTCCTCTTCTGGGATTCCCATCCTCACCCCCTACTCATCTTATAGACCCATGGATTATGCTTCTTTATCTCCTTTTCCTATTTGTGTCCCTTCCTCATTCGCGCCATGCTTCTTTCCTCCTATGTGCCCTCGTGACAATTCTCTTGGGTGCTATTGTTTTAGACACATTGTTGTCCTCGTTGAATGCTAGCTCCTTCCCAATGATGTCCTCGTGTTCCTCCATTTCCTCTATGCACTGGATGTTGTCTATTACCCCCACATTGTCGCTATGCGTTACCTCCTCTCCTTCCTCCGTCAGACGTCGTCGTTCTCATATCACCTCGTCCACCTTCTCTCCCTGTTGTTGCATTGGTGTGCCCCATCTATCATTGTCGTGCACTGACTCAACTGGTCCCTCATGATCAGATTCTGGAGCTTCCTCATCTTTGCAAAGCCTTCCCTTGATCCCCAGTAGTTCCTCCTTTGTGTAACGCCGCTTGGTTTCTTCCGCCGTTATCCTCGACGCTATGTCGCCGACGCCCCTTTGCTTCATTGCCCCCGCCCCCACCATCATCACTACCATTGCGCCCCGTCCCTCATCAGCGTTGAGCTCGACGTCCCTCCCCCTTTCTGCCTCTGACCTATTCCCCCACGCCTGCTCCCTTAACCCCCCGACCCCCCCACCGTTGTCCGGTCTATCGACACCTACCGTTCACCCCCCGTCGATGCCCTGTCACCCCTCGACGCGCCGCGTCCATCCAGCCCTCATCCCGCATTCCCACTCACTCCCTTCCTGCCATACCTATTCCCTCTGCTGGTCGATGCCTACCTCTTTGTCGATGCCATCACCCCCCTCTCTCCTCCCATGCTAATCCCTCTATCCTCCTCCCCACCACGACGCCCCCCTCCTGACGTTCTGTCGTCCTTGAAAGTAAGTTTCCTTTTTATACTTCCCTTCCTTTCCTCCTGGTTGCTCTCCGCCCAGTGATGTTTCCAGGGCGACGCACGAAGCCACCGTCCCCAACGTTGCTGGTGTTCACTCCCCTCCACGTTGACGATGCAGTCCTGGTCGACATGGCCAATCAAACCGCAACTAAAGCAAAACGTCACGAGCTGTTCATATTTCACGTCGACGTCGACGATGCGCCCACTCTTCACACTAAGCTTTAGGGTTTTCCTCAATGGACGGGTCACATCTAATATTACTCAAACTCGGACTGAAGAGTCCCATCCCAATCCATCTCTGTCCGCTGCCACCACCTCGCCAATGCGGCCCACAATTTCCACACCATCGCCTCCCCTCTGTATCCCATTGGCACTCCATAGAAACGTACCCAAAAGGGCGTATGATTGATCTACAGGTGCCCTGGTTGGTCTTCTTTGTCAACCTCTTTAGAGAGCAACATGTGTCTGTCGAAGTTCCACGGCGTGCCGTCCTTAACGTGTTGCTTGTCGCGCTAGTGCAAGAACTGCATCACGAAGGTGTCACCTTCCAACTTCTTGAATATCACCATCTCCCGGAGACTCCATGCCTGTGTTAGAGTCCTTTCCATCGCCTTCAGGGTGTATGTGCGGTTAGTTAGGAGACGCCCCACCAGCGCCATTTTGGCCTGGTCATCTTCCTCCTCCGCGTTGTCCGCCAAGCTACCGTCAATCGGTTCATCCTCTTCGTCTGATAGATTCAATCCTGCATAACGATCCATTAATTCCTCCTCCATGAAGATGAGACCCAAAGCACGCCTCCACACTTGAACCTGCAAGAGAGAAGCCCTAATCTAAGGCAGTGGACGTCCACCACATGCAAAACCCTAATCACCATAGCGAGAGGGTGTGGGGGACGGGATGATCATTCCACTGTACATAACAAATTTATATAAATGTTGGAGCCACTATATATGTCATAGGAATGGTGGGCTCCACTTCCTCCACATCATCACTTGATTCTTCTTCCTCCTCAACATTGACCTCTTGTTGTCAAACATTGTCATCGTCCATAGCCGGCCATCTATAGTGCTCAACTTGCCTGATGTTAAAGATAGGATCAAGAAGTTGATGCTTGTAGAAAGTATCATCGACAGAACATATGGCATAGATTGTGTTGTTTTCCACAGTGATGACGCCTGCCTGCTTGAAATGAAGGTGGTCGACGTAAAGTCTAGAATTCAGCAGCTCCAGAGTAGAAAGATCGAGGCCCAAGTGAAGAGCAATGGGGGTGACAAGTCCCCCAAAAAGTATAGGCATGGCATGCCTGACATTGCGCCTCACCGCAATAATGTGTTGGAGGAAGAATGCTCCCCAGTTGACTGACCTTCCCTCCAAAAGTTGATACAGAAAATACAAGTCCAGCACTTGTACCTTTTCTTGCCCATGGGTTGACTTTTAAATAGCGTGTTGGTGAGTGGTGCATCCCCGATAATGGTGCTTTTACACCCCACGAGGTCGGAGCGCACGTGATATGGGATTGTGCTTTCAAAATTTATAAAACCTAAACTAGCTACCTACGTCTACTAAAACACTACACCTGCAAGCGCACGGGGTCGTGTTGTAGTATAGGAAGGTGGCAAGTAAAGGGTCGATCCACAGGGAAAAGAGGGGGCGCTAGAGCTAGGCTAGTTTGGCTAGGTTCCTACTTTGGAGACTAGGGTTAAGGGTTTGAAGGTTGATTTTGATTGTTAACTAAGGATAAACCCGTAATTTAAAGGCAAGAATGAAATCTACGTTAACCTTAGACTAGATTAAGACTAAGAAGGAAAGAAAGGACTAAGCTAGGTATGAAAAGACAAATTATGCTAAGGAAAGCAAGAGAAAAGCAAAAGAGCAATTAAAGAACTAAGCTAGCATAAACAAGGCAAGAGCAAGGCAAGAAGCTAACTAAGCAAGAAAAGAACTAACTAAGCTAAGCAAGCACAGAACTAGGATTTTAAGCAGTAAAGAGATGTGTGGGCTATTTAGGGGTATGAACTTATCACTTAAGTTGGGGGTGACATATGAACATTATGATTCCATTTAGATTATCCAAACCAAACAACAAGTTAGAGTCTAATGAATTGACCTAAGCTACTAACTGACCATGGATATGCTAGGTTGTGCATAGGGGAACTAGTCCCTAACACCCCCTACTACCCTTACGAGGCTCAATTGGGTTAGTGATTAGGTTCAATTCAATTAGAGTCTAATCAAGTCTAGGTTTCTAGATTAGGCATTCCTAGGGAAATTAGGGGCCGAGGGTAGTAATGGGGAGGTGAGATTAGGGTTTTGGACCCCAATTCCCCCACATTCTAGCCTTGAGAAGGCACCATGCTAATTGCACTAGAATTATCCAATCTAGATACTTAGATCTCTCACTTAGGTTTAGGGAGATTGATTAAGATGTAGGAAGATGGGAGGCAACCTAGGGATCCAAGAATTGGACCTAGGGGCAAATCCCAAAATTCACACATATAAGCAATTTGCCTAAATTCCTAGGTGATTTCACACACAAACCAACAAGCAATGCATGGAGAATGAGATGCAAATAGAACATAATCATTAACAAATGTAATTACAACTTTTACATGTCATTATACCCCAACATGGTATCAAAGTAACATATTTTCCCCCAAACAACCCACCCAAGGGGCCTAGCTACTTATAACAAAGCAAAATACAAAAAGAGAGGAGAAAGAGGTAGAAGAAGCCATGGATCTCGGTGTAGATGAGGAATCTCCTCCCTCCAGTTGTTGCAAGGACGTCCTCCTTGTTCTCCTTGGATGGAATGGAGTGGGGTGATGGTGGGAAGTGGATGGAAGGCTTAGATATGGGGGGTTATGTGGTGGAAATGGTGAAATGGAGTGGATTTGAGGTCGAGGTGAAGGGGAATGGAGTGGAGGTGACAAGGGGGTGAAAATGGGAGTAGAGGGTCGCCAACCTCGTGCCCCAGCCTCCACCTAGGTATATATAGGTGTCTAGGGTGTCTAGGGTTAAGTTAGGGGTAAAATGGGGAAAACAATAGAAAAATAGGGTAAAATTATGTGTAGCACGGCCGTGCTGGGCTGCACGGCCATGTCGGGCAATGGGTAGCACGACCATGGTGGATGGGAATGGCCATGGTGAGAAAATGGATTGAACAGGGGAATTTTGAGTTTCTGGGGCTGGTGGCACGGCCGTGCTGGCCAACACGGCCATGTTGGGAACTGCCAAAACGACCATTCTGGGTAACACGACCGTTCTAGCCAATTGGGTCAATTTTTGATGATTCTGCTGCTTGGGGCATGTCCCATCACGGCCATTCCATGGTAGCACGGCCGTGTTGGGGTCCTTCCCCTGCATTTGAGTGTTGAACTTGGCCATCCATGGAGGGTATTGCTTCAAAACCTTCTTTGACCACTTTGGGTAGGTTGGGCGTGGTTTCGGCCTTATTTTGGGCTCCTCCAAGCCTAGGGAAACTCTAAATCAACCATCTTCTTTCCAATCCATCAAGTAGTGGCCAAAGTACCTATAAAACATGCAAAAACCATCCATAAGTGCATATGACAATAAAACACATATTGAGGGAAATAACATGTAATCTAACAGTTGTAGATGTGATTGAAATGCAAAATGACACAAGTTCAAGCCCTAAAATAGGGCAGAATCACCACCCCAAACTTGAAACATACTTGTCCTCAAGTATGCTCCAACTCAATCTCTCTACAAACTTTTCACAGTCAAGACATGACAAATGCAATATAAAAGACGATTGTTGCTGAATGGGATCAAAGATGACTGAGTACATGAATTTCACCTCTCTCCTCTCCTTCTTTCATAGTCTGATCATGAAAAGAGCACAAAGCATATGAACTTCAAATATAGTGCATAGAATACACAAGTTATCCATATTTCTTCCATTAAGTTCCGGGTAAACCGTTTCATGGTGGCGTTAATCAAGAATGACTAGGAGTGTTGTTTCACATTCATGCATTCAATCTTATATCTCAAATCATACCAAAAGACCCATGTGGCTGCGGAAAAGGGCAAAATTAGCTAAGTTTGATGCTTCTTAGCTCAATGGGTATGAAAGTGGAAGAAAGAGTTGTGGTAAGATTTTTGGTGTGTTTTTACCCTTTTCTTTATTTGAATGCTCTTAAACAGGAGCATCCTTTTATTTTCTTTTTGCATTTTGCATTTTTTTTTCTTTCTTGCCCTTGGTGTAGATAGGGCATATGGTGGATAGAGTGAAGCGGGGAGATAGAGATGTGGCCACCCCAAACTTTTAGAGGTGTCCACGGCTAATATGTGCACTTTGGCATCCTTTCATGAGGCGGAGGGGTAAGAAGATGGTGAGAGAAAGGTCGAGTCAAAGAGGGGTCATTAGTATGATTTTTCACATAAGACATCCTGCATGAAAGTTAATCCAATACTTCATCCTAGATATCACACCATATGAATGAACAAGATGAAATTGATATATCAAACAAGTGATTCTACAAACACTAAGCGTTCAAAGCTTGCTCAAATTCACAATTCAACCAATTCAATCATAATCCTAAGAGAGGTGATGCACATGTAAAAAGTCAAACACTGATACCCCTTAGCAACAAACAATGTTAACTCACTTGCATTTGTCAAAAATCATCATTTTTACTCAAAAAGTAGAGATTGGGTCAACACATTTTTTAGGCAAGAAATCTCAAATTTGGGCAAAATTGGCCAAAACAGTGCCAAGTTGCCTTCAATCACATTTAAACTCTATATTATTGAACTTAAAGTAGTAAACAAGCAAATACTAGTTATAACATGTAGAAATTACCAAGATTATACATGATATGCAAGGCATGGCAGAAAGGGCAATTTTTTTGAAAATTACGCAAAAATGGCAGGAAAGTAAATGACATGGCATGCAGGTATGCAAAGTAGTAAATATGACTAAGGTAGATAGAAAAAACAAGAAAACAAAAGTGGATGTGGCAGGTGAAATGCAAAGTGAAACTAGGGCATACCTGCCCTACCACCCCAAACTTTTGAATCATGTTGTCCTCAACATGATCCTAGAGTTTAGGATGATAGGGTAGACGATCATGGCTCTCTCAAGGCTCTGGCAGTGTTCCTCCCTTTGGTGGAGGATATGCATAGTAGCTGCCGCACTAATCTACCTTCATTGGCTGAAATTGGTCTTCAGCACGGCCGTGCTGCGTAGCATGACCGTGGTGGCTTCAAGTTGCACGGTCGTGCTGCCTGGCACGGCTATGGTGCAATCCTTTGGCATCTTTTCTCAATTTTGCTTCTGAATCTAGGGATTTGGTGTGTTTTTCATGCAAATGACCACGGTTGTATTGATGTGCCACGGCCGTGGTGGTCCCTGTAGCTGCTACTCTCAAAATGAGGAACATCAAACACTCAAAAACTTGACCCAAAGTGATTTTTCTTTGAATCCTTCTCTCAATTGTACTCAAATTTCCTTCATTTCACCCTGTTACCACCTGCACATCTTAAAACTAGACAAAAAATATTAAACACAAGTATGTGTGTGTTTTTCTTGGAAAGTGTAAAAACAAAGCAATTGTATCAAAAAGTGAAGGTTGGGTCAAAATTTCCCAAACCTATGTGGGTTGCCTCCCACAAGCGCTAAGTTTCATGCCTTCAGCCAGGCTTCTTATTCTTTCACCATCAACCATGGTCCAAAAACAAAATGTTTTCACCCCCATCATAAGCAATCCTCTCAAATGCTTTCCTTGATTGATCTTCCTCCCAAGGGTCATGCGAGCTTCGTAAGTCTTTTTCAACAATTCTCTCTCCTTAGGGATCATCATCATAGATCTTAATCAACCTTAAGACCCTCTGAAATCTCATGCCAAAGGTTTTCTCTCTATTAAGGAACGGGTCTTCATAGGAACCAAAGAGAGGGGTCTCAATCATATCCATTTTCTCATGGGAAGTAGGGGGAGCATGTGATAGTTGTGGTGGTGGTATCGGTGTTGATGGCTGTTGGACTTTAGGTGGAGGAGGGCATTGAGCTGGTTGGATGGTGAATTGGTGGGAGGGTTGTGGTGATGGAGGTGGTAGAATGAATTGAGGTTGGAAGGTGAACTGGTAGGAGGGTTGTGGCAATGGAGGTGGTGGTAGTGTGTAAGGCTTAGGATAGCCTTGGAATTGAGGTTGGAAAGTGAAGTAGTGGGAAGGTTGCGGCAATGGAGGTGGTGGAGGTGTGTAAGGCTTAGGATAGCCTTGGAGGTAGGGTGGTGGAGGAAATGGATGGGTTTGTGCATTTTAGCCTTCCATCTTGTCTTCTCCGAGTGGCTTGTCACATGCACAAGGCACAACCAAACAAAAGAAAGCAACTTAGCAAACCAATATACACAAAGAATGCAAAGAGTAATGAATAAAGAATATCAATGATGAGGGCAATAGGAAAAGTCAAAGAAAAACTAACTAGCTAGGCCGAGCGCCTCTAATCCCCGGCAACGGTGCCAGAAAGCTTGGTGCGTCCCCGCTAGTGGTGCTTTTACATCCCACGAGGTCGGAGCGCACGTGATATGGGATTGTGCTTTCAAAATTTATAAAACCTAAACTAGCTACCTACGTCTACTAAAACACTACACCCGCAAGCGCACGGGGTCGTGTTGTAGTATAGGAAGGTGGCAAGTAAAGGGTCGATCCACAGGGAAAAGAGGGGGTGCTAGAGCTAGGATAGTTTGGCTAGGTTCCTACTGCGGAGACTAGGGTTAAGAGTTTGAAGGTTGATTTTGATTGTTAACTAAGGATAAACCCATAATTTAAAGGCAAGAATGAAATCTACGTTAACCTTAGACTAGATTAAGACTAAGCAGGAAAGAAATGACTAAGCTAGGTATGAAAAGACAAATTATGCTAAGGAAAGCAAGAGAAAAGCAAAAGAGCAATTAAAGAACTAAACTAGCATAAACAAGGCAAGAGCAAGGCAAGAAGCTAACTAAGCAAGAAAATAACTAACTAAGCTAAGCAAGCACAGAACTAGGATTTTAAGCAGTAAAGAGATGTGTGGGCTGTTTAGGGGTATGAACTTATCACTTAAGTTGGGGGGTGACATATGAACATTAAGATTCCATTTAGATTATCCAAACCAAACAACAAGTTAGAGTCTAATGAATTGACCTAAGCTACTAACTGGCCATGGATATGCTAGGTTGTGCATAGGGGAACTAGTCCCTAACACCCCCTACTACCTTTACGAGGCTCAATTGGGTTAGGGATTAGGTTCAATTCAATTAGAGTCTAATCAAGTCTAGGTTTCTAGATTAGGCATTCCTAAGGCAATTAGGGGCCGAGGGTAGTAATGGGGAGGTGAGATTAGGGTTTTGGACCCCAATTCCCCCACATTCTAGCCTTGAGAAGGCACCATGCTAATTGCACTAGAATTATCTAATCTAGATACTTAGATCTCTCACTTAGGTTTAGGGAGATTGATTAAGATGTAGGAAGATGGGAGGCAACCTAGGGATCCAAGAATTGGACCTAGGGGCAAATCCAAAAATTCACACATATAAGCAATTTGCCTAAATTCCTAGGTGATTTCACACACAAACCAACAAGAAATGCATGGAGAATGAGATGCAAATAGAACATAATCATTAACAAATGTAATTACAACATTTACATGTCATTATACCCCAACATGGTATCAAAGTAACATATTTTCCCCCAAATAGCCCACCCAAGGGGCCTAGCTACTCATAACAAAGCAAAATACAAATAGAGAGGAGAAAGAGGTAGAATAAGCCATGGATCTCGGTGTAGATGAAGAATCTCCTCCCTCCAGTTGCTGCAAGGACGTCCTCCTTGTTCTCCTTGGATGGAATGGAGTGGGGTGATGGTGGGAAGTGGATGGAAGGCTTAGATATGGGGGGTTATGTGGTGGAAATGGTGAAATGGAGTGGATTTGAGGTGGAGGTGAAGGGGAATGGAGTGGAGGTGACCAGGGGGTGAAAATGGGAGTAGAGGGTCGCCAACCTCGTGCCCCAGCCGCCACCTAGGTATATATAGGTGTCTAGGGGGTCTAGGGTTAAGTTAGGGGTAAAATGGGGAAAACAGTGGAAAAATCGGGTAAAATTATGTGTAGCACGGCCGTGCTGGGCTGCACGGCCGTGTTGGGCAATGGGTAGCACGACCATGGTGGATGGGAATGGCCATGGTGAGAAAATGGATTGAACAGGGGAATTTTGAGTTTTTGGGGCTGGTGGCACGGCCGTGCTGGCCAACACGGCCATGCTGGGAACTGCCAAAACGACCATTCTTGGTAACACGGTGGTTCTGGCCAACTGGGTCAATTTTTGATGATTCTGCTGCTTGGGGCATGTCCCAGCACGGCCATTTCATGGTAGCACGGCCGTGTTGGGGTCCTTCCCCTGCATTTGAGTGTTGAACTTGGCCATCCATGGAGGGTATTGCTTCAAAACCTTCTTTGACCACTTGGGGTAGGTTCAGCGTGGTTTCGGCCTCATTTTGGGCTCCTCCAAGCCTAGGGAAACCCTAAATTCAACCATCTTCTTTCCAATCCATCAAGTAGTGGCCAAAGTACCTATAAAACATTCAAAAACCATCCATAAGTTCATTTGACAATAAAACACATATTGAGGGAAATAACATGTAATCTAACAGTTGTAGATGTGATTGAAATGCAAAATGACACAAGTTCAAGCCCTAAAATAGGGCAGAATCAGTGAGCATACGATGAAGCACTCGAATAAAGGGATGCTTGAGGTCCTCCAAGGAACTATGGTGGAAGTTCAACTTTTTACCCTCCAGCACTGTCACAAGATCCTTCCAGATGGCGTCGAAATCGACGTTCTTGGGCTGGTGGTAAGGCACATGCGGCCACCCATAGATGTCATCGAAAGCACAAAGAGTAAGGGAGTAGTTGGTGTTGTAAAGGAGGAAGTCCACCTTTCCTTCTCTCCATTCGCCACTTGATGGGTGTGACTGATCAAGAGTGACTAATATCTCAAGGGATGCCATGAACTCAATCACAATTTCATTGTATGTTGGCCGTCTACCAAAGATGGGGTTCACAGACCTTATATCAGACTCTTATCACTCAAGGATGGAAGCCATGTTGTCGTTGAAGCCCATGTCCTCCAACAACTGTTGATTGTCATATCTCCTCAAAGAGAATGGCCTCTTGGCAAGCTCCTCGTAGACCTTCCGTACTTCCGTCATAGGGTGGTTGAGTTGGGGTCATGGCGTCAGTCCGCCAGGGGGTCCTCCTCTTCTCGCCATGATGATGAAGTGATTGGGGAAGGATATTGAGAAAAGAAGAGCTCGATGAAGCTTCTGGATGCTCAGAGTAGTCACTTGTGCATGAGGGAGTAGTAGTTCTTCAAGTTGTGAGAGAAAACAAAACCACTACTTCCCTTTTATAACTTGGCACTGCCCTACTACGATCGGGTCAGTGGCACTGACTTTGAGTCGATGGCACTGACTTCTGGCGGCAGATCTGAACCCTCATTGCATCGATGGCTGTCGGTGCATGATCTGAACTTGGCATATTGCTGACGAGTCGGTGGCACCGACTTTTGGGCAGGATCGATGCTTCCAATCGTCCACTTGGGATGCATCTGGGCCGTAGATGATGGTGTCCACAGATCGGTGTTTTCTCTAGTAAGTGGCACCGACAATTTGTCTGTGGTACTGACTTTTCTCGATCGATTTTTTTTCTCTGCACCAACGCAGCCACCTAACCTAGAGCACTAGCCGAGTCGGTGCCACTGACTTGGGTGTCGGTGGTACCGACAGCTTATTAGTTAGCTGCGTAAAATTTCATGCACTTTCTTCAGAAGTGTCGGTGGCACCGACTTGTGTCAGCCGATTTGCCCATCTCTCTGACCCTATCTCGGTGCCATCGACTTGGAAGTTGGTGGCACTGACTCAGCCACAGCATGCACACTTAACAAATGAATCATGGTATCATTTTTACATAAAATTGAAAAAAATTAAGTACTACTAAAACAACTTAATGTAAATGAATGAAATGAACATCCTAATGGTTGGGTTGCCTCCCAACAAGTGCCCTTATTTACCATCTTAGGCTAGAAAAATCCATTGTAAAGATGAATTAGGGGTAATAAATTTCACCTCATGCTCCTTTCTAATGAAATCTTCCCCAAAATAATGCTTTAGCCTTTGGCCATTGACCAAGAAGGATCTCTCTCCCTCTTTGATTCTAACCACTCCATGTGGAAACACTTCTTCTATAATGAATGGTCCATTCCATCTAGACCTCAATTTCCTGGGGTGTAATTTCAACCTTGAGTTAAAAAGCAAGACACTCTCTCCCAGTAAAAAGACTCTCCTTGCTATATGTCAGTCATGAATTTGCTTAGTTCTTTCCTTATACAATCTTGAATTCTCATAGGAATTCATCCTAATTTCATCAAGCTCATTCAACTCTAACATCCTTGTCTTACCTGCTTCACCAAGATCAAAATTGAGCCTTCTTAATGCCCAATGAGCCTTATGTTCTAATTCCACAGGAAGATGACACACTCAACCATAGATTAACCTAAAGGGTGTAGTTCCTATGGGTGTTTGGTAGGCAGTCCTATAGGCCCATAGTGCATCAACTAACAATTCACTCCAATTCTTCCTACTATATGACACCATCTTTTCAAGGATCTTTTTAATCTCACGATTGGAAATCTCGACTTGTCCTTGAGTTTTTTGGTGATAGGGTGTACCCACACGGTGTGTCACTCCATACTTGTTCAAAAGTGCCCCAAATTTCTGATACATGAAATGAGTTCCCCCATCACTTATAATCATCCTTGGCACTCTGAATCTGTAGAAAATGTGATCCTTAACAAATTTGCATACAACATTTACATCATTGGTGTGGGTTGGAATCGCTTCCACCCATTTTGACACATAATCTACAACCAATAAGATGTAAAGGTTAGAGTTAGAGGACACAAAGGGTCCCATAAAGTCAATACCCCATAAATCAAAAACCTCTACTTCTTGAAACACATTCAAGGGCATCTCCTGATGCTTTGATATGTTATCTGACCGTTGACATGCGTCACACCTACACATAAAATCATATGCATCTTTGAATAGGGTCGGCCAATATAAGCCACTCTCCAACACCTATGCCTCTATCCTAGAACTAGCATGGTGTCCACCTGTAGGCAGTGTGTGGTAATGTTTTAACACACTCTCACACTCACCTTTAGGTACATGTCTTCTCAAAATTCCATCCCAACATTGTTTCAACAAAATAGGATCATCCCAAAAGTAATAGTGCAAAGAATGAAAAAATCTCTTCGTTTCTTGATACCCCCAATCAGCAGGCAATTCCTTACAAGCTAAATAATTCACAAAGTTAGCTAACCAAGGATCTTTTTGCTTAAGGGTGAACAACTTCTCATCAGGGAAAGTCTCTAGAATGGGTATATTCATATCCTTCTCATCTACCCTCTCCAATCAAGATAGGTGGTTAGCTACCACATTCTCTATCACTACTTTATCCTTGACCTCAATGTCAAACTCCTGAAATAAAAGGATCCATCTAATCAATCTTGGTTTAGCCTCCTTCTTCTATAGTAAGTACTTAATAGCTGCATGGTCAGTCCACACCACCACTTTTGCTCCCACAAGATATTGTCTAAATTTTTCAAAAGCAAAGACAACAACTAGTAACTCTTTTTCAGTTGTGGTGTAATTAAGTTGTACATCGTTAAGTGTTTTAGATGCATAATATATGACCGTAGGAACTTTGTCTAGGCATTGCCCCAACACTTCCTGCACAACATAGTCTGATGCATCACACATCAGCTCAAATGGTTGGCTCCAATCTGGAGCCTGCACAACCGGTATGGATATGAGTTTTTCTTTTAAAATCTCAAAAGCCTTTAAACATCTCTCATCAAAGTTGAATTCAACATCTTTTTCTAAAAGCTCAGACAATGGTTTAGTAATTTTTGAAAAATCCTTAATAAATCAGCGATAAAACCTGGAGTGGCCTAGAAAACTCCTAACTACCTTCACTGACGTTGGTGGAGGAAGTTTTGAAATCACTTCTATTTTAACCAAATCCACCTCCAGTCCTTTTCTAGATACATTGTGTCCTAACACTATGCCCTCACTAACCATCATGTGACATTTTTCCCAATTAAGCACTAAGTGTGTGTCTTCACACCTCTGCGAAACCTTGTCCAAGTTTTTCAAGGAATCGTCAAAATATGTCCCATAAACCAAAAAATCATCCATAAAAACCTCAAGACATCTTTCCACCATATTTGAGAAAATTGCCAACTTACACCTTTGAAAAGTCTCGGGTGCATTGCACAACCCGAAAGGCATGCGGCGGTATGCAAAGGTGCCATAAGGGTAGGTGAAGGTAGAATTCTCCTTGTCCTGAGGCTCGATTGAAATCTGATTATAGTCTGAATATCTATCGAGAAAACAAAAATGGGAGTGACCAGCGAGTCACTCCAAAATCTGATCAATGAATGGCAATGGAAAATGATCCTTAAGTGTAATAGTGTTCAACCTATGATAATCAATGCAAACTCGCCATACTTTCACTAATCTAGTGGTAATTTTCTCATTCGATGATTTAGTAGTGACAATAATTCCCCCCTTCTTGGGCACTACCTATGTCGGACTAACCCACATAGAATCTAAAATAGTATACATTATACATGCCGACAGTAGCTTGATTACCTCCTTCTTTACCACCTCTTTCATGATTGGATTTAAGCGACACTGAGGTTGAATGACCAGATTCGCTCCTTCTTCTAGCCGAATCTTATGTTGGCACAAGGTGGAAGAAATCCCCTTGATGTCATCCACAGACCACCTAAAAGCACCTCAGTGATTCTTTAACACAGTGATCAATTGTTCTTCTTCTGAGTTACTCAATGACGCTGATATGAAGACTGGTATCTTCTCCTCTGTGGCTAGAAAAACATACTTTAGATGAGGCAGCAACAGCTTGAGCTCTAACTCGGGTGGGCTCAGGAGTGAAGAAACCAATGGTGGTGGTAGCGATCCCAAGTCCTTTAAATGCCTGGTGTAATGACAAGGAAAAGCCTTCAGTATCCTTGCACATTCTTCCAGTGACCAGTCCCAAACACAATCATCCTTTAATTTCATTAGACAATCCTCTAGCAGAAGCTGTAGATGGACCTGTAGTATGGGGTCCTCCTCATCATCCACAATATATAAGCCCAATTCTTCTTCTCTATCATATGGATACCTTACCTCCTTGGCAAGTGAGACCACCTTGGTGTTCTCCATGATGTCCATAGCAAGTGTACCCTTGTCCACCTTTGTCATAACATGTGCCATGTCCAAAAATGGTTTTCCCATGAACAACGAGATATTATTATTCATGTGCTTCATCATATTGCATTGCTCTTGAGCATTGGATGACTTGGAATTGTCTGGCATGGTTATCTCAAACCTGTCATCTTTAATTCCCATAGTCAAGTGGCCTCTTCCCATCTCCAAGATCATATCAACCATTTCTTGGAAGGCCCTTCCTAAAAGAAGTTCATTTTTGTGTTCAGCTTGCATATCCATCACAAAAAAATCTACAGGAAAAACAAACTGGTCCACCTTGACAGTACATCCTCACAAATGCCATACGGTGTCACCACTGAGTTGTCTGCCAATTGGATCGTCATGCTGCTTTTCCTAGATGTTTTGAGACCAAGCTTCTTAAAAGTAGATAAGGGCATCAAGTTGATGCTTGCCCCTGAATCACAGAGTGTCTCGCCAAACTTTGTCTTCCCGATGTAGCATGTGATGTTAAAGCAACTGGGGTCCTACCTCTTTGGTGGTAGTGTACCTAAGATGAAGGCGATGCTTGCTCTCTTAGAACAACCAGCTCAGAATCTAGGATCTTCCTCTTCTTGTTAATTACTTCCTTCAGAAATTTACCATATGATGGTATTTGTTCAATTGCCTCAATCAATGATATATTTACAAAAATCTTCCTAAAGTTGTCTAGAAACTTCTTGAATTGTTGATCCATCTTTGTTTCCTTCGAGCTATTAGGATATGGAATCGGTACCGTATGTGTCCTCTGATGTGGTGGCACATATGAAGTCCTCTTTTCCACCTCAAATTCTTGATTTTGCTCTTTACATGTGTTGCCTTCCTCCGATTCTGCTTGTGCCTACTCTGCCACTGAGTCACCACTGTCAATGGGCTTGGTCACCTCAGTCTCCATAGTCTGTGGGGTCAATGTATTCTTCCCACTTCTCAGTACTATAGCCTTGACTTGCTAGTTTCCTATTAGAGTGTCAGTATTTCCTAGAAAAGCTTGATGAGTAGGCTTCTTCAAAGCCACCACATTTGTTTTAGCTGAGATAAGGTTGTCTCAAAGCTCCTCATCTGTACCCCTTGGTTCTGGAGATCATGTTGGAAATTGTTTATCAGTTGCTCATTTTGCTTCACTATGCGGTTGAGAATTTCATTTGTGGTCTCCTGAACTGCAGGCCGCTATTGCTGATTATTCCTGTGTTGGTTTTGTTGATCAGGGTCCTGAAGAAAATTGTTTGGATCTTTCCAAGAGAACTTAGGATCCTTTCTCCATGCATAATCATTGTTCTTGTAGCCTTTCTGCCGCATATACTTCACCTAGCCTTCTTCATCTGATGAATTATTGTCCTTATCTAGCGACTACTTTTCTATCAAGTCAAGCTTTTCATTCAAAGATGTGATAACATTAAATTAGCCTATGATCCTGATCTGTTCTGGATTGTCTCTCTCATTGCCCCATGCCAGATTCTTTGCCATATTTTTCAAAATGTCCTAACGTGTTGAGGGTGGGTTGTTTAGATAGAACCCCGAGCCTGCACTATCCAAAGTGGTCCATTCACTTTTGCGGAGTCCAAAGTAGAACATCTTTACTTGATTCTCAAAATCTATTCCATGGTGTGGGACCTTCCTGATCATGATCTGAAAGTGCTCCCACGCCTCAGAATAGGATTCAGACGCATGTTTCCTAAAATTGTGGATGTTTTTAATCAGCTCATTTGTCTTCTCTGGAGGAAAATATCTTTCAAAGAATGCCTCTACCATTTGATCCCATGTCTCGATCGACTCTTTAGGTAGGTTGTACTGCCATTCCTTTGCCTTATCAGCCAATGATGATGGGAATAGCTTCAGATAGATGGCAGTTTGAGGAAACTTGTCGACTTTCACCACATCACTGATCTCCACAAAATTGCTAATATGTGCCATAGGGTCTTCATGAGTGTTCCCATAGAATGCTTGTGACTTAACAAGTGCAATCAAAACTTGATCAATCTTATACTGAGCTACATTCACGTTCTGCTTTTTGATTGGCCCTATCTGTGCAGCTAAAGATGATGCCTTTATCCTCTCCCAGATGGTCCTCTCTGCTCCTAGATTTCTGTCCCCCATTGCTTGTTGCGTAGGTGACAATGGTATGCCTTCTAGTGAAGTTGTTTGAATTGGAGCCTCGATAGTGACTAGAACCTTAGGTGTAGCTTCTCCATAATCTATGGTCCTTGTTGTCACCATACACTAGTACCTAAAAAGTTGAAAATAGTTAGTCAAAGTACTTATTAAAGAAAATTTGAGATATGAATATGAAGTAAATATATTTTTTTTATTAAAAATGAAATTGCACAAAAAATAAAAAGTGGCCTAGATTGGTCGACCGCAACACTAGTAGTGTTGAAATGTTGTTGTCTCCCCGACACCGATGCCAAAAAAAATTTACATGCCAAAACCGTGCTTAGAAATGCAAGTGCACATGTCGAGTAATATAGGCCTATGTGAGGCCCGAGTCGAACTCAAGGAGATGTAGTCTCAATGACTACTACTATCTACAGTACGATCAGCTAAGCCGATTAAAAAGGTTGAATTGAGTTTGAACAAAACAAAAGAAAATTAAGAGAAAATTAAAATGGTTGATTCAAATGAAATGAATTCCTTAGGATTGCTGATTTCACCACGGGGTCTCGTCGTATCTTATTTCTACTGACTTAATACAAATTTCTATTTCTACCCTGGATAGAAAGCCTGTATTCAGAATTCCTCACTTCTGATATACAATTCACTACCTAGATCTAAGCCAATTCCATGTCTGTAGTAATTTATCTCTTAATCTAGGTGCATTATTGAAAAGTTTGGGTTCTTTCCACTGACCGTATGTTACCTTTTCCAAGGAACGCGTAGGAAAGTGTACAAGTTATGGTTTTCTAACATTTAATCTCCCTTCCAGAGTAATTATCGGTCTGTAATCCTATCGATGGTGATCAAGCAGTGATAAGTCATTCAAATCCACACTTATATATCCAGGAATAAAGAAAAATTTATACTAAATAATGTAGTCAGTCAATACAACGATTCCTCGGGCTACTCTCAGGTCCTAAGGAAAAGAGGGGTTTAGCCCTGCATGGTTTTCAGTTGCAAATACATAGAATGAGAGAAGAAAAACATGGGAAACATGAAGGAAGTTCATGTAACCCCTGGAAAGAAGGTGCTCCAGATGATCCTCCTCAAGAAACACATGTTCTGTAGTCTTCTGGAAGCAAAATCGTCCGTCAGAGGTGCTCAAATCTCCCAGTTGATGTCCTTTGGCTCTGTGCTTCTCTTCCTCTCTTCTCTAGCCATTGTGTGGTGCAAAAACGAATGCCCTTTGGTATGGCCATCATCCGTTTTTGTTCTAGGTCACTTACTGTACCACATAACGTGGATCGTTGGATTGAGATGATCAATGTAGATTGTTGAAATCTGGTAGGGTCGATGGCACTGACTTGGATGTCGGTGGCACCAACGACATCGAGATCTGATCGTGCTCTAGAAAGGTCAATACCATCGACTTGGAAGTCAGTGGCACCAAGATGATGCGAATATTTCCTCTGCCTCTCTGATACTCTCTCGGTGGCATCGACTATTGCAGTCAGTTCCATCGACTCAATTGGTCATCTAAGGCCCGGTCCCTGATGTCATCTCAGTGGCACTGACTCCTCAATTACTTGGAAGATCCTGAAAATGCACAGAGACCATGTATAAGGTTGAGAAATGTATAAAATAATATAATTACGATGAAATAGGCACAATTTGATGCAAACATATTATACAAGCCAATTATAAAGATTTATGCAAATATGATCACCTAATTGACTAACAAATGCACAAAATGAATATAAAATAGGTTTGTAATAAATGACTCAAAACCTGTACATCATGCAACCTAATTTCAATGGTCACCAAAGGGGTTCTTGACCCTTAGTGGTCGATGAGATGTTTGTTCCTTTAAGTGGTCGATGAAGTTTCTGATTCATGTTTTTCATTGTGGCACCTAACCCCAGCTGTCTTCAAGGTGTCCCTAACCTAAGTGGTTGTTATGATTTCCAAACCAAGGTGGTTGATGAGATTTCATGAACCTAGGGTCAATGGTTGAGTTTGACTTTATGCTTTCATGCTTGATGAAGATGATAGACTAAGGGTTTACCCTTGAGTGTTGTTTTGTAACCCTAATTCAACTCAACTTGTTAAGCATAACCCAAATTAAAGATAATGGTGATCATGCTTAACTTTTTGAGTGACTATTATGATGATGGAATAATTTCTCTCTGTATGTTATTGTAACCCTAACTTTTTGCCACATGAACATCATAAGTTGTTATATGGAATGTTATGTTGAACTTATATGTCACTTGTATGGTGATAATCGGTTGAATGCTTTGGTAAGGCATGGAAAGATAATGATGTTCTTATAGGGAATGATTTCATGGTCTTAATGACCTTTGGGCATGGTTGATCCTTTATTGGAGGTGTGATCTTCTTCATTATGTGACAAGGGATAGTACCATGTGATGATGTGATAATCTTTAAGTTTCATACATTTTATATCTTCCAAAGTTCCAATCTGCCCATGCTTTGTAGAATTCTCTTAGGGTTCATTTGTGACTTGATTGATTCCACCTTAAATCACCCAATTGACATTAACTAATCAAGTAAAACCCTAATCATGTAGTGTCATGTTCCTTAGATCCATTCTAGTGTCAGGACTTGCTAGATAGTGAAATGAGTATTCCTCTAACAGAAGCTCAGAGTTGTATGTTGTTGAGTATATGCATGTTCACAAGGATGGTTGCGGTCATACCTTAGCAGGAGAATGGTCAAGGTTGTATCTCATATGGTATGATATATATATATATATATATATATATATATATATATATATATATATATATATATATATATATATATATATATATGATGTGATCAAGGACAATTGTGGTTGTACCTTGGATGTTTGGGCATTGTATACCCTGGTTTCACTAGTATCGTGACCTTTACAAGGACGGACTAGGTTGTTCACTAGTGTCCTGACCTATATACCATGGACTGACTAGGTTGTTTTGTATCTTGACTTTATATGTCATTGCAGAGGAATAATACTAATTGAGGGTGAATGAGAGCTTAGGATTTTGGCTCTCCTAGATCTCGTATGAAACTAATTTTGACTTAGTAGTGGTCAGTTGGAGTTTTAGTGATATACCTCACTCTCCCCATGGTTTAATAAAAGACATAATCCAACTGTGTAGTATATTAGTCTAGGGCTAAACATGACTCACATTGGTTGTATACCTTGTCCTTATTTCTTATACTTTTTGTTTTGTTGATCAAAAATGTGTGTTGCTAATACTACCAAAAACTTTGGGCACTAGGTACCCCATTTCATCAGACAAAAATAAACAAAAAAAAACTTATTTTAGGATCATTACCCCACGCAGGGGGAGCATACATCACTAGATGGAACAAAAACAACTAGGAAATCCTATGAAGCTAACCTGGATAGATCCTGAACACTCCTACTAGAAGAAAGACTAATACAAATCATGATTACATTCATTCAACACACCTACATATAATAACCACAACTTGACATAGTATAACACTAGCCCCCCTGCCTGGATCTAGCCTTTGAGCATCCAACTTTCTCAGGAAGCAATCACAAGGATCCAAAATGAGCAAACACCCAAACAAAGCTTCCATGTCAGACCATAAGCACTAACTAACTGTGGTGTATACTTCTTATACTTCTTAGTTACCCAGTCCTTATTTCTTATACTTCTTAGTTAGTATATTGTGCAAATACTTAAATGGTGATAGCTTAATTTGTTCCCTTTTGATATCTTATTAATTAAACTTATTGTTCACTACCTGCTTAATATGTTCTATATGCTTATCCTGATCTAACATGTTTAACTTGCTTAATTAAATGACCTTATGTAATCAATAACCATTTTTTAGAGTTATATCTCTCACTGGGACATGGGTCTCACTCTCGTAGGTTACCATATCTTTTTAGGAGGTCGTCAACAATGTGGCCATGTTTGAGGTGTTGATGAGGATTAGCTTGGAGAGTAGTAGGAGTTGAAGGTTGGCCAGTAGTTGGTAGAGTCCTATTGTCATCCATGTACTCTTAGGTCTAGGTAGGGGATGTTTTGTAGATGATATGTACATCAACTCAAGTTTTTGGTAGTGTGATGATGTTGTATATGGCATGCATATATGGAATGATATCTTTTGTATATAGGTTGTGGTTGTTGCCACTGGACATATGTAAATCCTTGGTATTGAAAAACCACTATAGGGGGGTGAACATGATTTTATGATAATTTTAAAAATTATTTAAGCAATCAACCACAAAAAGATTGGAGAAGGAGGCAAGGTGTTTAGAGTGGTTCCACCCTTAGCAAATACTAAGGGAGTCAGTCCACTACCTGGTTGTTCCCAACTGGGATTTTGAAAGCAATTGTATTTTATTACTTTGTAAGGAAGTTACATAAGATACAATTACCTTCACAACCCTTAGGATAGCATTCACCTAGAATTAGTCCCACCAACCTTGAAGTATCCTTCCTCGAAGTAACTCCAAGCTCCCCCTTGAAGTATCCTTCCTCTTGAAGTAGCTTCCCGTTGAGACAGCCTTCTTGAAGTAATCCTAAGTCCACCGAGTTACCTTCACCACCTGAAGAAGCTCCAACAACCTCCTTTCCACAGCCTCCAACCTAGGAGTAGCAACAGAGAACAAAATACAATAGAAGGAACAAGATTGAAAGAAAGAAACAATGTTATCAATGGGTACAATGCTTTGATCCTATATCAAGTGTATTGATCTCCTATCTACTATGCATGAACGTGGTAGTGTGGTGTTTAGGAGATACTAGGCTATAGGACACTAATGTAGAACTCAAGCAAAATAGATTGCAAGTGTATCTCAGCTTGTTGCTCACAAAGAATGAATCTCAAGTGTGATTGTATGCACAAGTGATGCTTTGGGTGTCCTAAGGCCTCTGCTATTTATAGGAATGGATTACATGGGCTTAGGGACATTCTAGACACTTTCTAGGATGTTCTTAGTACTCAACTAGCCGTTAGGTGTCCACTAATTACATTGCAATGGCTAGTTGTTTATTGCTAAAAAGTGCAGTCCAGAACTTCTCTCGGTCGAGAAGTTTGTCGATCGATATTTTCTCGGTCGAGCGTTTTATCGACCGGATGGGAGACTATTGTAACATTTGATTCCAACTTCCAACTACTTTGGTAACTCAGTCTAACGACTAGGAGGGTCTATTCTCAGTCGATAACTTTGTCGACTGAGAGTGTCTCGGTCAAGGAATTTGTCGACTGAGAAAATCCCTGATTCAATGTGTTGATCTACTAAGTGTGTGTATCAATGTGTAATTGTGCTTATATCTTACGAGAGGATCTATCTAAGTGTTGTGAGTGGATAGGAAATATCTAACGCTTGATTTACGTGGTCTAAGTACGTGTACATTATATAATTGTACAAGTTTTTACATTGAGTACAATCATGAAAATAAAAGCAATCTAAGCATGTTGATCTTCCAATTTGTGTAGATTTTCAGCTATCCACTACCTTATTTGTTTTTCCCTGAAACAATAAAATAACAAGTTATATCCACAAGAATGAAATGTTTGTCATCATCAAAACAAAGCGTTTAGTAATGTCCAATTTGGCCAACAATCTCCCCCTTTTTGAAGATGACAAACGTATCTAAAATATAAATCAAGGGATTTTATATAATATAAGTTTCATACCCGAGATATACCTTATGTAGACATTCTCTTATTTATTCATGGAGTGTGTGCAAGTTATTCCAAAAAGGTATAGAACATAATATCCAACTCTTAGGGAATATAGAAGCAATTTATGTAAAGCCAAAAGATTATGAAACTCAAATTATTTTTTATTTATATTACTGCCCCCCTTTGTCATTTCAAAAAGATAACCAATTTTCTCCCCTTGAATGGGATACTCCCCCTTAATTGTATACTATAATAAGAATGTCAAACACAATTCAAAAATCATGATTTATTTCTCAATCATTTACAAGGGATGTTAAGCCCTAAAATGACATGAGAATCCTTTAGACTCATGAATATTTTTAATAGTTTCTCAATCATTTACAAGGGATGCCCTGAAATGATATGAGGTTCTTTTAAGCTCACAGTAGAATCAATGAATGTATCTCTAACCAAATACATGGGATGTTAAGCCCTAATTTGTTTAGACAATTCAATTAAGAGTAAGATATACATCATATTCAAGAATTTTGTAGGATCATTTATTTTCATAACCAAAATTACTTTAAGGATACTAAGGTCATAACTATCTTTGAGGTTCAATTTAATAAACATGTTGACCAAATATACTAAGGGTAAGTGTAGGTGAATGATTTATAAATAAGCATTTTGTCAAGCTTATTTTAGGTTGACCTTGACTTCGACCATGGCACCCCTCGGTTGAGCTCCTTTTTCAACCGAGAGGCATTTCTGTAGATTTCTAATGGATACATTTTCATAGGTTATCCAATGGACCACTTGATCTTGTTGTGTACGATCATTATTAGTTCTTCATTTTGCTCATATATGAACTTATGAATGTTGGATAATCTAAGATAAAACCTTTTTATGACTTAAGTTTACCATTTAGAACTTAATTCATGTGGGCAATTTTTTTTAGAAGATATCTAGTCATAATTTCTTAGAATGCTCAAACCTTTAATTGTCTCACAAAATGGTGATGATTATATTTTAACCAAGTTCCTTGTATGATGACTTCTTTTACTTTTTATTTTGATTATATTAATGTTGAACAAAGTCTCTTATGCCAATAGATTTTCCATTAGTACTTTTCTTGAATAAAACCAATCTTTCCCTCATGTATGCTTGTTTGGGACAATTTACGCAAAGTATAAAGTTTTGATGGCCATATATTCTTCCTTTTAATTAGGGTCATTCAAATATTTAAAGCAATGTAATTAGTAAAGTTTATTACATATTTGAGTTACTTAAGTTAATTGCAATTGAAGTATCTTATTCTTATAAAACAATTCTGATAGAGTTTTCCTCGGTCGACTACTTTCTTGATCGAAATGTTATCGGTCGACAACTTTCTCGACCGATTATGTTACTGCTTGTCCAGAAAATTTGAGTTATGACAGAAACTCTCTTGGTCGATTATTTTCTCAAACGAAGAGTATCTCAGTTGAGGATTTATTTGACTGAGAATGTTTCTGTATCAACAATTAACTTCAAGTAAAACATCAATTACTTCTAATACAATTATAGAAATATGCAAGTTAAAGCTCAGTTTAGTTGAGATAAGACATTTTGAATATCAAAGTAACATTTTAGGTCAAATATCAATCAATCATATTCAAATCTCTAAGTTTTAGGAACCCAAACTAGATCAACATCCTTTTTCTTATATGGGCAAGAAAATGAATAATGTCCAAGATGTAAAAAGTAAAGACAACAGATATGATATATGCTGTTATATAGGGTGTGGACCTTTATGTAAATGGTTTTGGACATAATGGTAATGTTTGAATTGGTTTAGTTTTACCCATTTTTTTGTTATGTGATTATTATGTAGTTTATCATGTGTTTTGTTTTGAGTAATATCGTTTACTTTTACATGGCATCACAATTTAGTTTGGTATCAGAGCTTTAGATTCGCTAAGTCTACAAGGACATAGGACTTAGGTTTGTGTATATTCTTACATAATCCAACATATCTGATCATAGCTTCTGCTTATGCAGATATGTCTGGAGAATGTGAAGAGCATGTGTAGAGTAGCTATTTTGCACCAAGAGGTGGCGGTAGGAGGCTGACACAGGATGGAAGAGTGCCTGAGATGGGGCCGGAGTAGCCCATGATGCCTCAGTTTGACCCGACAACTATGGCCAATCTAGAATTTCACTCCATGTTTGGATAACTGATGGCCACAATTATGCATTTAGTAGATAGGGCACCCGTACCTCAACCTAGGGTGGTTGTCCCTAATGCGGAATCTTAGGGTTTGGGAAGACGTTTAAGTGGCTGAGATATATCATAGCTATAGAATACACGAGTAGCAGACATTGCTGACACACACATGTGGTTGATTGAGCTTGAAAAGGCTTTAAAGATCCTAAACATCCCAAAAGAGGACAAGGTGAGGCACACAGTTTATCTACTTAAGGGTAGTTTTGGGAACTGGTGGGCCATAGAAGAGGAGAAGAGACTTGGAGTGGTGATAGGTTGGGAAGAGTTTCGATGAGAATTTGTGAGCTGATACTTTTTATAGGAGTATCTAGATGAGAAAATAACTCAATTTGAGAGGATACGTCAAGGTTCAATGCCCATCAACTAGTACGAGGTGAAGTTTATGGAGCTTCTGAGGTTATGCCCTTATATGGAGATGACAGAGAAGGAGAGGATTCATAGGTTTAAGAAGGGTTTGAACTCCGAGTTGTCCATGACAACGTCTGCTTTAGAGAACATGGAGAGGTTCTCTACCTTTGTGGAGTCGATAAGGAGAATTGAGCGATCTGCTATAGAGAAGTGTGAAGCCAATGCAAAGAAGAGGCCAACTCAATTTTAGGGGCAGTCATTTGGATTCTTTAAGAAGCCAAGGTTTTCTTTAGGACAACACCAGCATATGCAGCAAAGACTAGCTTTTTGTGAGTTGAGATTAGGTGTGACGTCACAGTGGTCCCCAAGTAAGGGAAGAGGTTGTAGTTTTCCACCAACAGGAGCACACAGTACAATGTGTGTGTCAATGATAGGGCTGTCTAGGCCATAGTATGTTTGAGGACTTGTCACTAGTGTGAACAAGTAGGACATCTGAGGTGGTCTTACCCTATGAAGGAAGAAAGTGACCCAGGAGTCAAGGTAGAGCCAACAGGGTTCTCAATAGTATCAGTACAAGAATGGTGGTGGTAGAGGACATGGTCATATGTCACAAGCAAGATCGCCTGGACAAGCTAGAAGAGGATGTGTAAGACAACAAGCAACATGTAGATTCTATGTTATGAGTCAGTCAAAGAGAGTGGTCAATCCACTGGTCGTAACAAATCAGATGAAACTTTTTCATTCTAACTTATCTACTTCTTCTTTAGTATCTATTTTGGTTGACCTGGGTGTGACACTCTTTTATCACCTGAGAGGTGATAAGTTGTTGTAATCTACCTACTTGTAGTAGACCTGATAGCCTTCTATTAGAAACCCCTATTGTTGATTCCACTGAGTTGTGAGAGGTGTGTCCATCCTGTGTTCTTTCTTTCTCAAGACAAAACATTCAAGTGGATCTTGTGCCACTTGACATGCATGGATTTGATGTGATCTTAGGTATGGATACCTTGGAGAAGTACAAGGTTGTGTTGGACTATAGTTCCAAGGTGGCAACATTATGTGATGCAGATGTTTTGTGGATCTTCCAAGGAGATCGTGAAGATTTATCCTACGTGTTTGGTGTTATTTATGACAACGGAGAGGTTGATTAGACAAGGGTGTGAGGCTTTCTTGGAACATGTTGTGGATACCAAGGTGGGGAGTCCTTCTACGAGGTGCTAGTGGTGCGAGAGTTCAAGGATGTTTTTCCTGAGGAGTTTCCCGGTGTTCCCTCTCCTAAAGAGATTTATTTTGAGATCAATCTTGTTTATAGAACACAACCCATAGCACAAACACCTTATAGGGTGACACCAACAGAGATGCAGGAGTTGAAGAAATATTTATAAGAACTATTAAAGAAAGGTTTTTTCAGACTAATCACTTCCTCTTGGGGTGATCCCGTGTTGTTTGTTTTCAAGAATGATGGTTATGTGAGGTTATGCATAGACTATCGACAGCTGGATAAGGTCATGATAAAGAACAAGTATCTTTTGTTGAGGACAAATGACATGTTTGATTAGCTGATAGGTGCTATAGTGTTCTCAAAGATAGATTTGAGGTTAGGATATCACCAGCTGAGGGTCAAGGTGGATGACATACCTAAGACTGCTTTTAGGACTAGGTATGATCATTGTGAGTTCATGGTTATGTCTTCTAGGCTGACCAATGTGGCAACAACTTTTATGGGTCTAATGAATAGGGTGTTTAGACTATTTTTGAATCATTTTGTAGTTGTGTTTATCAATGATATCTTGATATAATCTAGGGACAATCAGTAGCATGAGTAGCACATTTTCCAGGTGTTGACGTTGTTTAGGGTTGTAAATGGTGCAAGTACGATGTGGGTATGACCATACCCAGAACCATACCCAATTAATTTAGCAGGTACGGGTACGGGTACGGGTCTAGACCCCTATTACTCAAAATCTAGACCCGCACCATACCTAGACCCGTATACAAATGCGGGTATTGGTGCGGATCCATGGGTAATGATTCTATATATTCTTTTTGTTTTTTGAAGTACTAGAAGTAACTTCAGGACACAATTTTAGTCCTAAAGTGATTACAACTATCCTAAAAAATGTACAAATTGACTACAGTTCAGAATTTTAAGTATGTTGAAATTTGTTTTTTGTTGAGCATTTTAGACTTAAAACCCAATCAAGTATCAATCTTTGCCCCAAAAGTTTACATGAAAAATCATATTCATATACATATGGCTTGACTAACCCAATTTAGACAAAGACACTGTTACAAATACTAAAATTTGAGATATACATGTGGAGAAGGAAATATTAAGAAAAAAATAGCACAAAGACCGTAAGGAACTAATGGATCAAACAACAACTCAACAACACAAGGTAGCAAGTAGGAAAATGAATCAAATGAGTAGCTTGTAGTTGCATACCTATTCCTAGAGAACACAGATTAGCACACATATATGTGAAGAAGGAGATCATCAGTTTGGAGGAGCTGGAGCAAGATCGAATGAGTAGTGATGTTGGGTAGATTCTGAGTGTTAGATCATGGGGAATTAGGCCTTGGGTGTCCAAAGAAGAAGGCTTCTCCTAGACTTGGCGTTTGGCAGACTTGGGCGCCATCTTGGAGTTCCGACAGCTTGGAGCTGGGAGGCGATGGGAGTTTGGGCACGACTGGGGCTGGCAACTGGATGCTATTGGTAGACTAGTCACCTATGCATCCCCATCCACTGGTTGTGGTTGCTACCTGCTGGAGTGGAGTGACAAAAGTCGGAAGACATAGAAGTGTGATCATGGTCAACCAGATCAAGGGAAGGTGTGGTAGATGCTAGATGGATGGAGGAGTCCAAGAGCAGGAGGTAGAAGCATACAAGGAGGCAAGGACTCCGTCCATACTAAATCGTGGCCCTCATGGGGAGTGGGAGGTTGAGGAGTGGCTGCCCAGCCTAGTGCTAAGTGGCTTTCCTAGCATGTTCTGCCTTTGTGAACCATGACTCAGAAAGAGACGAGAGTAGTGAGAACTGAAAGTCATGCTATTAATTTGTGAGAAGAACGACTAAGTAGAAATGTTGAACTAAAAAAACAAGTAGCTGATGGTTTTCACTTGAATTAGGTTATAGATACTAACCTGTAGATCATGTGTAAGTGATCTTTTAACCACTAGATTATGACAATATATATAATTTATATTTATATATTTATTAGTGAGGGTAGGCGGGTATAATGGGTATGGTTATGACTATACCCATTATCATATCTAGAATAATATGGGTACACGGGTAAGCGGGTACGCAGGTATGCAGGTCTAGAAATCTAGACCCGTGACGGGTTTTAGTGGGTAAGGAATTGTGGGTACACGGGTAGACCCATACCCATTTACAGCTCTAACGTTGTTGAGGCAGCATTGCTTGTAAGCCAAGTTTAGTAAGTGTGAGTTCTGGTTGACAGAGGTATCTTTTTCTTGGGCCACATCATATCTGCTAAGGGTGTGTATGTAGACCTGAAGAAGGTACAATAAGTGCTGGAGTAGGAGCAGCCCAAGAAACCGATCAAGGTTTGAAGTTTCCTAGGATTGGTTGGTTACTATAGGAGATTTGTAAAGAGTTTCAGTGTTGTAGCATTACCCCTAACCAAGTTGATGACCAAAGGTGTTCCTTTTGTTTAAGATGACAAGTGGCAACATTCTTTCTAGTTATTGAAGGAGAATCTGACAAGTGCTCCAGTCTTAGTTCTGCTAGAGCAAGGGAAATGCTACATCATATTTTGTGATGTGTTGAAGAACAACTTGGGATGAGTGTTGATGCAGGATAATAATGTTTTTTGCTTTGTGACAGCTTAAGAAACATGAGGAGAATTACCCAACACATGACATAGAGCTTACATCATTAGTCCATGTCTTGAAGATTTGGAGGCACTATATGTATGGAGAGAAGTGTCAGATCTTCACCGACTATAAGAACCTTTAGTATATATTCTCAAAGCAGGAACAAAACATGCAACAGAGAAGATCGATGAAGATGATCAAGGATGATGATTGCATGATAGAATACCATCTAGGGAAGGAAAATGTGGTGGTTGATGTGTCTTGTAAGAAGTCACCTTCTTCATTATCTGTAGATGAGGCACAAATACACTCTATGGTGTGTCACATGCAGGACATGTTGTTGTCGCTTCGTTAGATGAATGTGAAGATGGAGGTTTCCTTGTTAGCAGGCTTGCTAGAACAATTGTAGGTGAATCCTACCTTGATGCAACACATCAGAGATTCTCAAGAGAATGATATTATGATACAAAATATGAGATTAGAGCTTGGAAGTGTGAGGTATCATGGCTTCCTTGAGACATAGGATGTGACTGTTTGTTTTCACAATAGGATAGTGGTTCTAGATGTTGAAGGATTGAGGAGGATGGTCATTGAGGAGGATCATTCCTTGACGCACATGATGCACCCTGATAGTAGTGAAATGTACCATAATCTGAAAGACCTCTACTGGTGGCCAAGTCTAATGTGTGATGTGGCAATATTTGTAACGAGATGCCCAATTTTTCAACAGGTCAAGGTAGAGCACCATAAGTCGGCAGGGGCATTACGACCTTTGCCAATACCCTAGTGGAAATGGGATCATATTACCACAGACTTTGTGGTTGGCCTTCCCAGGACAGCAAAAGGTCATGATTCCATCTGAATGATAGTTGACAGGTTAACCAAGTTAGCTCACTTCTTTCCAGTCAAGACAACATATGCATCAGAGAAGATGGCATAGATCTATGTTGTTGAGATAGTCCATCTGCATGGTATTCCAGTTACCATAGTATATGACAGAGGTCTATTATTTATGAGTCATTTTTGGGAATGTCTGCATACAACCTAGTCTCCTAGGTCATTTGTCTAGTCTGAATGGAGTTCAACAAGCTAGTTTTGTTAGATCGTTGGCCTATAGTGTCCAGTAGCTGACTCTTTTTTGGGACTAGACCTATGGGGACACAACTAACATTTAGCATAGCTTTCCACCCACAGACAGATGGCCAGTCTGAGAGGACCATTCAAATGTTAGAAGATCTTTTTATGGCACGTGTCTTGTAGTTTCTTGGTAATTGGGATGTGCATCTGAGTTTGATAGAGTTTACCTACAATAATAGTTATCAGAGGAGTATAGACATGGCACCATATGAAGCCTTGTATGGAAGACATTGTTGTTCACCACTTTGTTGGTATGAGACCAATGAGTATCATCTTCTATGTCTCGATCTTGTGTAGCAAACTACAGATAAGATCAAGGTGATACATCAGTAGTTGAAAGCAGCCCAAGATAGATAGAAGTCATATGTAGATAACCATCACATACCTTTAGAGTTCTAGGTTGGATAACATGTGTATCTTAAGGTTTCCCCTGGGAAGGGTGTATTGAGGTTTGGTAAGAAGGGTAAGTTGGCCCCAAGGTATATGTGACCTTACCCTATTGTGGCACATGTTGGGAAGGTGGCTTACAAGTTGGAGTTACCTCTAGAGTTTCATAGGTTGCACCCATTGGTATGTATGCCCAGAGAGCCAATCATATGATGATTGTAATATCATATCATGTAAATGATTTGATTAATAATAAAGGCATGCTTCCAATTTATTCTATTTTATTCAGTTATGAGATAATGAAGTTACTTGATAAATGTCTATAGAATGAAATTACTCAATTACATATGTCTTTAAGTACGTGACTTGAACAATGTGTTCATAAGGATGTTAAGAGTATACAATCTTGTTATGTCCCTAGTCGGATGTTATTGTGGAAGGCCAATAGACAACAATAACACATAAGGCTAGAGTGTGTGTTGGTTGATGAAAGAACCACATCAGTCATAATATGTGATATCAAACCAAGAACATATATACTTGTTAGGAAACAGTGTATCAGATAGACCCACCGTAAGAGTAACACATGGAAACCATAACAATGGTAGCCATAGTTATTTCTCATAGGGTTGTTGGTGGTGATTGTGGTTCTTAAACCTGAAGTCACTATACTCATCACATGTCGTTCGGTGTGCTTTAACATCATACATTGTATTCCTAAATAAGGGTTATCATAAAGGTGATGATAGGGTGAACTGTGACACATGGGGACAACTGTGAGTGATGTACATGGGATTTTTCCCTCCTATGGAAGTATGATATCATGGCCATTTGATTAGCTAGACTGAGAAAAGCATGGCCATGCACATGTGAGTCAATATGTAATATTGAGCTTACATATATCTCAAACAGTCTTCTATAGCAAGGAATAGAGATTGAATGTTGAATAGGATGACTACTCCATGCCTTGAGTTCAATCTGGATATTAGTAACAAAGGAACTATACAGACTCTCAACACCAAACATGGATTTTAGGTTGAAGTTGTTCTCCAACATTCCATTTACATGGGTAGCAATGATGTGTGACTAGGCACCACTCTTTACTTGTGATGACATGTGTAGTTATGGACGTTCGCTGCTAATGTAATGTGGGACCTATAGGGTCACACACATACGATACACCTAGAAGAGGAATTTTGATCATGAATGATAATTGAATCGATTACCAAAGTCTTTAGGTATTTGATTTAAACATCAATTAACTAACTAGACTCCCAACTGATTGGTTCATGTGATGAAACAGACGGTTGCAGTGTGAGGTTGGTTGAGTATTGAATTGACTGAGTTCTAGATAAGTCAAGCAATGAACCGACCGGTTGACTAAGTGAACCGATGATTCATGACCACAAGACAACCGATTCATGGTTGTGAGATGCCAGATTTGTGGTGCAATTCGATTGCATCAAGGATTAGTGTGGATGTCGTGTTGTGCATTAATTGGGTTAGAATTGTCAATTCATATGCAATTGAGAAACATGACAAAAGGTCTGGTTCACTAGGTGAACGGATCAACTCGCATGCCAATCAAATGGTTCACCCAACAAAGTGACCATTTCTCTATTCATAGGTTGTGGAAATTCATGAGATTCTAGTCCGTTCCACTCCCACACAAATTGAGAACCCTGACCCTAACCCTCCTATAAATAGAGGGGTACTTGGGGCTTCTCAAACACATCATTTTTCACTGACAATTGTTTGTCTTCTTTGGTTGTGGTAACTAAGAGAACTTGAGCAAGTCTTACTCGATAAAGGGAGGGATAGCAAGGGAGAACAATTTCGGGAGAGGAAGGTCGTGATTAGTACACCAGTAGGAGGGACAAATCCTTCCTATCCGTTCTAGTAGGATGATGGGGTTTCTGGGTGGTCTGTGTTGACTTCTCTAGAGGCATAGATACTTTTCTTGCTAGGAGGACAATGTCATCCTACTATCTGTGGTGAAGAGCAGGAGCCACTACAGACATCATTCGAGTGCAACTAGATGAAATTTGCACGACTACAAGGATGAGGAGATTGTCACTGGACTTTATCTATGACCATGTATATCCTCTAAACCAACCTTTTGTTTGCATAGTTATTAACGTGATCTGCTGATTTTATGGGGAATATGGTAGTATTTTTTTTTTGTTTCTACTGCCTACTTGATGTCATATTTCCCTACAGTGATATCAGAGCCACTTCAATCTACTATATTTTTGGATAATCGATATGATTGATTTTTGTTTTTTTTTCTTTATTTATTGCATACAATGTGAATATTAATGTTCGATCAAATACCCCACATAATCCCAAACTAATATATATATATATATATATGAAATTTACGTATGTTTTCCTAAAAGTGAGTTTTGATGGTGGATGTGTAGCATGGTTAAGGCCAATAACCCTAATTATGTGTGCATGGTGGTTCTGTGTTTATTTCATGTTCTATCTTTGTTTGCATATCGAGCCTCATCTTATCTTAAAATTGTACACATATTATTCTCTCCTATCTTTTCTCCCCTCAAATTAACTCTATGTTTCTTCATAACTGTGTAATACTAGGATAGTTTATTTTCTTGTTATGACAAAGAAGAAGACACTCAAACCAGGCCAACCAGCCGTCTCGAAGGTGAGTTGACCGGCTGGAGGACTGAGAATGTCATGGAGAATGAATTGAACTAATCGAATGGAGGACTCAAAAGATGTTGGATGGCAGACTAGATGACTGGTGTGATGACCAACCAGCCAGCCAGGAGGCGATCTGGCCGGTTCAAGGGTTGAAACAGTCAACCCAGATTGGCAAGCTCAAATCTTCATCAATAATAGGTTTTTGCATGAGATGTAGACCTAGGTGGTGGTAATTCCTTTTGGCTCTAAGGAATTATATTAGAATTTCCATAACCATTGCTTTTATTTATTACATTTTTTCATTGTGGGTAATAGCATGTATATGATATGTACTATATATTTTATGATTGGATAAAGTATATGTATATATAAATACAAATTCCCTCAAATCATATATTAAGACGTATATGCTTTCCATGAGAAAAACACATGAAAATCCTGATCGACTAAGTGTGGGCACCCCAAGGGCGGTGCACTGTCTATTTCATGGAAGTGTGATGGTAATAATATGGGTCTGCCAAGCGGGGTACATTATTATTGTGTTGGCTTTTGGGTCAGGCTTAACTATATGTCCTTAATGAGATTAAGCACCAAGGTCATGTAGATGACTATGGGAAGGAGTTGCGCATATCATCTATCCAAAAATTGCATGTGATGCAATTGACAAATGTTTCCTACCTTAATAATTGACTATGGATGTTGGCGTTGGTCGGGTAATAGTTGAATTATTTTGGATCTTGGCTCACTAGAAGGCTATACACTACAATCTTCTGAATTGATATGTGAGGGCTATCAATTTGAATAAAATCGTGGGATCAATGATTAATTAAAGGCCAAATTAAATATTTTCAAATATTTATCAAGTCAAATCAAAAGGTTTTGACAAAATACAATTTTCTCTTATAGAATCACATGACAATCAAATCATTGTTGCGATTGGTCCTTAGTGAGGACAAACTTGATAGGACAAATTTCCACAATTGGTTTTGGACTTTAAGAAGGGTTCTCAATGATGAGCATAAGCTCTATGTCCTAGATAAATAGTGCCAGAATTACCTACTCCTGATGTGCCTAGGGATAAAGTGGATGCTTACTGGAAGCATGCTAATGATGCCCATATACATAAAGTACCTTATGCTAAGTTTCATGAACTATGAGTCGCATGAATTGTGAGTTCCATGAGAAATGAGAGGACACAAAGATTCTTGAGATGGTAACACATCTTAGTCATGTAAACCATAATCTCACAAAGCAACAAAGGCACAATGTTATAAAGGCACTCTTTGAGTGTAAGATGATGGAGGGAGACTAAGTCGAGACCCATGTGCTCAATATGGTTGGACAGTTAGAATATCTTAAAGAACTGGAAATCTCTCTGAGCCAAGAGTTTTCCATGGATATGACTTTGAAGTCATTACCTAAATCATATAGGCACTTTATTAAGTTTTACCACTTGTATAAAATGGCCAGACCGGTGTCGGATTTGCTTGGTATGCTGATAAATGTTGAAGCAAGAAAGAAGAGGGAAAAATTCATGGTGGTGATCATCATATTTTAGTACAAGGATGAAAGCAAGGCCATGAAGAGTTCTAAGGCTAAGACCAAATCTAGATCCTCAACACTCAAGATGATTAGAAAGAAAAGTACAAAACAAACCTATCCTTTGTACTTGAAGGCATTGTAAGGAGTGGGACCCCAGAGGGGATCCACTCCATTATAAAATTTTAAGAATAAAAAATCCATTCCAAACACACTCAAAAGGTATGTTGGAATAGGTGTAAAATTTTCAAAACTTATATAATGGTATACAAAAGACCAAGTACAGCAGTAGAATAAAATTTTCATAACTATAATCAAATTTACAAAGGCAAATCATCATCTCCCATATAGGGTTTACATGGATGTTGCAACATAAGGATCTAGTAGAGGGAAATCTAAACCATATCAAATTTGTCTCCAAACAACATCTTCATGAGTTAGGTCCATGATGAAAGCCATTTACTCCATATCCTAATCCTAGGTTGGTCCTCCATGATCCTGTTGTGCAACTCTAATCCTAGGCCTGGGTGGTTGGGATCACTACCAAGAGGAGAAAACAAGGTATGTATCAGTAGTGAACAAGAACAAAAGGTAAAGAAATATCATGGAAATAAAGGCTAATATTTCATCATAAGATGAAGACATCAAGAGTATGAGGCATAATCAAATAGATGATTGTCATAACAAGAAAATAGTAAAAGATTTAAATGCATGTTAATATTGACTACGTTAACTAAGTAGGGATGAGGCACCTACCAGACCTCAACCTATAGGTGAGGAGAGAGTAACACATTCCCAGTCACTTGCAACAATTTTATAAGGGGGAGAGTAAACACATTCCCTAGGGAAAAATAATAGATGCCTATCTATTGGTGGTTGTACATAAGTACCACTACATTAACTAAATAGTCTAATCAATCTGCTAAAGAGACACTATGGAAATTAGAAGCATCATATATTTGAAACATGGCAGTGAGGTACAAGACCTAAGAAATAGAATTTCAATATTGATTTTGAGGCAAATATTACAAAAGAAATATTAACGGAGAGAATAGGGTTCATGTAGTTCCCAATTAGGGAAAATAGGGTTTTTCTTGCAAATTTCCCAACTTAGGGTGTAGGGATGCACATACCTCTTAACTCAGAGTCCTAGTTAATTATTTTTCACTAACTTAGTTTATTCCAAGATCTTCTTTGCCTAATTCAAGTTATTCACATAGATTAGATCACATAATGCACCTTAATGTAGAGAGATCCTAATTCTAGACCTTTTTAGCAAAACTCGAATTTTAACCCTAAAACCCTCATCAATCGATTTATTATACTCCTGATCAAGAAAACATATTTATTGTCAATTTTGGAGTTTATATGATAAAGTTACAGTTTAGGTTAATTTTATACATTTAATTCATTTTCCAAAAATCACAATTTGATAAACCTTGAAATCATACATCGAGACTATTTTTATTGGCTAGAGATTAATTTTTTGATTCCAAAACATGTTTATTTATTAGTGTTAGACCAATGGATTAAAAGATATGATTTTTATAAAGTAGACCAATTAGGAAATGCCACATAAGCAAATACCTTGCGAGAGGGGAAGAGAGAGAGGGAGAGGGGGCGGCCGTGTGACTTGGCCCTATCGTGAGCCACCAAGTCACGAGTCAAGACCCACATGTTTTCGTTAAAACAAGAAGAAAACCAGGCCCAAAAAATGCTCGTGTCCTAGCGTGAGAAAGAAAGGAAAAGAGAAAAGTAGAGGGGTAAAATGGGAAAACAACAAGGTTGACCACGATTGACGATTTTGATTGTAGAATCACAACCGAGGAAGGTCGTAGATACTTACTATGGAGAGAATTGAGTTGAAGTCATGAATCAGAACACCCATGACACTCAGAAGCCACTCACCAACTTGTGAGTTATCGGTAACCTTACGTGAAGCCTTGAGAGAAATTGGAAAAGGGAAAACATGGTACGAGATGTTGTAGAGCTAAGAAGGTGGCTACATATATATATGGTTGGATATTAGGGCAAAAGAAAAGTGTCCATGAGAAGCTTGTTCCAAAAACTTTGGACATTTCTGAGATTCATAATGAAACCACACAAGAATGGGATCAAACAGTGTGGAACTTGCTCACGAATTCAACGCACAAAAAATTTCGGAAAAAGATCAAGAGATGAGAGAGTTATCTATGATTTACGGAGCTCAGTTCACACAACCATTTTCCTATTCGAGTGCAAGTTTGTGGATGACTTTTGAGTCATTCAATCACAAATCAATGGCCCAGAGAGCCTGCATGATTATAGAGGGCGCATGACACATTTAATGAAATCCTAGCCAGATTAAAAAATAGTGATGCATTTCATTATTTCTCTTTTCTCCCTCCTCAGTTGAGGATGCAAACAAACTCCAAATTAAGTGAAACTTGACACTTATCCTATTTTGGACATGTAGAATCTGATTATGGCATTAGTTTTTTTTTTTGAAGAATCTAGATATTTTATTTAATTCTTTTAATGTAATTCATATTTTCTCTTTCTTAATGCATTACAGACTTCTAGAACTACCCGATTTTGGTGAAACTTCACCCTCAAGAAAGCTAAATCATATGGAACATTAATTGGCCATTAATTTTATCCATTGAGGTTATTTATCACATTATTTAACATTTTGGACTTTATTTATACTTTCTCTCTCCTAATCTACATAAGAACATTAAAGATTATCCAAATTGCATGGAAATTTACACAAAGGCTATCTTAATGTGTAGATTATGAATCTAAGATTATTTGCTTTTGGAGTCATTAGTTATTTTTGTTCATATTTTGGGGAAGACTCACATTTTTTTCTAAATAAAATTATGAAACTCGACCTCCAAGCCAAACCAAACCCAAGGAAAATGAATCTCAAGTTATCTTTAACCAGTTAGTCTTCCATTTATGGTTTTTGGCCTATTATCTATTATTACCACTAGTTCTCATATTAAATAATTTAATATCACATTAACATGTTTAAAGTATTATTATTCATTCCTTTTTCTCTTCCTTGCTTCATAAGGCTAAGGAATGTTCTAGAATGAATCTATTTATCTCACATACGTGGTAAATTTTGAACTTTAGATGCTTAATTAAACATTCACTGAGGTATTTGTGCATAAACCCATACATTGGCATAAATGGTGATCAAATTCACCCCAAACCACTAATAATTATGCAGTTCCAACATCAAGGACAAAAAGGATAGAAAAAGCTTAGGACAGTGTCAAATTAAGAATATACCCATATTTTAGTTCAATACATCATTCCACTTCTAAAAAAGGATTTTGTCCCGAAATCTCAAACAAAGAGGGAAGGGTGAGTACATAACGTCTCATCTCTAAGCAAACCATAAAACTACAACCAAAACTTTCACTAACCCAGACTCATTGTTCTTCAACCACTTAACTTGGGAGTTTAGAATCATCACATGCAAATCCTCATAGATCAGGTTCTCATGGATAACCTAAAGGGTCCACTATTAAATTTCTTTTTATGAGATATAACACAATTAACATTTTTCACTTATTAGAATTATATTTATTATGTTATTCTTTTAATTATGTCCCATTATATTCACTTTGTTGCCATAAGCATTATATTTTATTATTATGTAAGAAACCCTATATATATTTCTTATTTATCACATTAAGATTTTTATCACAATTAGGGTTTACCCAAACATCTAAGTATCTATTAATATATTATATCATTATCCTTAATAATTTGAATTTAGACTCCATTATCCTCATATTGATACTGTGACATCCTCGGATTTTCTAAAACTTAATCTGATGTTTGGCATCCAAATTGAAACCCTCACCTCAGCGAGAATCCCAATTTAAACATCCCACACAAGCTTAAGAAGAAGAAAATCAGATGAAGTCAAAAGGAAATAATCAGTAGCACATGTACATGAACAATAATAAAACCATACACACATGTTCACCATTCAACATATAATTACAACATGAATTGCTACAACATTTGATATTACATATTGAACAGTAAACTTATACATATACATGTACTACCACTAAACTACATGATCTTAAAACAACAGGTCCACCTATACATCAGCTCGCTACACAACTCTCAACTATCCTGGATCTTCAAGAGCATAACCACAACCTAAACAAAAGATTACATGCGGTACACGTTAGCACAATATTCAAGAATATTGTACTGAGTACACCTACGCGTCTTTTATATACCTCTCATCATATCTTGGCAATAAGATAAAACGAATACTTGGAAGTTATAAAGAAATATAAGAAAATCATATACTTGCACAAAGATGTTCATTAACAAAAGAGAACACATATTTTAAGCACATTTTCCATTATAACATCCATGCATTTGCCACCTGAGGGAATAATGCATCATCTCAGCTACCAAAGAGTATGAGATGTAAGGCCTTATGATCTACTACCAAAGAGTTAGATTATTTTACAATGTGATCTTCTACCAAAGAGAATGATCACTTTCCATCATTATGCTACCAAAAAGAATTAGTGCTTTCATATAATGGAACATATGTATTATGTTTCACGTGTTCATAGCCATAAGTACAGAAAATCAAGCAACATAGCATACAAGAACAATCATTTGAACCAATACCATATGCCAAGTATTTACTACCATATAACATAAGCATATTGTATAATAAGCCAAGTAAGAGGTAATGGCGTACCTTCCAAAGAGACATCCTAATCACATATTCCTCATGTGAACTATATCTTGGTCAAGCCCCTGGTTAAGACAAGATCACAAACTATCATCAGGTTCTCATCATCTTAACCCTAATTATATCCATTTTAGGGTCTACTTAACTTAGTAGTATATTCCCACTTTTACTTGTATTAGTGTCTTAGAATTATCTTACTCATGCCATATTCTAGATTATAGTTCATTAACTGGATATACTCCTATGTCATATTATTATGTGAACATATTTAACATTACGTCACTTTCATTAACCATATTAGGGTTACATCACTTGTATTAAGGTTTCTCTTCATATAACATGAATTTTTTGTATAAAACTAATCTCATATCTACATATTATCTTCCAGTTACTGATATGAGGGTATTCTATAAATTTCATCATTTATTGAGCATGCATGTATTTTCTACATTTTCTTTAGTGTTATTAGCCCTATATAGACATATGGAGTAATTTATGTGATTTCGTGCATCAACATGAACATATCTAACATCATATGTATTATAAACATGATTACTGACTTACTAATATTTTTCCATAATTTTTATATCATCATTTGATATTTATTACTCATGAACTAAGTATTGCACATATTACATGATATCACTATTATTAATGCATCAAAAGTCTGATATTATCATACTACTATGTTCTACTCATTTTTCTGAGAATTTTGGTACATTATTTGTATTTTTTTGATAAGTGAGGTAATTTTTATGATTTATTGAAGATCTGTGAGTTTTCTGAGATTTTACCTTTATTAGCAAATTCGAGGCTGCCACGTGGCCGCTATGGGCGTGGCTCCTTCTCCTGGTTTGCACTCACATACCCTCCTTGGTTCAGTACCGAGTTGACCGGTTTAGGGGATGGTTCACTTGGTCTGGGTTGGGTTCAGAGCTCTAGAGCCAGTCCTCCTTTCTTTCCTGTTCAACGTTCTTTCTCACGATCTGGGCCGCGGCTCTATTCTTCGATGAACAAGCCCGCCACCAAGTTCTACCCTAGAGAGCAATCTATAGGGATCAAGCGCTCCCCATCTACTCCTTTGGCTACCAATAGCTCCACCTAGGCTCGCTTCATGCCGTCGGTCTCGAATCTCCTTGTCTACAGCTTCTCCTCACAGTCTGGGCAAGTTCACCGACCATAGCTGTTGGTAAGGTTGAGCATAAGAGGGCAAAACCCTCTTGGCCTCCAAGCTTCCTCTGCAAGGATCCACTATCAGTGCCAAGTCTTCCCAAACTCCATGGATGCTCCAAAACTTAGAGGGGTAGCCCACTGTAGCTCTTCCTAAACAAGGTCCTCCCCTACGATGAACCTCTGTTCGTGAGCTACACTGCCGCCATAACAAGGTCTCAAAACACACTTCTATGACTCTCTTAACTTTCCTCATCATGTTCCCCTACTCAAATCCCTTTGAGATCCCTTCAACCTCTGGTTCCCTTCTCTATTTCCCTACTTTCTTCTTCTCCCATGGTCTGTGATAGAGGATGGAGAGGAGACGAGGTGGGGGTGGTTTTGTACTCCCTCATTCCTCAGTCTCTACTCTCGACTGAGGGGTCATCAGCCTCATCTTATCAAGACCAAACTTCCCACATGGTCAGATGCACGTCTTAAGTCCACGTCCATGACATGCAAAGATGGGGAGGTTGAGGTGTTTACGGGGCTGCATTGCCTTGTTGTAACCGAAAGGTAGAGGATAACCAGAAGTTGTCTGATCTACGTCTAAGGGTCAGGATCAACACTCCTCAGGGCCAATCTGTGGCTTTCGCTCCTTGTGACTGCCTGCAATTGCAAGATCAGAGATCTAGGGAACGCAAGAGACCACACAACCTACCACTTAAAAAGGGGCGTGTGACAACCAAACTAGGGCATGGATATTAAGCTTTGGTCCATCAAATACCAAAAAGGCACATTATTTCACACATTGCAAACCTAAATAACTCCTTCTAGGAATATCCAATTGCCACCAAATTTTAACCACAACTTCCTCACAACTCAGGCTACCTTTTACATGAATTTGGTGCCAAAACCCAATTGTTAGACCATTCAATTAAATTCCTCAAAAAGGCATAAAAAGAGAGATCTTAATCATGTTATTAACATCAATTAACAAATTCACTTATGTACTTTGATATTTAAGGATTCCAAAATTCCACTCCATCACATCGTACATACCTTAAAAGATATTCTGTCCTCCAAATTGAGCCCACCAATCCAGTCTTTCACATCATATACATCTCAAAGGAACTTTCATCCTCGAAAGTACACCATACTCGTACTTCCAGGGGAAACCTTATCTTCCTCTCATCCACATGTAGGAACCATTCTCTGTGTAACATATCCACAAAGGTTACCTAGAACCATGTATCTAAATCACTATTAGGGGGGTTTTACAACCATCTTGGTGCACAAACACTCCATTCAAGGTTAAACTCAGGGTTTAGGAACTTTGATCATCTTATGACTTATTTCATATTTTAGGATTTTCATCCTCATTATAGCCAAGCATCAATATTCCAACATAACATTTTTTTATGCCAACATCATTACATAGTGCAAAATTTTCAGATCATATTCATCATATTTATTAAGCACTATCATTATCACTATTTGGCATATATCATTAAGATGATCTCATTTCACTTTCCTATTAAGTTACAAATTTGTTAGTGAATTCATCACTAGATTCACCAACAATATTACATCACGATTCATATAATATGTATCATTAGTGTCATCTCATTATACTTTCTCATATTAGGTTATAAAATCTTTTAGAGATTACTCATGAGATTAGACAACTATTCACATTATCATCAATATTCATGTGTATGGTTAACCATATATGCGTTAGCATCTAATAAACCATCTCTAGGTTGTTCCACATGTCATTATATCTACATCTCAAGATTAGATAATGAACACATATATTCTATCATGGTTATGCTAGACAAACTTATACAAGTGTCTTGTCAAATGTATATCAAAACTTATTCTAGTCCAATTGAGGTCGTAACCCTGATCATGAGAGTAATGCCATGCTCAGTCTCTCTGAGATAACTCAACTCCATGAGTATCTCATAAGCATATACTTTATTTTCCCCCTCTGATCAAGGGTTATTAAGTCTACCTCATTGGCACTAGTGATTAACTTCTCAAGGTCTAGCCATATAAGCACAACCAAAACATGACATGATGTTCTCATCACAGGTCTTCTACCCATGAAACATGCTTACCCAAAACTCTCTTATATACACCACTAGATTTCTATGTGGGAAACCACCAACCCGAGCACGAGGCTTCACAGAAACTAACATAGCTACCTCCTCTAGGGTCTTGGGCTCTCTCGCTCACCTAGATGGCAGGCACTCATATTCATATTCACATATACACATATATCCAGCCTCTCTCTGTCTCTAGGGTTTGGTCTTCCCAAGGACATCTAGGGATCACCAAAACTATAGGAATCATGCATAAATCAACTCAACTCAATCACTCGGGATTAGTCTAGTTTAGGACATAACATATCATATATTTATCATATTTCTCATATCATGGAGTCTAGGTTCTCTAACCTTCTCCATGTGGGTCTCGCTCTCTCTTGAGATAACCCCAAAATTGGTCCTAACACTAGAGGTCCTCCTTTGTAAAAGAGCTTGAGGCTCATGCTGACTCACAACCTGTCTTAACTTAACATATCTTATCTTGTAAAAACCTATTTACTTGCATCATCAAAACTTATATCAAAACCTCAAAACTGAACGTAAGTCCTCAAAGACAAACATATATCATTATAAACTATCTTATATCATCTCTATAAGACTGTCATCGTATCATCAAACTTATTTCATATATTCCAACTATCATATATTCTAACAAGGCTCTAGACATCTAATCTAGAACTATTCTCTCTCCTAGAATGATGGCATTCTCTTTCACTTAGGTTACATGACCACCTCCTACTCATACATGTGTGGGGACGCATTTTTGTAATACATGTACATAATAAAATATTATATAGTTTTTCTCCGATAAGACATGCGTCAGAGAAAACTATCAAGGTTCGATCTGATTGGAATCCAAAACCAAATCCAGAAAATGAGTGCCCCACACATAGTAGAGAGTACAGTGTCATGAAAACTAGTGAAAAGGGTGAGGACATGGTGTAGACTAATGTAGCTACTCTAGACAACGAGCGCCATATGTCTAGGGTTTCTCTTCCCTTGATGCACGTTATTTCCAAGTAGTGCAACATCCCATACCACTGCACCACAAGGAAAGAATGACATCTAGGGACTTTCTACTCAACAAGCACCAGTCTAGACCTAGTTCTCGGACATCTAGGTGCTAACCTAGAGGCTAGGTCATATCTAATCTCTAAAAGATGACTAATCTAACCCTAAATATTTATTAAGGTTTAAGATTCTTTAGTTTTGAGTTGCATAATGAGCAAATGTTAGGCTTTGCTATTGTTCATGCTCTGATACCACCTGCGACATCCTCAGATTTTCTAAAACTTAATCCGATGTGTGACGTCCAAATTGAAACCCTCACCTCAGTGAGAATCCCAATTTAAACATCCCACACAATGCTAAGAAGAAGAAAATCAGATGAAGTCAAAAGGAAACAATCAGTAGCACATGTACATGAACAATAATAAAACCATACACACATGTTCACCATTCAACATATAATTACAAAATGAATTGTTACAACATTTGATATTACATATTGAATAATAAACTTATACATATACATGTACTACCACTAAACTATAGGATCTTAAGGCAACATTTCCACATGTACATCAGCTCGCTACACAACTCTCAACTATCCTGAATCAAGAGCATAACCACAACCTAAACAAAATATTACATGTGGTACACGTCAGCACAATATTCAAGAATATTGTAATGAGTACGCCTACGTGTCTTTTATATACCTCTCATCATATCTTGCCAATAAGATAAAACTAATACTTGGCAGATATATAGAAATATAAGAAAATCATATACTTGCACAAAGATGTTCATTAACAAAAGAGAACACATATTTTAAGCACATTTTCCATTATATCATCCATGCATTTGCCACCTGAGGGAATAATGCATCATCTCAGCTACCAAAGAGTATGAGATGTAAGGCCTTATGATCTACTACCAAAGAGTTATATCATTGTACAATGTGATCTACTACCAAAGAGAATGATCACTTTCCAGCACTATGCTACCAAAGAGAATTAGTGCTTTCATATAATGGAACATATATATTATGTTTCATGTGTTCATAGCCATAAGTACAGAAAATCAAGCAACATAGCATACAAGAAAAATCATTTCAACCAATACCATATGCCAAGTCTTTACTACCATATAACACAAGCATATTGTATAATAAGCCAAGTAAGAGGTAATGACATACCTTCCAAAGAAACATCCTAATCACATATTCCTCATGTCAACTATATCTTGGTCAAACCCCTGGTTAAGATAAGATCACATACTATCATCAGGTTCTCATCATCTTAACCCTAATTATATCCATTTTAGGGTTTACTTAACTTAGTAGGATATTCCCACTATTACTTGTATTCCTATCTTAGAATTATCTTACTGAGGCTATATTCCAGATTATAGTTCATTAACTGGATATACTCATGTGTCATATTATTATGTGAACATATTTAACATTACGTCACTTTCATTAACCATATTAGGGTTACATCACTTGTATTAAGGTTTATCTTCATATAACATGAATTTTGTGTATAAAACTGTTCTCAGATCTACATATTATCTTCCAGTTACTGATATGAGGGTATTCTGTAAATTTCATGATTTATTGAGCATGAATGTATTTTCTACATTTTCTTTAGTGTTGTTAGCCCTAGATAGACATGTTGAGTAAATTATGTGATTTCGTGCATCAACATGACCATATCTAACATCACATGTATTATAAACATGATTACTGACTTACTAACAATTTTCCATAATTTTTATATCATCATTTGATATTTATTACTCATGAACTAAGCATTACACATCTTACATGATATCACTATTATTAATGCATCAATAGCCTGACATTATCATACTACTATGTTCTACTCATTTTTATGAGAATTGTGATACCTTATTTGTATTTTTTAGATAAGTGAGGTAATTTCAATGATTTATTGAAGATCTACGAGTTTTTTGAGATTTTACCTTTATTAGCGAATTGGAGGTTTCCACGTAGCGAATTGAGACCCCAATTTCTATATACTTTCCTTAGTGACATTCATAGATATGTGTGCACTCATATCTATAAATTTCATAAAGGAAAATACAAGAGATTAAGGTAGCCAACTAAATTAGAGAAGAGAGCCAAGATCATTGTTTACATCACTATTGAATAGCCACACAAACATTCATTCATTCATGATAATAAAGTCATTACATAAATTATTTGAAATAGATGAGATTAATAGTTCTATAGAAGGAAAACAAAATACATAGGATTTAGAACATCCTATACATCATCTAGTAGAATAAGAAATTATCTAACTGAAAAGAGATAAGAAATGGAAATCTATCTATTTTATCCTCCATGTCCATTTATTGATGGCTTCAGGGACTTTGAGATGGATTATTTGTTCCTTTTACCTAGAAAATACGAGAAACAAAAATCATCAACAAAAGCTGGTGTGTGGTAAAAGATACAATAGTATGGTTGCATGTATGAAAATACTTGAAGAAAGGAGAAAGAAAATAAAACCATTGCTTAAGGCTGAAAATCAGGTAAACACCTCTTTTATACATTTTATTAGATGTAGTTGTACTACAATTTTATAAGCACTTCTCATACATACAATATGGGTAAAATCATTTCATCATACATTTAACATGGGCAAATCATCATACATCCATGCTAGGCAACATACATCCATACTGGGTCATGTGCACTAGTAGTTACAACTCATCACAATGTCCTTTTATGTTTCATTAAGTTTGGGCGAATCATATAGTATAGTAGTTCAACCAATCAGGGTATAAGCATATAGTTTCACACAAAGTACACCATATCATAAACACCCAAGAAAACAATTCTTATACTTAATAAAGACCATGTACTATTTTGATTAAATCTGGATTCCAAGAGTCTAGAAGAACAATAAATGGATCACCTTGAAAGGAAATAAATACTTAATGTCATTATGTGTTGTCAACACCTCATTTAGGGTCTTTGACTCACTAGGGTATCCCTTTAGTGTCAAAGGCTAAGATCAGAGTATTTAGAGGGTGTGAGAGTGAGTTGGATAATTGGTTCTTTTCTTACTCATCATTATTGAAGGAGAGAGAAAATAAGGGTCATTCATGTGATACTAGTGTGAACCTTATTATTGATCATAGTTTTAGGATTTTGAGTCAATGGAATCAGGGTCATATTTAATGCTTCAAGATTTTACGAAAAAGTATTGTCATTTGCTCCCATATTTATTTTCCACAAATTAAAATTAAAAAGGACATAACACAAGGTTATAAAAGAATACATCAATCTAGAGTTGGATTTAGGTATAGGTGATAATTTATATAGGTTCTTCTCATTTTTATTAGAACAGGGATATTTTATGGAAATTTATTGGACATCAGAGCTATTTATAAGGGTTTCTACAAAATTGACCAATGAGGTACTTTCTAGAAGAAATAAAATGAAAAAAAAAAGATTTGAAGGCTTGGTATGGTGGATCTACTGAAGGATCTGACTTCCCGGATCCTCCCACTAATCTACGAACCATAGATCGGCTCAAAGGGTCAAAAAGGGAACCAAAAAATGTGAAAACGTCCATGCCTGAAAAAAACTAAGCGTGAACGTGTATGGGCATTTAGGTAAAGCTTAACCTTTGATTGTTCACTCTGAACAGGGTATTTGGTCCCTATTTGTACCATTGCTCCCGTGAGTAGGGAGGTTGGATGGGGAGAAGGAGAGCAGTCTGTGTAGATTGCGAGGTGAGGATACTACTACCTTGGTGGAAGCTCTGTGACCCTGCGAAGGACAAGTTCAGCTGGTTCAGGTACAAAACATGAACTATGAAGGTATAATGGAGGAACTCAGTTCAGGAGCTACACCTCGAGTGCTGGTCAATGGAGGGGTTGGGTGAAGATTTTCCGTCTGTCCTAGAGTCCCGTGTGGGCCTGAGTTCGGCACATATGCGATGGACGACCCGTAGAGGTGGTTGGAGCCAGGTCAGGTGATGTTGGTGGGCTGCTTAGTCGATATCACCCTCTGGACCAGTGCACCCTTACTCGATGGTTGGGAAGTCTCCTCCTAGGTGAAAATATGGTACAAATGGAATCAATTGGAGGGAGGAGCTTTGAGGTGCGAGTAGGACACAAAGGTTGAGGACGATGAAGTTGGAGTTGGGTGGAGAAGTGGGGGAGTGATGATGAGAAATTGAGGGGTCTTTGCAGCTAAAGGAAGGATTTTAGAGCTACTGGACTCCTTAAATAGGCACTAAGAGGCCTAGGGTTTCCTTCCCTAAGGCAGATTACGGTTCCATGGTGCCCCCATTTGGGCATTTTCGAATCCATGATTGTTAGGGATATTTCTTGGGCTCGTTGGAAAGAGGAGGTAAAGCCGAATCTAAGGAACGAACTTTGACGAGATATGAGCAAGATATGTGAGAGAGGCGGGGGTTTGAAAAAATGACACTACTGTGTAGGCCTGGTTTTGTGAGAAGTGGGTGAGGAGGATGACTCAGTCGTCTCTTCCACTGCATCCGGATCCAGATCCGGGTCAGGGTCCATTTAAGATTTAATAGCTATTATGTACGTTGAATTCAATTGCTTATATCTCTTAATTGGATAATCCAATTGCAATGAAATTTTAGGAGTAGCTTTATAATGTCACATTGTAACCATGGTATAAAATTGGGATTTAAATTTGAAGGTTAAACATGGTTTTTGACTAAGCACATTAATACCTATAGTTCACCTTCATGTAACACTTAGGGTTTTGCATTATGTGAAATTGATAGGCCATTTAGTCAATTTAGTGAGGGAGATGGTTGAGGGTACTATTGGAATTAACAAAATTCATAAGAGAAATAAATATATGTAAAAACTCATAAAATTCACTCTATCACATTCTCCCCTCCTTTTAAGAATTTTGTCCCCAAAATTCAAGCAACTTGAAAAAGGTGCAAATATTTCTTCTTGACCTCAGACTTGAGCTCCTAGGTGGCATCGGTCTGATCATGATGACTCCAAAGAACTTTCACAATATCTATATGCCATTTACTATGAAGCTCCTTAGTCTTGAAATCAAGAATCTTGACTGGGGACTCCGCATAAGATAGATCATATTTTAACTCGAGAGGCTCATGATTCAGAATGTGACTAGGGTCTTTGGCATAAGGCTTCAGATTAGATACATGAAAGAAATTATGCATAGCATTGTACTGAGGTGGCAAAGCAAGACGATAGGCACATTCACCAACCCTTTCAAGGATTTCAAAGGGTCTCACATAATGAGGACTGAGCTTTCCTTTATTCTTGGCCAAAGCTCGAATATGTCAGATCTTTAGAAAGACGTGATCACTTTCCTTGAACTAACATTCCTATCTGTGAGCATCTACATAAGATTTATGCCTATTTTGTGCCTGCTTCATCCTCTGCCTGATCAGTGCAACTTTATTTGTATACAACTACATCTCCTCATATTTGATCAGGGTATGTTCTCCGACGTTGTCCCAGTGTAATGAAGATTTGCATGGTCGGTCATAGAGAGCTTCATAGGGAGGCATCCCAATACTCGCCTGATAGCTATTATTATAGGCAAACTCAGCTAAAGGCAAATAATAGTCCCATGATCCTTCCCAATTGAGAACAAAAGCTCATAGAAGATCCTCCATACTCTGCAATGTGCATTCTGACTGCCCGTCTATCTGCGGATGGTAGGCTATACTGAAGTTTAGTTTCGTGCTCAATTCTTCTTGAACCTATTTCCACAACTTTGAGGTGAACTTTGGGTCCCTGTCTGAGACAATGGATTGTAGAACTTCATGTAGACATACTATCTCCCGTATATAGAGGTCGGCCAACTTAGAAACTTTTGCAGTAGTCTTCACAAGGAGGAAATGATATGACTTGGTGAGATGATCCACTATGACCCATGCAGCGTCGTATCCCTTCCTGGTCTTGGGTAGCCCCACCACGAAATCCATGGTGATGTGTTCCCATTTCCATTCCGGAATTTCAAGGGGTTGTAGTAGACTTCCTGGTCTCTGATGCTCGACCTTAATTCTTTGGCATGTTAGACATCTGGACACGAATTTTGCAATATCATGCTTCATGCCCCTCCACTAGAACTGACATTGTAGGTCTTTGTACATCTATGTCGTGTCGGGATGAACTGTGTACTTTAACCCATGTGCCTTACTGAAAATCTTTGTCTTCACAACTTACTACTCAGGAACCCACATACGATTCTTGTATTGAAGACCACCATCAAGACCCACATACAAATGTGTTTGAGGCTTCAACAAGAGAGAGGAGAGCTCCACAAGATCAAGACTAGATTTATGTGCCTCAAGAAGTTCGGAATGCAAGTTAGACGTGATAGAGATGTTGTTGACATGCATACGATTAGACAAAAATTGTGGCTTTGAACCCACAAAATCTTCCATATTTCTCCATTCAGGAACATATAAGGATGCACACATTGCCCTCTTCCTATTAAGGGCGTCAGCGACTACATTTGCCTTACATGGATGATAGATAATAGTGAAATTGTAGTCCTTTAGATACTCGATCCAATACTATTGTCGCAGATTCAGGTCCTTCTATGTCAGAATGTACTTCATACTTTTGTGATTAGTGAAGATGTCAAACGTTGCCTCGTATAAGTAGTGCCTCCAGATTTTGAGAGCATGAATGATTGCAGCTAATTCCAAATCATGTGTGGGATAATTAAGTTTATTGGGTTTCAGCTGTTTGGATGCAAAGGCCACCACTTTTCCATTCTGCTATAGGACACATCCTAAACCATTCCTGGAAGCATCAGTGAATATCACAAACCCTTCGTTGCCATAGGGTAGAACAAGAACAGGAGTCGACATCAACTTTTGGTTTAGTTGTTGGAAACTAGACTCACAAGCAGCTAGCCAGATGAAGTGCTCGTCCTTCTGAGTAAGCTTAGTCAGAGGAAGTGCAACTTTGCAGAAATTTGGAATAAAGCGACTATAATATCTAGCTAAACCCAAGAAACTCCAGATTTTAGAAGGATTTTGAGGAGGTTGCCAATCAAATACAATAGAGACTTTGGTGGGTTCAATAGATATGTTACCCCCAAAAATGACATGTCCAAGAAACATGACCTTATCAATCCAGAATTCACATTTAGAAAGCTTGCCATAGAATTTTTGGGCTTGAAGAATCTTAAGAACTGCCTTCAAGTGCTCCTGATGTTTCTCCATATAATCAGAATAGATCAGGATATCATCAATGAAGATGACCATTAACTCGTCAAGATAAAGTTGGAAGACTTTTTTCATCAGGTTCATAAATATGCGAGGTGCATTGGTCAACCTGAATGGCATCACTAGAAATTCATAATGCCCATAACGAGTTCAAAAAGTAGTTTTAGATATATTAGAATCTTTGATTTTAAGTTGATGGTAGCTAGAGCGAAGATCAATATTTGAGAAAACTTTGGTAGTGCAAAGCTTATCAAAGAGGTCATCAATGCGAGGGATGGGATACTTGTTTTTAATAGTAGCTTGGTTCAACATGCGATAGTCAATACACATACACATAGAACCATCTTTCTTTTTGACAAAAATAATAGGCACACCCCAAGGGGAAACACTAGGACGAATGAATCCTTTATTGAGAAGTTATTGTAATTGTTTCTTCAACTCCATAAGATAAGTAGGAGACATCCTATACAGTGCCCTAGAAATCAGAGTGGTTCCAGGAAGAAGATCTATGGTGAACTCAATGTCTCTACTTGAAGGAAGCCTAGGAAGCTCCTCCATAAATATGTCACAAAAGTCATGTACCACCTCTTGTCTTTCTATCGGCCCGCTACTAGGACTGGTCTCTTAGACTAATGCGAGGAAGACTTTACACCCTTAAGAAATGAGTTTTTATCTTTAAGACAGGAAATTGTGATATGATTACATAATTTGCTTCCCCTAGGGTTCTTCACTGGACAAGAATGAGGTTGAGAGAGGACTACCATCTTGTTTCTACAGTCGATGTGACATTATATGTGTATAGTGGTGCGGTTCCGTTAGAGGCGTACACGCCAGCCAACTAGGGTGGCTAGATGCACTCCACGAGGTCGGAACACACGTGATGGGTTTTTGCTTTCGAAATTTATAAGACCTAAATTAACAACCTACGTCTACTAAAACACTACACCCGCAAGCGCACGGGGTTGTGTCGTAGTATAGGAAGGTGGCAAGTAAAGGGTCGATTCACAGCGAAAAGAGGGGGCACTAGAGCTAGGTTAGATTAGCTAGGTTCCTACTGCGGAGACTAGGGTTAAGGGTTTAAAGGTTGATTTGATTGTTAACTAAGGATGAACAAGAAAGCAGTTAAAGGCAGGAATGAAATCTACGTTAACCCTATACTAGATTAAGGATAAACAAGCAAGAAAGGATTAAGCTAGGTATGAAAAGGAAAATTACACTAAGGCAAGCAAGAGAGAAGCAAAAGAACAATTAAAGAACTACACTAGCATGAACAAGACAAGAGAAAAGAAAGAAGCTAACTAAGCAAGGAAAGAACTAATTATGCTAAGAAAGCACAAAATTAAGGTTTCAAGCAGTAAAGAGATGTGTGGGCTGTTTAGGGGTACGAACTTATCACTTAAGTTGGGGGCTGACATATGAACATTATTATTCCATTTAGATTATCCAAACCAAACAACAAGTTAGAGTCTAATGAATTAACCTAAGCTACTGATTGGCCATCGATATGCTAGGTTGTGTATAGAGGAACTAGTCCCTAACACCCTCTACTACCCTTACGAAACTCAATTGGGTTAGGGGTTAGGTTCAATCCAATTAGAGTCTAATCAAATATAGGTTTCTACATCAGACATTCCTAGGGCAATTAGGGGCCGAGGGTAGTAATGGGGAGGTGAAATTAGGGTTTTGGACCCCAATTCCCCCACATTATAGCCTTGAGAAGGCTCCATGCTAATTGCACTAGAATTATCTAATCTAGCTACTTAGATATCTCACTTAGGTTTAGGGAGATTGATTAGGAAGTAGGCAGATGGGAGGCAACCTAGGGATCCAAGAATTGGACCTAGGGGCGAATCCCAAAATTCACACATATAAGCTATTTGCCTAAATTCCTAGGTGATTTCACACACAAACCAACAAGCAATCCATGGAGAATGAGATACAAATAGAATATAATCATTAACAAATGAAATTACAATGTTTACATGTCATTTTCCCCCAACATGGTATCAAAGTAACATAATTTCCCCCAAACAGCCCACCCACAGGGCCTAGCTACTCATGGAAATGGAAAGTACAAAAAGAAAGGAGAGAGAGGTAGAAGAAGTCATAGAGCTTGGTGTAGATGAAGAAATCCTCCTCTCCAGTAGTTGTAGGACGTCTTCCTCCATTCTCTAAGGTACAAGGGTGTGAAATGAAGGGGATTATAGGTAGGAACTAGTATAAACTAGTGTTTTGGTGGTGGAAATGGTGAAATGGAGTGGATTTGAGGTGGAGGTGAAGTGGAATGGAGTGGAGGTGAAAAGGGAGAGAAAATGGGACTCTAAGCAGCCAACCCTCGACCCCTAGCCTCCACTAGGGCTTATATAGGGATCTAGGTGGTCTAGGGTTAAGTTAGGAGTAAAATGGGGAAAGCAGTGCAGAAATGGGTGGATTTTGTGAGTAGCACGACCGTGGTGGGTTACTGATGCATGGGTTTTTAGTCACTTTTATAGGCTTATTTTATATCTGTTTTATGCATGTATTTGTCATTTTCTTGATTATATTTGCATAATTCACTATAGTTGGCCCTTAAACTCTTTTTGCATCAAATTATACTTCTTTTATCATATTTATATGATTTTATATAATCCCCGGACTTATACACATGTTTCGGCACTTTTTCAGGCACTTTTGCATTGTCCGGAGTCGATACTATCGACCCCCAGGTCGATAGTATCGACATTTCATCAAAAAGCAACCCCAAAACACGATCTTGGAAGGAATAACCTGTCCCATGGTCGATATCATCGACCTTGGGGTCGATACTATCGACAGCGTCGGGATCTGGCGATTTTCAGCACTAAAACGGAGCGTTTTAATCCGACGGTTGAGCTTTTTCGGAGCCGTAAAGTGGTCCTATGACCTAAGAAGAGCACGGACGGCCCGAGGGGGGAGGACATTGTGTTGCACAACATCCAAGAAGGAGAGAGAGAGATAGGAGACGAGAGACGAAGGCCGTCAACCAAGCGATCTGGGCACCTCTGACGGGCGATTTTGCTGCCGGAAGACTGCAAAACGCACGTTTCGCGAGGAGGATCTCCAGGAACACCTTTGTATCAGGGGTTACATGCGTTTGCTCCATGTTTCCCATGTTTTTCTTCTCTACTCCTCTATCTTTCATTGAGATGACCATGCAGGGCTAATCCCCTTTGTCTTTAGGACCGGGAGTAGCCCGGTGATTCATTGTATGACAATTTTATAATAGTAATTCATATTTTATCTCTTAAATCGGTGGTATAGTTTCGTTTTCTCCATATATTGTTATGCTTGATCACCATAATAATAACCTAATGCCCTTAATCACTTTGAAAGAAGAGTTAACGGCTGAAAAGAGACGAAATCTACATTAATCGATAAATCCCTTGACCAAGGTGGTGTAAAATTAATGGTGGATACTGAGAGATCGTTCATAATGCACCGAGTTTAGGGTATAGGTTACTACGATAGTGGAACCGACCTAGACCTAGGTAGTGAATTGCACCACGACAGTGGGCAATTCTGTTTTCAGGCCACTACCCGGATAGAGAGATAAAATTGAGGCATTATATAAAATTTAATACAATGAAAACCCGTGGTGAAACCGCAATCCTAAAGATACCTTTTGAATTGATTAAACCAACATTTAATCGATTGCTTCTTTTGTTTTGTTTTTATTTTTCTTTTAGTTTTAACAACAACTCTCAACTTGTTAATCGGCTTAGCTGATCGCGACTAGTTAGTAGGAGTCACCAACAATTCCGAGTATCCCTGTGTTCGACTCGGGCCTCACAAAGGCCTGTACTACTCGACGCGTTCACTTGCGTTTTAGCGCATAGTAAAATACACGTCAAGTTTTTGGCACCGTTGCCGGGGATACGACGAATTGTTGGCACTTCGAGTGCTACGAGCGGCCACTCTAGGCCACATTTTTTTATAATTTTCATTCAACTTCAAATATTTTCTTTCTATTTTTCGTTCATTTTTATACTCGTCAAAGCACTCAACTGAACTAAATTTTCTCATTTCAGGTACGTTGCATGGTGCAGACACGTAGTACTGACTACGACAATCGCACACCCAAGATTCCACTTCCGGGACCTGAGGACGAGGAGCATTCCAAGCAAGAGTACCAAGAAGAGGTAGATTTTGAATCTGAACCAGAAGAGATGGTCGAGCCACAGACCATATGGGAGAAGATCAAAGCTTCTTCCTCATCAGCTTCAAAAGGGCCTATAAAGAAGTAGGCAATCAACATACCTACATATAAGATTGATCCGGCGTTGATAAATCTGGTGAAATCAAATGCTTTCCATGGGCTCAAGAATGAGGACCCCGTCGCGCACATCAGCCACTTTGTTGAGAACTATGACATGGTAAAAATCGATAGGTTTCCACAGGAGGCACTGTATCTCAAGCTTTTCCCGAGTTCATTGGCGGGAGCCGCGCGAGAATGGTTATATAATTTGGATGATGAGTTTGTGGAGTCCTGGAACCATATGGTGGAGGTTTTCTTTGAGAGGTTCTTCCCTCCTGAGAAGACTAACGACATGATCCGGAAGATTCACAACTTTACCCAACAGGCTGGTGAGACATATTCTGAGACCTGGGAGAGATTTCAGGTTATGCTGAGGAGGTGCCCACATCATGGGTTGGATAAAGAGACACAGGTGAAGATCTTTTATTTTGCTCTCTCTGAGCACGATAGGAGTAATCTGGATTCAGCTGGGTCAGGATTCTTTCTGAACAATACGGACACTAGATGTTGGGAGATATTAAAGAACATGGCTAGGAAACAGTCATGGGGTGAAAGAGGCACTGTGGAGCAGGTCATAGTTGCAGGTGAATCCAAAGTAATTAAGGAGCTGAACGATAAGTTAGATCTTCTAGCCAAGAAGCTGCTATCTAAGGAAGATGCATCTGAGGATGAGGAAGCCCAAGTGAAATTCATGCAACAATAGGGCTATAGAAACAATGACTATGCATGGAGGAAGGATAAAAAGTTTTCATGGAAGGATCCGAATAATTTTCTGCAGGATCTGGATGCCAAGCCACAACCTAGAGCAGAGGATAAGAATACTGAACTACTGAGTCAAATGGTACAGCAGAACCAGGAGATGATGGCCATGTTTGGTAAGCAATTGCAATCTCAAGGTGATATTCTAACCAAGTTTGGACAGACGCTGCAAAGCCATGGAGCACAAATGCGGGCATTAGAAACCACTGTGGCACAAATTTCTAGTGAAGTGGCAGCCATCAAGCACGCCAATCAATAGAAACCGTCCGAGAATGAAAACGTGGCCCAAGCACACCATCAGGTCAAGTATATGTCTGTGGTAAGCAATGAGGAGGAATCTCAGGTGCAAGAAGCTAAAGAAGAAAGAAAAATGACTTTTAATACGCATGCGTCACCGGCGATACCGTATCCACGCACTTACTATGGACTGCCGGGCGGAAACCCGTTCTTCAGAAAATCACAGCGAGTTATGAATATTGCATCTCCATCTAGGCAGGAAGAACAATTGAAGGCTGTTTGTGCACGTGTGGAAACATCTAATGCGAGAGAGAAACCACAACAAGCTATTGTTGTTGATGATGTCTCGCCCAAGCCCACGTCAGAGGGAGTGATTGAAGCAAGCTTAGGGGAGTTGGCCCCGAAAAGCTCATATGTGCCACCTCACATGCATGTGAGTGCAGCAGTTGTGTCAAGTCCAGGAAATCCAGGACCAAAGAAAGAGCATCGTCATTTTAGGAAATTCTTGGAAATATTCCAAAAACTCCACATCAATATTCCATTAATGGAGATGATTGAGAAGGTTCCCTCCTATGGGAGGTTCATCAAAGAAATCATCAATAAGAATAGGCGGATAAAAGACGATGATATTTGTCGGATGAATGAGACGGTGAGTTCTATGATTCACGGGAGTTCGCCAAAGAAGAGAAAAGACCCAGGAGGTTTTTATATCCCATGTTCAATAGGTGAACAACATTTTCCACAAGCACAATGTGATTCGGGCGCTAGCATTAATCTTATGCCTTTGTCCACATTTCAAAAGCTTGGGTTGAAGGAGATAAAGAAATCGGCGACAACGATTGAGTTGGCGGATGGGTCCATTGTAAGGCCATATGGAGTGTGCGAGGATGTACTCGTCAAGGTAGACAAGTTCATCTTCCCGGTAGATTTTGTTGTCATGGACATGCCACAGCTCCAAAGTTGCGAGATGCTATTGGGAAGGCCGTTCCAAGCTACGGCTGATGTCATCGCTGCCATTGGGAGAGGTACATTGACCTTGGGGATTGGACAGGATCGAGTTCAATTCAAATTGCCACATGACTCATTGGGGACATATCTTGACAACCCAGGTTAAAGATATCTTTATGTCAAGCCTAGGACATTAAACAAGGGCGCTTGTTGGGAGGCAACCCAACTTTAGGTTCAATTTTATGTTTGGTTATGTTCTTTTATGTTTATGTACTTAGTTTTTGCTTAGGTTTTGATAATGTTTGTAAAAAATGGTACCCTAACTCGTGTTTTGAAGTGTGCAGAATGTTAAGGTCGATACTATCGACACCCATGTCGATGGTATCGAGTTTGGAGAAGTAAACACTGAAGAAAAGTCGATACCATCGACCCTAGGGTCGATAGTATCGAGATTCCTGAAGATTTACAGAAAAATTGGTGCCAGTAAAGTTGATACCATCGACCCTAGGGTCGATAGTATCGACACTTTTGAGTTCCCAGGCTTTTAGATGCGTCGATTCAACAAAATCGCTGAGTCTGGGTCGATACCATCGACCTTTGTCGATGGTATCGACACCTGCAGGACAGCTACATAAAACAGGCCGTAAAAGGTATCGAAACGAGATTTTTTCAAATCGTTTTTTGCAGAGGAAAGATGGATGAAGAAAGTCACGTCTTAGAACCACTAAGACACAAAAATGGGCCACAAAAAGGAGGGAGATAGCAAGCATCACTTGGTCTACTTGAGCATCTAACCATCCTTCTTCACCACACTTCAAAGAGAATGGTACCATTGTTCCACCTCTTAAGTGAGAATGTTGACTATGAGGCCATAGTCATATTCAAGCTTGGGGGGGTGTTGGAACAACCCTCTATCTTAGTTTTTACTTACTTATTCATGTTGATTTTACTTTTGAGATATTAGTTGTTTTTATTTCTAGGTTTACCGCTTTTGTAGGATCCACATCTATCTAGTGTAATCTGTGGAGCAATAAATGCATGGTTTCAATTGAGAGTTTTACTCTTGGGTTGTGGGCACATGAAAATATGAGCATATTGAAAACTTTTTGAGCTTATTCTTGTGAGTAATTGAGTGGCATAATTGAGGAAGTGCTTGGGTGAGTCAGCTTCAGGACACGGGGACATGAATGACCATCTTTATTGTCTAAGGAAAAGTGATTGACAAGGATGTTTGAGCCCAAACCGACCAAACTCTAACGTGACCTTAGACTAAAGTTTAAGAGAGAAATCCTTCAGTTACCATGTACACAGGTCTTTAGAGAGGGACATATGATATTTTCAGAAGGTTTTGTCAATTAGTCTTGTGATCTGATCCACCGCAATTTCATTCACACTCCACCATAAGAAATGGGAGCACATTACTGTCTTTCACTCTTTGATTGCATACCATGTAGATAGGTCTTGCATTACAACTATTTTCACATTTTTTGCATGAGAATGAAAAAAAAAGATAGAGTAGTTATACATGCACATTATCCTTAGGTGCATGTCATAGTAGTTGCATAACTGTCATTATGTAGTTGCATTTACATCTTTTGAGCATATTGTACACCATGTATCTTATGTTACTCTGAAAACATTAAAGGTGATGAACTTGTTCCATACCCTCCAAATAGAATGCTTCAGATGCACAAGTATGTAGCAAGAAGTGAGCTCGACATATAATTCATTGTCATCTATGAAAATAAGGGCTTGAAAAAAAATTGAAAAAAAAATTGAAAAAAAAAGAGAAGAAAAAAAAGAAAAAAAAAGAATTGAGAAGTAAGTAGGAATGAGAGGGAGAAAGTAACATGTTCTCACTTACATACTAAGAAGAATAAGCACATGGTGTAGTTTTCTTAGATATTCCATCTCACCTTGAGACGGAATGATAGTGCATGCATCATTCCACCAAAAATGTAACATTAGGACATTTTCACTTGCATTTTGCATCATGATAGGTCATTAATTTTTGTATTGCATGATTGACTATTATGTGCTTCCATCTCTTCCACAACCACCTATCCCATCCACCCATTGCTCTAATCGGTAGGCCACCCATGATATTCTCCTCATTCATTAATATCAGGAGATCTGCTTCCATTTAGATGGTAGTTAGAAAATGAGCAACGTAGATAGGAGATCACAAGATGCATCAAGTATGGACCAAATGAGTTTATCATATTAACTGCTTTAACTGATAGTGTTTCATTGATTGGGGGACGGACATCTTTTACATAGGTCTTTGGTCGCCTGGATGGCAGTTAGTGTTCAGTGGTCAATGAGGGCTGGTTTGTGGAAAGAAAGTGGGGATGATGTAGATTCATTTCATGTATTTATGTCCTGTTGCTGACTTATCTCAACCAAATCCAAAGTTTTGTTTCTCGAGGACGATCAAGGTTTAAGCTTAGGGGAGTTTGATGCATGGGTTTTGAGTCACTTTTATAGGCTTATTTTATATCTGTTTTATGCATGTATTTGTCATTTTCTTGATTAGATTTGCATAATTCACTATAGTTGGCCCTTAAACTCTTTTTGCATCAAATTATACTTCTTTTATCATATTTATATGATTTTATATAATCCCCAGACTTATACACATGTTTCGGCACTTTTTCAGGCACTTTTGCATTGTCTGGAGTCGATACTATCGACCCCCTGGTCGATAGTATCGACATTTCATCAAAAAGCAACCCCAACATGTGATCTTGGAAGGAATAACCTGTCCCATGGTCGATACCATCGACCTTGGGGTCGATACTATCGACAGCGTCGGGATCTGGCGATTTTCAGCACTAAAATGGAGTATTTTAATCTGACGGTTGAGCTTTTTCGGAGCCGTAAAGTGGTCCTATGACCTAAGAAGAGCACGGACGGCCCGAGGGGGGGAGGACATTGTGTTGCACAACATGCAAGAAGGAGAGAGAGAGATAGGAGACGAGAGACGAAGGCCGTCAACCGAGCGATCTGGGCACCTCCGACGGGCGATTTTGCTGCCGGAAGACTGCAAAACGCACGTTTCTCGAGGAGGATCTCCAGGAACACCTTTGTATCAGGGGTTACACGAGTTTGCTCCATGTTTCCCATGTTTTTCTTCTCTACTCCTCTATCTTTCATTGAGATGACCATGCAGGGCTAATCCCCTTTGTCTTTAGGACCGGGAGTAGCCCGAGGATTCATTGTATGATTATTTTATAATAGTAATTCATATTTTATCTCTTAAATCTGTGGTATAGTTTCATTTTCTCCATATATTGTTATGCTTGATCACCATAATAATAACCTAATGCACTTAATCACTTTGAAAGAAGAATTAACGGCTGAAAAGAGACGAAATCTACATTAATCGATAAATCCCTTGACCAATGTGGTGTAAAATTAATGGTGGATACTGAGAGATCGTTCATAATGCACCGAGTTTAGGGTATAGGTTACTACGACAGTGGAACCGACCTAGACCTAGGTAGTGAATTGCACCACGACAGTGGGCAATTCTGTTTTCAGGCCACTACCCGGATAGAGAGATAAAATTGAGGCATTATATAAAATTCAATACAATGAAAACCCGCGGTGAAACCGCAATCCTAAAGATACCTTTTGAATTGATTAAACCAACATTTAATCGATTGCTTCTTTTGTTTTGTTTTTATTTTTCTTTTAGTTTTAACAACAACTCTCAACTTGTTAATCGGCTTAGCTGATCGCGACTAGTTAGTAGGAGTCACCAACAATTCCGAGTATCTCTGTGTTCGACTCGGGCCTCACAAAGGCTTGTACTACTCGACGCGTTCACTTGCGTTTTAGCGCATAGTAAAATTGCGTCAGTTACCACAGTGTAGATAGGAGCATCCTTTTATTTTGTTTTTTCTTTTCTTTTTCTTTTCTTTTTCTTTTTTCTTTTTTTTCTTTCCCTTGGTGTAGATAGGGCATATGGTGGATAGAGTGATGCAGAGAGATGGATATGCGGCTACCCCAAACTTTTTGAGGTTGCCACGGCCAATATGTGCACTTTGGCATCCTTTCATGAGGCGGAGGGGTAAGAAGAGGGTCAGTGAAAAGTCAGGTCAAAGAGGGGTCATAGGTATGATTCTCCACATAAGACATCCTGCATGAAAATTAATCCAATACTTCATCCTAGATATCACACCACATGAATGAAAAAGATGAAATTGATATATCAAACAAGTGATTCCACAAGCACTAAGCGTTCAAAGCTTGCTCAACTTCACAATTCAGCCAAACCAATCACAATCATAAGAGAGGTGATGCACATGTAAAAAGTCAAACATTGATACCACTTAGCAATAAGAAATGGTAATTCACTTGCATTTGTCAAAGGTCATCATTTTTACTTAAAACAGTAGAGATTGGGTCAAAACACACTTTTTAGACAAGAAATCTCAAATTTGGGCAAAATTGGCCAAAACTGTGCCAAGTTGCCTCCAATCACATCTAATCCTATATTATTAAACTTAAAGCAACAAACAAGGAAATCCTAGCCAAAACATGCAAAAATTACCAAAAATCTACATGATATGCAATGCATGGCAAAAAAGCAAATTTTTGGAAAATTATGCAAAAATTGCAAGAAAGTAAACTACATGACATGCAAGTATATAGAACAAGCACACAAAGTATGGATACACAAATATGAGATATGGTTATACTATTTAGTCATCTTGAGCAAAAACTTAGAATAAGGAACATAGAAGAAAGTGGGGTAAACAAGGGCTTACCGCCCTACCACCCCAAACTTTTAAACCATGTTGTCCTCAACATGAAATAGAAGCTCAAAATGGTAGGGTAGAGGGCATGGAGTCGTGGTAGATAAATGCCAAGAAGGGAGAGAGATCCCAATGTGTCCATTGAGTAGGGGATAGCTGACCGGCCTAAATCGCGCATCTTAAAATTGGAGGCGTATTTGAGGTAGTCGAGCCTTCGCATTTATAACCCGAATCCTTCTAGGCCCCCGCAACTTTGTTTACGGCGTTGAAGTAGTCATACGGGGTCGAACACAGGGACAAGGTGGATTGTGTTGGCGACTCTGAATCGACACTCTACACTCCGGTGGATATAAAGAGATATTGAAGTTCCCCGAAGGGAACAACAAGATGTCACGATTAAATCAAAGAAAACTATCTCCAACTGGAGTTACAAGAAAGATTAAGATTTTGTCATTTAGAAGTTTTTAGGAATTTTCATGCAACAGAAAATAGAAAGGTAAACTGCAGCTTAAGGCGTAATGCAAGGGATAAGACTTTTAGAAAGATAAGCGATAGCAGTAACACCCTGCACCCCTCCTTTCAGAGCGGGTGCCTCTAACCAAGCTTCAACACCCCTCTCGAGGTTGCTGGACTCAAGTTAGAGTGGAATGATACTAAAACAACTCCGTTCTGGGCACTCTCGTACTCCAGAATCGGACTGAACACTAGAGCCACAACCCAACTCTCGAAGTAGTTGCGACGGGAAAGACGATTCGGTAGCTAAGAGAAACGCGATCCAAAACATGCAAGCTAGAGTTCAGATATCCAACACAGTAGTTACCCAATCATAAGGCACTAAGCATTAAACAAATAGCAATTTAGCATTTCTATTTCTATCAGCAATAAGGGTCTTAATACAATGCATAAGCTAAGAATTTAAATAACAGAATTAAAGATAGATGTCGCCTTCTTGATGTAGAAGGGCGACAGACTACTACTACTCCCAGCCCGATACTGTCCAGGGACCTATCCCGGTACAGCCGTGTCGGGCGGCACAAACTCTCGAACGGCACGCCTGACGGACGACTATATCGTTCGAAGACACTGGCCGATACACTCATGTTGGGCGGCACACCCTCTCGAGCGGCACGACTGACGGGGAGAGCGTATCGGTTTCGGTATCATGTCGGCCAAGGATTCACATATACTACTGTCAGGCATTGTTGTCAGGCACTCGTGTCGCGCATCTACGTCGGCCGATATTGGCCCTTAGTGTCGTCTGGTACAGTCCTAGGTGAACCGATCCCCTCCCTCTCGGGATGAGGAAGAGCTCACCTAATGTCGCTCGGTACGAGCACTGGGGCACGATACAGTTGCTCTCGCACTTCTCTCACAGATCGCTCAAGTCCCCAACTGTCCGAACGGTGAACTGGCCAGCCGTCGCGACCTATCCAACCTCCGACGTCTCCGACTTGTCTTTTCGGCTTCCTGTAGGTGCTATTTATATCGGCGGTTGAAGGAGTTATGGTGCTGGAAACGCCACGTAGCCCCCTTATACGCCGGTCGATGGATGTGGACTGCCGATACAGGTATGCCTTCGGCGCGAGGCGCTGGCTATCGGTCATGTGGCTGGCGGCATGCCTGCCGGTGGGTGGCTGTGTCGCCCGACGAGTTTGGTCATCGATGCGGCTTTGGCTCCCTGTCGGGTAGAAGGTGTGTCGGCCGGTACGTCCCTTTCGCAAGGCGCCCTTCTCCGCCGATCATTCTTGTGTCGCCCAGCCCCTGTCGGGCTGGGTTGTATCGGGCGTCAGGAAGGTCGAGACGGGCTTAGACTTATCGTCGGCCGGAATTGGCCTTATTGCACAAAAACAAGAAAAACCCTGTAAAAGATAGGAAAAACTGGAATAAGAGCGTTGCTTGGCCAATTATTGCGAAAATGCTAATAAAACAGAGGAAAATAGCAGAAAAGGGTAGTTTTGATAACAGAATAAAGGGCAAAAACGTCACAAAATTTGGTGTTATCAACTCCCCCAAACTTAGCTTTTTGATTGTCCTCAATCAATATTTAAACTAAACTTTTGTGTTGCTTCTTCTTGCACAGCAAAACTTTAAGGCTAAAGGGTAGCACAAGAATTGCAATGTCTTGGAGGTAATGTTGTCTTAAAGCGAGCAAAAGACCTTGCCCTACTTGCCTTATTATTTAAGTAAAATTTTTCTTCTCCACAGCTTCAGCGAGACTTTGGTGTATGATTCCGAAGTTAGCTTCCACACCAAACAGCTTTATTTTAAGGGAAAAAAGTTGTGTATAGGGTAGGCTAAGGCTTTTTGGGTTTTTCTTCTTGTTTCCCATCAGTCCATCCAGGTAAGGGTCCGTTAACGGGCAAGTGGTCCCTGCAGTCCAAGCCAGTTGGCTTTAGAGCAGTGATTTCACATCCTACGTACCACTGCCCCAGATCTACCATGCCTAAAGATGGGTACTTTTGGAAAACAAGGGTGTATATATATCTTTTTCTTTTCTTTTATTGGGCACAACTCTCATATTTTTATTCACGCTCATAAGGCTTCTTTCTCTTTTTGGGATTTTTGCTGGGTAAGGGAAAACAAAAGAGATATCTGCTGTTTGGGCAGCTTTTTCCTTCTCCATACTCGTCTCTTAGCTGTTTGCGAGATTATTATTTTTCGAAAATTTTTGGATGGCAAGGCACAATCTTTTGTTTGTTTGAGACAACATTATCAGAAAGATATGACAGAACTTGTAACTCGTTAAATATACCAAAATTAAACTTTGCAAGAAGTCACAACAAGTTTTTATTATTATTACAGCAACTTTGTACATATGCATAGGGGCAGGAAATTTGCAAAGGAAAGATTTTTGTAAATTTTTATATGGCATGCATGCGTACATCAGATATACAGGGAGCTATAAGGGCACATCAGGTAAAAGAGAATGAATATCATAGAAAGCTCGAAGAGATAAAATATTTATACCTCCCTCACTGGCATACCCCCCCCCCCCAAACTTACTTTCTACTCTGTCCCAGAGTAGAGAAGAAAGCAAAAGTGAGGTAAAGTTTAGCCAGTGAGGGTTAGCTCATTGATGTGCTGCAATATGCTCCTACGAAGTTGCAGCATGCCATTGGGAGGTTGTCTAACGGGTTCACTTTGGCGATGTAGCAGTTGAGCTGGAGCGAAAACCCTCAAAATTCACTTCTGGCCCACCTTTTCTCCACATCTCTGTTGTGAACATAAACAAGGGGTTGATTATCCGTCCCTAGTTTAGTTCCCAGGAGTGTGTAGTCAGGGTGGGCCTCCTCCCTTAAGAGGACGGAACCAGGGTGCCTCGCGCTTGTTCAGAGGCCTTGGTTGCCGCACTCATAGCTAGGTGACTCACTATTGGAGCTACCAAATCAAGAAGAATCTTCCTTTCCATTGTTGTTGCCGTTTCTGCGCGACAGTTGTTGCTGATCCCCGCGCTGTGCTTGCTGGCGCAGTAGGTGGTTTGCTCCATACGAGCCATACCTGTTATTTAGAATTTAGAATTTATTCATCCGTTAGGCAAGAAAGATGAAAAGAAAGAAAACTTATTGAAATTGGGCGATACGAGGTCACATGAAGCAAAAACATGACATCGCAGAGAGAAGCATGACGCCCGATACAAAACATCGGGAAAACGCTATCGACCGGCGTTACGCGCGAAAGCATGTCGGGCGATAGAAAATCTGCAGGTCATATAAACCTGATAAGCGTCTTGATAAGAGATACTGGCATCGGGCGACAGGGTTATCAGCCGATAATCGTGTCGGTCTACAAACCTATCGGGTCGACAAGCCATGTCGCTCGGTAAGAAAACAACAAGCCGGCCGATACGCCCCACACGATACAAAACCTGTGCCGGGTGAGAGATAGCGTGTCGGGCAAAAGACATGTCGGGCTATACCTTTGCTCTCAGGAGGCATCGCCCGATACTAGGGCAAAGGAAAGATGGCCGACACACGAGCAAAAGGGAGGATCAAAGCATGCGTTCTAGGTGGCAAAAAGGAGAAAATGATAGCCCGTCACGAAGAAACCTCCACGCTATTTATAGAGAACCCAGCTGGGGGTGAAGCGTGCAAAACATGGCGCGCGTTGGGCGTTTTAGTCACGCTAATCCCGAGACGCGAAGTCCCATCGGCTAGTCCAAGGGTCATCCGCTGCCCTTGCGACGTCCGGGGCGAGGCTGCCTGATACAAGCGGTTCTGCGCCCAGCTGGTCGACACGGTAGAAAAGGTGGCGGTCAAAAGGCCAAAACTAAACTTGCGTGAAGTAAAAGGCCATTGCAGGGTAAAACATCATTGGTATAGAGAAGGATCTCCTACCTCAGATGGTATTACTCCTCAATGCTCTGCAAAACACAGCGATGGCCCATAAAACAAAAAGAGTCAGCACACGTGCGCATGTACTGACTCGGGCCTTATTACAATCCATAATGGTTGTTTTTACAAAGAAAACAAATGTATCCTAATCTATGACTCGGGCTGCCTCCCGAGGAGCGCTGAAGTTTTCGTCGCCAGCTCGACCGGTGTAGGCTCTTCGGTTGTACCCACATCCAGTAAGTCAATCTCTGCCTTCCTGACAAAAGCTTCGTCCTCATAAAACCTTTTCACTCTGTGCCCGTTCACCTTGAAGATCTTGGTCGGGTCATCCTTGTCGCGGAGCTCCATCATTCCTGATGGGTATATCTTTGCCACAGAAAACGGTCCTGACCATCTTGTCTGTAATTTCCCAGGAAAAAGACGGATGGAGGACTTGAATAACAGGACCTTATCCCCTTCACTCACATCCTTTCTCCTAAGGTGGGCATCATGCCACATTTTTGTTCTTTCCTTGTAGATCTTCGCATTCTCGTAGGCGTGAATCCTCAGCTCTTTGAGCTCTTGAAGCTGTAAAAACCTTTTTTCTCCTGCTTTGTCTAGATCCATATTTAGGAACTTGATCGCCCAAAGGGCCTTGTGTTCTAGTTCCAAAGGCATATGGCAGGATTTTCCGTATATAAGATGGTAGGGGGTGGTTCCAATGGGCGTCTTGTAAGCAGTACGGTAGGCCCATAATTCGTCGTCAAGTTTCATAGACCAGTCCTTCCGCGTGCGGCTGACAGTCTTTTCTAAGATCCGCTTGATCTGTCTGTTTGAGACCTCTACCTGCCCCGAGGTCTGTGGGTGGTAGGGCGTAGCGATCTTTTGTTTTACTCCATACTTGCGTAGGAGCGCTTCGAACTGCCTTTCTCCGAAGTGTGACCCGCCGTCGCTTATTACGGTGCGCGGTATACCGAAACGGGGAAAGATGGTCTTCTCGAAAAGCTTGATAACCGACTTGGCGTCGCATGTTTGGGTGGCTACCGCCTCTACCCATTTTGACACATAGTCTACTGCCACTAGTATGTATTGATACCCCTGAGATGGGGGAAACGGCCACATGTAATCAATCCCCCATACGTCAAATATTTCTACTTCGATCCAGCTTGCCATCGGCATTTCATTCCTCCGCCCTATATTCCCCGTTGACTGGCACTCTTTGCAAACCTTTACAAATCGTGCAACATCTTTAAATAAGGAGGGCCAGTAGAAACCTGCTTGTAGCACTTTCGCCGCTGTTCTTTCGCTACCCAGGTGTCCACCATAGGGGGAGGTGTGGCATCCCTTCAGGATATCAGCAGTTTCTTCTTCCGGGATGCACCTCCTGTACAAGTCGTCTGCGCATCTTCTGAACAGGAGAGGATCATCCCAGTAATAATTCTTGGCCTCTGCGAATAGCTTCTTCTTTTGATTGTAGGTGATGTCAGGAGGCAGCTCTCCACAAGCGAGGAAATTGCAGATGTCTGCAAACCAGGGCAATCCTTCTTCTTGAGCTTCAGCCATCATGAGAGCTTCGTCGGAAAAGTTGTCGTCGATCTATGGCCCTCTCTGTCTCTCAGCCACTATCCTCGATAGGTGGTCTACGACCACATTTTCTGCGCCTTTCTTGTCGATAATTTCATGATCGAACTCTTGGAGCAACAAGGCCCATCTCAACAATCTGGGCTTTGCGTCTTTCTTTTGCATTAAGTATTTTATTGCCCCATGGTCCGTGTATACCTTGACCTTTGATCCGACGAGATACGACCTGAACTTGTCAAACGCGAAGACAACCGCGAGCATTTCCTTCTCGGTGGTTGTGTAGTTTACCTGTGCTTCATCCAACGTGCGACTAGCGTAGCAAATCACATGGTGCTTTTTATCTTTCTTTTGCCCCAGGACTGCTCCCACTGCGTAGTCGCTAGCGTCGCACATTAGATCAAAGGGTAAACCCCAATCTGGCGCTTGAAGGATAGGTGGTGATACTAAAACATTTTTCAGGGCCTGAAAAGCACTGAGACAATTGTTAGAGAAAACAAATTCCGCATCCTTTACCAGGAGATTGGACAATGGTTTGGAAATCTTTCAGAAGTCCTTGATGAATCTTTGGTAATATCCGGCGTGCCCGAGGAAGCTTCTTATCCCCGTGACGGAATTTGGTGGAGGAAGTTTAGATATAGCTTCGATTTTGCTGGTATCCACCTCGATCCCGCGCCTTGAGATCTTATGCCCTAGGACGATGCCCTCTCGTACCATGAAATGACATTTTTCCCAGTTCAGGACCAGGCTGTTTCCTTGCACCTTTGAAGCACTAACGATAGGTTCTTCAGACAGTTATCGAAGTCCTTTCCATAGACGGAGAAGTTGTCCATGAAAACTTCCACGATGTCTTCTAGAAAATCTGAGAACATTGATATCATGCATCTTTGAAAGGTGGCGGGGGCGTTGCAGAGTCCGAAGGGCATCCTTCTAAAGGCATAAGTGCCGTAGAGGTAGGTGAACGTCGTTTTCTCCTGGTCGTCAGGTAAGATGGGTACCTGGTAAAATCCTGAAAAGCCATCAAGAAAACAAAAATAATCGTGATGCACTAATCTTTCAAGAACTTGGTCAATAAAAGGTAGCGGAAAATGATCCTTTTTTGTAGCCTGATTTAGCTTTCGGTAGTCAATTCACATTCGCCAATCAGTGACGGTCCTTACCGCCACTTCGTCACCCTTCTCACCCTTAACCACAGTCATTCCGCCTTTCTTGGGTACTACGTGGATCGGGATTACCCAGTTGCTGTCGCTAATTGGGTAAATGATCCCCGCGTCCCTAAGCTTTATTACTTCTTTCTTGACGACCTCCTTGAGCATCTGATTCATCTTCCTCTGGGGTTGGACCAGGGGCTTGGAAGACTCATCCAAGTTGATGTGATGCATGCAAAGGGCGGGGCTAAGGCCTTTGATATCATCTACGGAATATCCTATAGCCCCCCTGTGGAGTCTTAACTCCTCAAGGAGCCGGTCCAGCTGATTGCTTGAAAGATCTGCATTTACGATGACTGGGTTCCTCTGTTCTTCATCTAAAAATTCGTACTTCAGTCCTTCCGGTAATGCTTTTAGGTCCGGCTTTGCTCTGGGCGTCTCCTCCTGAGGTTCTTCCTCAAGGGAGGCATACTTCGCAGAGTTTACCTCCTCCTCTTCTTCTTGCAAGTCTTTGTCAGAAAGGTTGAAAATGTCGAGATGCTTCACGACCTCGAGATTTTCAAAGTCGAGATCCTGACAGCTTATTGCTCTCGCGAGGGGATCCACTGTCCGGATATCCTCCTCTATTTCCTCGCAGAATTTATTGTAGCTATCCGCAAAATGGGCTGATTCAGACAGGGATGGACCTCTCATGATTTCCTTCATCTTGAAGTCCATGTGGCTGTTTCCAACCCTCAAGGAGATTATCCCTTCAGAGACATCAATCAGCGCCCTCCCTGTTGCCAAGAAAGGGTGTCCGAATATGATCGGACATCTGGGATCTTGAGCTGTGTCGATGACGACGATGTCGCAAGGAATAAAGAAATCCCCGACCCTAATCGGCACATCTTCGACAATGCCTACAGGTCTCTTGAAAGAGTGATCCGCCAGTTCAATCCGCATATTGGTTCGAACCATGTCGGTCAAACCCATCCTTTGCGCGAAACTTAAGGGCATGAGGCTGATGCTTGCTCCCAAGTCTGCCAGACCTTTTCGCTCGACATCGTCCCCGATGGTGAATGGGATCGTGAAAGCTCCAGGATCCCTTCTCTTAGTCGGCAAGCTGGGCTTTACGAAGGCAGAGGAAGTAGAGGCCAGGTACACTGTCTCTATCCTCCCCCCCTTCTTTTCTTCATTATTAGATCTTTGAGAAACTTGGCGTATGTGGGCATCTCCTCCAAAGCGTCAAGGAAGGGGACTTCAAGATGCAGCTTCCTGATCGAATCCATGAACCTTTCGTGCCGCTTTTTCAGATTTGCCTTGATCAGCTTGTACGGGAACGGTACCCTGGGAGCGTAAGGACTCCTCCCACCAGATGGCTCATCGGACGGTCTCTTCGGCTTCTGCAGGCCTGCCTCCATCTCCTACTGGAACGGCATCCTTGGGCCCTTTCTCAGGTTCCGGCGGGGCTTCATCAGCGCGCTCTACCGTCTTTCCTGATCTAAGCACTGCCATTACTGCAGCTTCAGGGTGAGGGAGCATTTTTCCTGCAGGGTTCTTCATCAGAGCAGCCATCTGAGACGGCCGTTGATCGACCTCCCATTGACGCATCTGCAGACTCGCCGTCTGGTGTTGCATGGAATTCAGAGATCCAGGGCCGGTAAGCGTTCCCTGTACCTGTTGGTTGATGATGGTGTCCTGTCTTTTTATGTAGGCGGAAAGCTGACCAAACCAATTAGGCCGGGTCGCTTTCTCTCTTTGGCTCTGACATTCGCCCTCAGAAAGGGGTTGCTCACAACGAGGCATGGTTGACAGTCTCGGTGTTCAGTAGATCAGAGTACCTGAAATCCGCATAAAAATCATGTTTAGAAAATTATAATTGGGGTAAAGAATAATGCTTAAAGTAAAAGAAAAAGAAAAAGAAAAAGAAGTGCTGTCAAGCCTATTTCTAAGCTTGAGGCACGGGAGTGTAGTTAGTGGATTCGGATTCGTCAACAGTGCCATTTGCCTTTTCCCCGGCAACGATGCCAGAAAGTTGACCGACCTAAATCGCGCGTCCTAAAATTGGAGGCATATTTGAGGTAGTCGAGCCTTCGCATTTATAACCCGAATCCTTCTAGGCCCCCACAACTTTGTTTACGGGGTCAAAGTAGTCATACGGGGTCGAACACAGGGACAAGGTGGATTGTGTTGGCGACTCTGAATCGACACTCTACACTCCGGTGGATATAAAGAGATATTGAAGTTCCCCGAAGGGAACAACAAGATGTCACGATTAAATCAAAGAAAACTATCTCCAACTGGAGTTACAAGAAAGATTAAGATTTTGTCATTTAGCAGTTTTTAGGAATTTTCATGCAACAGAAAATAGAAAGGTAAACTGCAGCTTAAGGCGTAATGCAAGGGATAAGACTTTTAGAAAGATAAGAGGTAGCAGTAACACCCTGCACCCCTCCTTTCAGAGCGGGTGCCTCTAACCAAGCTTCAACACCCCTCTCGAGGTTGCTGGACTCAAGTTAGAGTGGAATGATACTAAAACAACTCCGTTTCGGGCACTCTCGTACTCCAGAATCGGACCGAACACTAGAGCCACAACCCAACTCTCGAAGTAGCTGCGACGGGAAAGACGATTCGGTAGCTAAGCGAAACGCGATCCAAAACATGCAAGCTAGAGTTCAGATATCCAACACAGTAGTTACCCAATCATAAGGCACTAAGCATTAAACAAATAGAAATTTAGCATTTCTATTTCTATCAGCAATAAGGGTATTAATACAATGCATAAGCTAAGAATTTAAATAACAGATCTAAAGATAGATGTCGCCTTCTTGATGTAGAAGGGCGACAGACTACTACTACTCCCAGCCCGATACCGTCTAGGGACCTATCCCGGTACAGCCGTGTCGGGCGGCACGAACTCTCGAACGGCACGCCTGACGGAAGACTATATCGTTCGAAGACACTGGCCGATACGCTCATGTCGGGCGGCACACCCTCTCGAGCGGCACGACTGACGGGGAGAGCGTATCGGTTTCAGTATCATGTCGGCCAAGGATTCACATATACTACTGTCGGGCATTGTTGTCAGGCACTCATGTCGCGCATCTACGTCGGCCGATATTGGCCCTCAGTGTCGTCCGGTACAGTCCTAGGTGAACCGATCCCCTCCCTCTCGGGATGAGGAAGAGCTCACCTAGTGTCGCCCGGTACGAGCACTGGGGCACGATACGGTTGCTCTCGCACTTCTCTCGCAGATCGCTCAAGTCCCCAACTGTCCGAACGGTGAACTAGCCAGCCGTCCCGACCTATCCAACCTCCGACGTCTCTGACTTGTCTTTTCGGCTTCCTGTAGCTGCTATTTATATCGGCAGTTGAAGGAGTTATGGTGCTGGAAATGCCACGTAGCCCCCTTATACGCCGGTCGATGGATGTGGACTGCCGATACAGGTATGCCTTCGGCGCGAGGTGCTGGCTATCGGTCATGTGGCTGGCGGCACGCCTGCCGGTGGGTGGCTGTGTCGCCCGACGAGTTTGGTCGTCGATGCGGCTTTGTCTCCCTGTCGGGTAGAAGGTGTGTCGGCCGGTACGTCCCTTTCGCAAGGCGCCCTTCTCCGCTGATCATTCTTGTGTCGCCCAGCCCCTGTCGGGCTGGGTTGTATCGGGCGTCAGGAAGGTCGAGACGGGCTTAGACTTATCGTGGGCCGGAATCGGCCTTATTGCACAAAAATGAGGAAAACCCTGTAAAAGATAGGAAAAACTAGAATAAGAGCGTTGCTTGGCCAATTATTGCGAAAATGCTAATAAAACAGAGGAAAATAGCAGAAAAGGGTAGTTTTGATAACAGAATAAAGGGCAAAAATTTCACAAAATTTGGTGTTATCAATATCCTCCATGACGTTGGTGTGCATCACGCCCATTTTAGAATGCATGCAACACGACCGTGTTGTGTGGCACGGCCATGCTGATATCCTTTCCATAGCTTCTCTACTGATTTGCAATTTTCTCTTCATTTTTATTCTCCTCCTTGTCAATATCATCCATGCATCACTCTCCTTCCAATTTACCTGTCCTAAAATGACATAAACAACAAAAACCATCAAGCATAAAGTGTGTGTGTGTTTTCTTGGAAAGTGTAAACGCAAAGCAAAAGTATCAAAAATTGAAGTTTGGGTGAAAAAACCCCAAACCTAGGTGGGTTGCCTCCCAGAAGAGCTAAGTTTCATGCCTTCAAATGGGATTGTTGTTCTTTCACCATCAACCATGGTCCAAAAACAAAATGTTTTCACCTCCATCATAAGCAATCCTCTCAAATGCTTTCCTTGATTGATCTTCCTCTTAAGGGTCATGCGAGCTTCGTAAGTCTTTTTCAGCAATTCTCTCTCCTTGGGGATCATCATCATAGATCTTAATCAGCCTTAAGACCCTCAGAAATCTCATTCCATAGATTTTCTCTCTCTTGAGGAACGGGTCTTCATAGGCACCAAAGAGAGGGGTCTCACTCATATCCATTTGCTCATGGGAAGTACGGGGAGCATGTGATAGTTGTGGTGATGGAGGTGGTGGTAGTGTGCAAGGGTTAGGATAGCCTTGGAGGTAGGGTAGTGGAGGAGGGAATTGAGGTTGGAAGGTGAATTAGTGGGAGGGTTGTGGTGATGGAGGTGGAGGTGGTGGTAGTGTGTAAGGCTTAGGATTGCCTTGGCGGTAGGGTAGTGGAGGAGGGAATTGAGGTTGGAAAGTGAAGTTGTGGGAAGGTTGCGGCAATGGAGGTGGTGGAGGTGTGTAAGGCTTAGGATAGCCTTGGAGGTAGGGTGGTGGAGGAAATGGATGGGTTTGTACATTTTGTACTTCCATCTTGTCTTCTCCGAGTGGCTTGTCACATGCACAAGGCACAACCAAACAAAAGAAAGAAAGTTAGAAAACCAATATACACAAGGAATGCAAAGAGTAATGAATAAAGAATATCAATGATCAGGGTATTAGGAAAAGTTAAAGCAAAATTAACTAGAGAGGTCGAGCACCTCTAATCCCCGGCAACGGCGCCAGAAAGCTTGGTGTGGTTCCGCTAGAGGCGTACACGCCAGCCAACTAGGGTGGCTAGATGCACTCCATGAGGTCGGAACACACGTGATGGGTTTTTGCTTTCGAAATTTATAAGACCTAACTTAAAAACCTACGTCTACTAAAATACTACATCTGCAAGCACATGGGGTCGTGTCATAGTATAGGAAGGTGGAAAGTAAAGGGTTGATCCACAGGGAAAAAAGGGGGCACTAGAGAAAGGTTAGATTAGCTAGGTTCCTACTGCAGAGACTAGGGTTAAGGGTTTAAAGGTTGATTTGATTGTTAACTAAAGATGAATAAGAAAGAAGTTAAAGGCAGGAATGAAATCTACGTTAACCCTAGACTAGATTAAGGCTAAACAAGCAAGAAAGGATTAAGCTAGGTATGAAAAGGCAAATTACACTAAGGCAAACAAGAGAGAAGCAAAAGAACAATTAAAGGGCTATACTAGCATGAACAAGACAAGAGCAAAGCAAGAAGCTAACTAAGCAAGGAAAGAACTAATTATGCTAAGCAAGCACAAAACTAAGGTTTCAAGCAGTAAAGAGAAGTGTGGGCTATTTAGGGGTATGAACTTATCACTTAAGTTGGTGGGTGACATATGAACATTATTATTCCATTTAGATTATCCAAACCAAACAACAAGTTAGAGTCTAATGAATTAACCTAATCTACTAACTGGTCATCGATATGCTAGTTTGTGTATAGGGGAACTAGTCCCTAACACTCCCTACTACCCTTATGAGGCTCAATTGGGTTAGGGGTTAGGTTCAATCCAATTAGAGTCTAATCAAGTCTAGGTTTATACATTAGACATTCCTAGGGCAATTAGGGGCCGAGGGTAGTAATGGGAAGGTGAAATTAGGGTTTTGGACCCCAATTCCCCCACATTCTAGCCTTGAGAAGGCTCCATGCTAATTGTACTAGAATTATCTAATCTAGCTACTTAGATCTCTCACTTAGGTTTAGGGAGATTGATTAGGATGTAGGAAGATGGGAGGCAACCTAGGGATCTAAGAATTGGACCTAGAGGCAAATCCCAAAATTCACACATATAAGAAATTTGCCTAAATTCCTAGGTGATTTCACACACAAACCAACAAGAAATCCATGGAGAATGAGATGCAAATAGAATATAATCATTAAAAAATGAAATTACAATGTTTACATGTCATTTCCCCCCAACATGGTATCAAAGTAACATAATTTCCCCCAAAACAGCCCACCCACAAGGGCCTAGCTACTCATGGAAATGGAAAGTACAAAAAGAAAGGAGAGAGAGGTAGAAGAAGCCATGGAGCTCAATGTAGATGAAGAACTCCTCCTCTCCAGTAGTTGTAGGATGTCTTCCTCCCTTCTCCAAGGTGCAAGGGTGTGAAATGAAGGGGGTTATGGGTAGGAACTAGTATAAACTAGTGTTGGTGGTGGAAATGGTGAAATGGAGTGGATTTGAGGTGGAGGTGAAGTGGAATGGAGTGGAGGTGACAAGGGAGCAAAAATGGGACTCTAAGCAGCCAACCCTCGACCACCAGCTTCCACTAGGGCTTATATAGGGATCTAGGTGGTCTAGGGTTAAATTAGGGGTAAAATGGGGAAAGAAGTGGAGAAATGGGTGGATTTTGTGAGTAGCACGACCGTGGTGGGTTACCACAGTCGTGGTGGGTAGGGTAGACCACGGCCATGGTGGATGGGCACGGTCGTGGGAATTAAAATGTGGATATCACAGGGATATGTACATGGATGGCCACGGCCATGGGGCTCACCACAGTCATGGTGGGGACCTATGGCCACGGGCATGTTGATCACCACGGTCGTTTTGGCCATTTTCATCAATTTTTGGGAGTTTATTGGATTTTTGTGCTTAGGGCATGTCCACCACGACCGTGGTGGAGTACCATGCGGTGGTGTCTGTCCCATGCATTTGATCTTTGAAATTGATCATCCATGGAGGGTATTTCTTCAAAACATTCTTTGACCACTTGGGGTAGGTTGGAAGTGGTTTTGGCCTCATTTTGGGCGCCTCCAAGCCTGAGGAAATCCTAGATTGGACCATCCTCTTTCCATGCCATCAAATAGTTTAAAAAGTACCTATAAAACATGCAAAATGCCTCCATAAGTGCATTTGATAGAAATAAGCATATTGGGGGAAATAATATGTAATCTAACAAGTATAGATGTGGCTCAAGTGCAAAATGACACAAGATAAAGCCCTAAAATAGGGTTGAATCATATAGCCAATGCATGCCAAGTATAACATCAAAGTCTTCCATAGTTAATAGAATGAATTCAAAGGGCATATCATGATTTTCGAATTTTAGAGAGAGAACATCAGTTTTCTATAGGGTAGCGAGTATTTTTCCACTAGGAGTAGACACATCCTGAATATATCCCAAGTCCCTTATATGCAGATGTAGCATAGATTCCAGATTTTGAGAAATAAATGTATTTGTGCATCCAGAATCGAATAAAGATTTAATAGAACGATCATTTAACAATATAGTGCCTACAGAAGATAATTTAAGATTATGAATAATTTGAAGGATTGAATTACACATCAGATTATGAAAAGAATCTAGGTTACCTTCACAAAGCTGGTTGGGATTTTCCTTGGCCTCTTTTGTGGTCCCTGTGAAGACTCTATCGTTTCGATGTCCCTAAGGAGGTGGAGCACCCACTGGAGGTTTGCTAAGGATAGACGAAGCAGGACACTTGGCGAGGAAATGGCCCATCTTCTTGCAGTTGTAGCAGACCGACTTGGTATAGCGACAAGGTCCATCATGTCCTCATCCATAGGTTTTTCACTTGTTGTGGTACTCCATAAGTTGGTTATAGATGTTCTTTTGTCCTCTTTTTCTTGAACCCCCTCCTTTTCCTAATCGCTTGTTGTTATGTCCAGGGTGGAACTTTCTAGACTTATCCTCGTCGGTGGTGGTTAACCCTAAGTATCCCATGCTGAAAGGCTTTTGCAGACTATGTTCTCTTTCCTACTTGAGGGCCATGTCTAGGGCTTCATCTATGCTTTTGGGATGGGAGGCTATAGCTAGGGTTTTTAGGTGGGCGGAAAGGCAATCAACATAGTGTTTGATGAGGTTTTCTTCAGTCCTAATAGGTGCATAACATTCCAGAACTCTAAACTTTCGGGTGTTGTCAACTACTGAAAGATGTCTTGCTCAAGCTCCATGTACATCTTCTTCTTCCTCTTCCTCTTAGCTATGGGCATAAAATGATCAGTGAAGAGGGTTTCGAAGGCTTCCCACCCCATGTTATCTACGTCTTCTCCCCTATTCCCACCATAATTTTCCCACCAGATTTTTGCCCCTCCCTTAAGAAAATGGGTGGTGAAGTTGACCTTCTTCTCATTGGGAACTTCAAGGGTATGGAAGGTGTTCTCCACAAAGAGGATCCAGGCCTCAACCTTATCCATGACCTCAGGATGGTCGTCCCCCCAAAAGGTGTCAGGGTTGATTTTTATGAAATCTATCACCGTCACTTCCTTTTTCCTAGAGGAGATAGGTTTAGGGGTTCCTTTTGTGGCAAGGGTCTCCATGAAGTCTAGAAGGATTTTCTTTTGTTCCTCCCACCTTTCTTTGGCCGCAGTATCAGGATCAAGCACTTCAGAGGTTTCAGGCTCTTTCCTCTTCTTAGAGGATGACTCTTCGGAAGCCTTGGAGTTACGGGTCTTGGGAGGCATCCTGAAATTAGGTGCAACATATTAGATTTATCATTCACCATTCCCTTCTTTTTTCCATATGATATTTCATTATTCTCCTTTATTAATTATTAATGATCTTAATGTTATAATTTGTGTAGGATACCCTAAATGCTTATCAACCAGTCCTTATGACTTTCTAAATAGAGAGAGTCTTTTCCTAACCTTATATCATAAAGGTAAGATGGAATTATTTAAAAACAAAGATGAGGGGGGAATTTTCTTATAGAAGAGATGAGAGGGAAATTTCTATAGATAAGAAGGGTCATAATTAAGGTATGTCCAAGAAGTAGGGGACATTTAGGATATCGGCCAGTTAGACTTGTACTGCCATACAGGTAGCCTCATGATTGTCAAGCAAAGTGGCTCAAAGACTTTAGCCAGACCCATAGAAGATGCTATCCTAGTCACCTCCACCCTTTACATCCCTAACTCAAGGACTACCCTAGACTCACAATAGGGTGAATGAAGTCCACATGACTATGATGTGTGAACATTAGCTCTGATACCAACTATGACAACCCCAATTTCTATATACTTTCCTTAGTGACATTCACAGATATGTGTGCACTCATATCTATAAATGTCATAAGGGAAAATGCAAGAGATTAAGGTAGCCAACTAAATCAGAGAAGCGAGCCAAGATCGTTGTTCACAAAACCATTGAATAGCCACACAAACATTCATTCATTCATGATAATAAAGTCATTATATAAATTATTTGAAATAGAAGAGATGAATAGTTTTATAAAAGGAAAACAAAATACGTAGGATTTAGAACATCTTATACATCATCTAGTAGAATAAGCAACTATCTAACTGAAAAGAGATAAGAAATGGAAATCTATTTATTTTATCCTCCATGTCCATTTATTGATGGCTTTAGGTACTTTGAGATGCATTATTTGTTCCTTGTACCTAGAAAATACAAGAAACAAAAATCATCAACAAAAGTCAGTACGTGGTAAAAGATACAATAGTATGGTTGCATATATGAAAATACCTGAAGAAAGAAGAAAGAAAATAAAACCATTGCTTAAGGCGGAAAAATAGGTAAACACCTCTTTTATACATTTCATTAGATGTAGTTGTACTACAATTTTATAAGCACTTCTCATACATCCAGTATGGGAAAAATCATTTCATCATACATCTAACATGGGAAAATCATCATACATCCATGCTAGGCAACATACATCCATACTGGGCCATGTGCACTAGTAGCTAAAACTCGTCACGATGTCCTTTTATGTTTTATTAAGTTTGGGAAAAGCGTATAGTATAGTAGTTCAACCAATCAGGGTATAAGCAAGTAGTTTCACACAAAGTACACCATATCATAAACAACCAAGAAAACTAGTCATATAATTAATAAAGACCATGCACCTATTTTGATTAGATCTGGATTCTAAAAGTCTAGAAGAATAATAAATGGATCACCCTAAAAGGAAATAAATACCTAATGTCATTATGTGTTGTCAACACCTCATTTAGGGTCTTTGACTCACTAGGGTTTCCCTTTAGTGTCAAAGGCTAAGATCAGAGTATTTGGAGGGTGTGAGACTGAGTTGGATAATTGGTTCTTTTCTTACTCATCATTATTGAAGGAGAGAGAAAATAAGGGTCATTCATGTGATACTAGTGTGAACCTTATTATTATTTATCATAGTTTTAGGATTTTGAGTCAATGGAATCAGGGTCAGATTTAATACTTCAAGATTTTATGAAAAGTATTGTCATTTGTTCCCATATTTATTTTCCACAAATAAAAAATAAAAAGGACATAACACAAGGTTATAAAAGAATACACCAATCTAGAGTTGGATTTAGGTACAGGTGATAATTTATACAGGTTCTTCTCATTTTTATGAGAAGAGGGATATTTTATGGGAATTTATTGGACATCAGAGCTATTTATAAGGGTTTCTACAAAACTAACAAATCAGGTAATTTCTCAAAGAAATAAAATGAAAATAAAAAAAGATTTGTAGGCTTGATATTGTGGATCTAGTGAAGGATCTGACTTCTCGGATCCTCCCACTAACCCACAAACCATAGCTTGGTTCAGAGGGTCAGAAAGGGGAACAAAAAGGCGAAAACGTCCATGCTCGAAAAAAAACTAAGTGTGACCGTGTATGGGCATTTAGGTAAAGTTGAACCTTTGATTGTTCGCTCTGAATAAGGGATCTGGTCCCTGTTCACGCCATTGCTCTCATGAGCAGGGAGGTTGGATGGGGAGAAGGAAAGGGGTTTGTACAGGTTGCAAGGCGAGGATACTACTGCCTTGGTGGAAGCTCTGTGAACCCGCGAAGCACAGGTTCAGGCTGGCCGAGGTACAAAACATGAACTATGAAGGTATAATGGAGGAACTCAGTTCAGGGGCTATACCTTGAGTGCTGGTCAACGGAGGGTCGGGGGAGGATCTATAGTCTATCTTGGAGTCCTGTGTTGGCCTGAGGTCGATGCAGATGCGATGGACGACCTGTAGAGGTGGTCGGAGCCAGGACAGGTGACGTCAATAGGCTGCTTAGTCGATATCACCCTCTGGACCAGTGCACCCTTGTGTGAGTGTTGGGAAGTCTCTGCCAAGGTGTAAAAATGGTACAGATGGAACCAATTGGAGGGAGGAGCTTTGAGGTGTGAGCAGGCCACAAAGGTTTAGGCCGATGAAGTTGGAGTTGGGTGGAAAAGTTGGGGAGTGATGATGAGAAATTGAGGGGTCTTTGCAGCTAAAGGAATGGTTGTGGAGCTACTAGACTCTTTAAATAGGCACCAAGAGGCCTAGGGTTGCCTTCCCTAAGGCGGTCGATAGGTCCATGGCACCGCCATTTGGGCATTTTTTAATCCCTGATGGTTAGGGATATTTCTTGGGCTTGTTGGAAAGACGAGGTAAAGCCGGATTTAAGGAACGAACTTTGACGAGATATGAGCAAGAAATGAGAGAGAGACTGTGGTTCAAAAAAATGGCACTACTATGTAGGCCTAGTTCCATGAGAAGTGGATGAGGAGGATGACTCAGTCGTCTCTTCCATCGGATCCAGATCCAGATCTGGGTCAGGGTCCATTTAAGATTTAACAACTATTATGTACATTGAATTCACTTATATCTCTTATTTGGATAATCCAATTGCAACGAAATTTTGGGAGTAGCTTTATAATGTCACAGTGTAGCCATGGTATAAATTTGGGCTTGAAATTCTAAGTTTAAACATGGTTTTTGACTAAGTACATTAATACCTATAGTTCACCTTCATGTAACACTTAGGGTTTTGCATTATCTGAAATTGGAGATGGTTGAGGGTACTATTGGAAATAACAAAATTCATAAGAGAGATAAATATATGTAAAAACTCATAAAAACTCACTCTGTCACAATGAGTCAGTGGCACTGTATCACAGTGGACTCAACCTGGAATACCACAGTGTAATGGTGTAACAGAAAGAAGGAATCACACATTGTTGGATATGGTGCGATCAATGATGAGTTTAGTTGAACTTCTGACTACCTTATGGGGTTATGCTCTTGACACCATCATGTTTACACTAAACCGAGTACCATCTAAATTTGTTCAAAAAACACCATATGAGATATGGTATGGGAAGCGTCCCAATGTGTCATTTATGAGGATTTGGGGATGTGAAGCTTATGTAAGGAAAATGTTTCTTAAAAAGCATGGTCCTAAATATGATAAATGTTATTTTTTTGGATATCCCAAGGAGACTAAAGGATATTACTTATATTCCCTATCTAATAGAAAAGTGTTTGTTGCCAGAGATGTTGCATTCCTAGAAAAGGAATTTATTTCCAAAGGAATCAATGGGAGGAAAGTAGAACTAAAAGAAATTTGAGACCAACAAGGAAACAATGAACCAATAAATGCATAAGAGGAATAATAATCTCAAATTCCTCATGTAACATAGGGACCTCGTAGATCTAATAGGACACTCTTTGAAGCTGAAAGATTTGGATATCTTGTGATTTAGGAAGGCGATGAGTTGGTCATAGACAATGAGCCAACAACCTGTCTAGAATCCATGAGATCTAAGATGGAATCCATGTACACCAACAATGTATGGACCTTGGTGGATCCAGCAGAAGGGGTAAAACCCATAGGGTGCAAGTGGGTCTTTAAGAAAAAGACTGACATAGATGGTAAAGTACAAACCTATAAGGGAAGATTGGTTGCAAAGGGTTTCAGACAAATTCAAGCTATTGAGTATGATGAAACCTTTTCTCCAGTAGCCATGGTTAATTCCATCAGGATCATTGTGGCACCCCCCCCCCCCCGCACCACAAGTTATGTGATAACCTAAAACTAATTGTGGAAACAAGCTTAAACAAACAAATTATCAGAAAACACTAGAAATTAAAACCATTTTCATTTAGATCCAAATAGAAAGAAACTTTACATATGAGTCCTTTCACATCATAAGATACTTCCCATGCATGCCATCATCCTATTACAAGGAAACCTATTTTGAACATATATACATACGTATCAACATGTGTCCATACGTAAAAAGGGTTACAAAAGCCAAAACACATATCAAAACTCATCCACAAAACACACCCAACAACCATCCCAAAGACATGAGTGTATAGGGACAACTCTAGGAGACCTAACAATAGAATAACCACCAACAACACTTCCAACCTTGTCATCTATTGTCCTTCTTGCTGCTGCTCAATCTCCGTTGCATGATCTCTACCTCCTCATGCACGTCCATCTAAAAAGATGTGGGGAACCCCCGAGGTGAGATTCCAAATCCCAGTGGGGAATATAACTCTCTACCAACAATATTATAAGCATGAATAAGATGGTTAAAGCAAGGCAGTAAATCTACAACCATGATGAGTGGGTAATCATTACTATTGGATAACATCATAAAAGGAATATGAATAACATGTTTATTAACTACCAATTACACTGTATAAAAGCAAGCAAGGCCTCATCCAATGTTTTTGTATTTGATCCTATACAAGTATTCTATAGGGCTCTTTACATATTTTATTATGCCCTCAGAATTTGATTCATACCACACAAACCCAACCGACCACTGCCAAGTTGAAATAGGTGCCATACAAGGTCTAGTGGAAGAGCTGAAATCCATGACCTCAACCCCTCAATCAGTACGAGTGAACCTATAGTGACATCATCAATTAGACTACTACCAGTGACATATAGTCCAGTTGTACAAACCTAGCCCACCTTGGTACAGGTCACGGTGCTAGTGAAATGGATCTACATCCCGCAGTCATACTCCTCACAGGGTATGGCTGGAAGCCAATCCTATATCACATATCACTGAGCTACAGCCTGAAGTTGCACTCCTACTAGGGTATGGCCCACATCTAATCCTAGATCACATAGCCTAGATGTAAGGGGATATTCGTCCTCACCCCTGCATATTCATAAATATGCACTTCGAGTTAAACTCATTTCACCATTCAGCAAATGCCGACACTGAATGGATCTATGGCACAGGGCAAAGCTACATGATTGGGTTCCACTTGGTTAGTTAGGTCATTTAAATGTCTTTTAACATCAATCAAGTTACTACGTATAAAATCATAACAAATTATACCAAGATAATGGCACATCATTCTTCACATAGATATGACATATAGGGTGTGAACTTGTCACTCTATCAATCAAGTTACTACGTATAAAATCATAACAAATTTCCCTCTCATCTCTTCTATCATTTCCATTCACAACATCTTCAACAAAGTCACATGCCATGAAATATGAATCCCTCAACTCTATCTGTAGGAAACATCCTTTCATGTCTACTAATAACCATTGTTAGATCATAAGGCCCAACCACCATATTCATGTATCACCTGCATAATTTGCATGACACATAAGGGAATATTCAATCCTTGTCTCACATCATAGCCATCATAGCACACAATAGTTATGATTAATTATACAACACCTCCATGGTTAGAATATCACAATCAAGAGAGAAATATAATCACATAACATCATAGTCATCTGTGATAAATGTATAAGCAAGACTTATTCACTTTTAAGGTTTACGGTATAGGGTTTCAAATTTTTCTAATTAGGGTCCCCAAGGTTAGGGTCAACCAACCACCCTAGAACCACCACCCTCCACTATCATGTAGTGTGTCAGGATTAAGAACCATCATTAGAGAAAAATGGAGATCATACAAAATAACACAACACATATGTATACATGATCAATGTTATATGTTCATATATGTTTCACAACCACCTACCATCAGCACATGTTAACCAATTAGGTACATGGGTCGCGGCCACCCTCCACAGTATGTCATGACCATGTCATACACCATAGTACCTCAACCTTCACTCTCATCCATGTCACGAACCTATTCTACATGTCACCCTCATGACATTAGGGTTTGCATTTCTCTTCACCCTTAAACCATGTGTCATTGCCAAGCTCCTCTAGCACATCTATGCCGCGACCATGATGCCTCAACACCACCTTGTGGCAATCATCACTCCAAGGGTTGTCTCCACCAAGATAAGGTAAGAAGCTAAGGGTTTCAAGGCTGCTAGGCTCCAAAGGTTTCAACCCAACATCTCTAGGTCAACACCACCACAAGAAGGGACACCTCGACCAAGGCCAACAAGGTCGCAACCATCCCAATGGGTGATGTCACAACCGTGATGCCCATACCCATGCCTCGACCGCCAAACCTCCCATGTTACAACCACACCAAGGGGTAAACACCTAGGTCACTAAAACAGGTCCAAAACTAAGCAAGAACCATGATCACTATGGAAGGAGACTCAAACAAACCGATGTCCACAAGCCCTAAGGCAAGGGTCCAAGAAAAGCATGAATAAAGGAAGAGAAACCATAGCCAAGATGACCAAAACTGAAACTAGCCTCTCACATACTTCTAGGTGTACAAACACCAAGCATGGGGGCTAGATCAAGGGTTAAACGTGGGGAAAGAGACCCCATTTCATCACCTCTACCAAAACTTATACAAGAAGATTAGGGTTTCAATTTACTCCCAAACCAAGCATGACAACTCTTCCCAATGCTCTCTAGGGTTAAGCTTCATGTGTTATCATGATAGAGGAACAACTTAAAGAGAGAAGACAACAATACAACATATCAAAAATGTGCACTAATAGAGAAGGTTTTGTGTTATATAACCCGCCTTAAGAAGATCGCCACCAAATCTCAGAGCTCCAAGACCAAGAGCTCCAAACACACAATATAAATGTAGAAAAAGTAGCACCAAAATATTCACTCTCGACCACAAGAGCACCTTGAGAAGGGAGAAACACCAAGTTCAAAGGATAGCTCAAGAAGAGAGAGAGCAACACATTAAAATTGAACAAAAGAAAGAAGGGAGAAAAGAGAAAAGAAACTTTGTCTCTCTCACACACACACATCAGAGCGTCACCTTGGAAAAACATGGCCTAAGGCTGAGAAGAAGGAAGAAAATAATGTAGAAGATCTGAAGGAACACCAAATAAAGAAGATAAAACACTCACCATAGCTAGAGATGACCAAGGATCTCCACTATCACCGCATGCAAGGGATGAGCCACCTCCAAGGCACCAAGAGCACACCTACTTGCTCCACTAAGCTCTAAGGGTGAGCATAAGATAAGGGAGGAAGAATATGGACAAAAAGAACCACTTGAATGGAGAGAAGAGGGTTCATATAGAAAAGGAGAAGGTGGTAAGGCAAAGGATGATGTGTCAATAAGATAGAGCTCTAAAGTAACACTTGTCCATGAAAAGGACCAACATGCTACCACATGCAACCAAATAAGGTCCACATGCAAGAGACGATGATACTTCCTAGGTAGGATCTCGATCATCCAAACAAATGACCCTACGTCACGATCGTGACATACCTAGGGTCCCAAGGTCGCGACACCAAGACCACCCCAAAAATCTAGGTCGAAACACACCTCACCAACCTCCACCTCGACCCATGACAACCTTGGTCACAACCACCACACTAAGGGGGAAGTGTTACAACTATGACACCCCACAATAGGCTCTAGGTCATGACCTAGGTCAAGGAAAAACAACAAGGTCACAAGGCTAAGGCACACAAACCCTAGAAAACCCTAATCTCCACTAGGTGTAATACTACCCAACCAAGATCCAAAAAAGGTGACCCAAAGCACCACACTCTCCCTAAAGAAGCCACGAGATAGAAGGAACATTTTAGAGGTGGAAAATTGCACATCAACCCCCTATATTGGGTAAATTGCAACTTGCACTAAAACTAGCACAAAAAACGCAAACATCAACCAAACAAGCTCAAACTAGATACTTAACCTCTCCACAAGCCCTAATCACATCTAAAATGATTAGAGAAAGGTTATAAGCACAAGATCAAGCCAAAAAAAATAGAGTTATCCCAAAACTCAGTTCAGGGTCCTTATAAGCCATAAACCCCTAACAAGGACTTTTCCTCGAAATCCTAAGAGAAAATAGAGGGCTACTTCCTCTTCATCTCTTCCTTGAGATCCCACGTGGATTCCACAACACCACAGTGATGCCATAGAACCTTCATAGGATCTATGTCCTTCTTCTTCTTCACTCTTCTGTCAAGGATCAACACTAGACCTTCAACTTAGGACATGTCCTCGTTAAGCTCCACCTCCTCAGGCTGTAACATCAACTCTATATCTGGATGGCACTTTATCAACACACTCAGATGAAACACTGGGTGCAACCTGTGCAACTCATGTGGAAATTACAACATGTAGGCCACCTTCCCAACATGTGCCACCACTGGGTAAGGTCTCATAAACCTAGGAGCCAACTTACCCTTCTTCCTAAACCTCAGAACACCATTCCAAGGAGAGACCTTGAGGTACACTCTATCTCCCACTTGGAACTCCAAGGGTCTATGATGATTATTTGCATATGACTTTTGTCTGTCATGTGTTGCCTTCAATTGTTGCTGGATCACCTTGATCATTTTTGTCGTCTGCTATACAAGCTCAGGATCAAGAAGCTGGTATTCTCCCATCATATAACAATACAACAGAGACCTACAATTCCTCCCATGCAATGCTTCATATGGTGTCATGTCGATGCTACTCTGATAAATGTTGTTGTAGGTTAACTCTATCAAACTAAGATGTATGTCCCAACTAACCAAAAATTGAAGAACACATGCTCTCAATAGATCCTCCAAGGTATGAATGGTCCTCTCAGACTGGCCATCTATTTGTGGGTGAAAGGTGATGTTGAACCTCAACTGCATACCCATAGTTGTGTGCAATCACTCCCAAAAGTGACTTGTGAACTGAGGGCCTCTATCAAACACGATAGTTGCTGGAACACCATGAAAATGCACTATCTCATCCACATAGATTTGGGCAAGCTTCTTAGTTGTATACATCATCTTCATAGGAAGAAAATGTGCTGACTTGGTCAACCTGTCAATGATCACCCAGGTGGAATCATGACCTTTGTTTGTCCTAAGCAGACCTACCACAAAGTTCATAGTCACATGATCCCATTTCCACTGAGGTATAGGTGGTGCGCCCCCACCAACGGTGTTACACTCTGCTCAATTGATACTTGAATGGATGCAACTCCACAAATGGAAGAACACAGGTGGATTCACTTCCAAAATTTATAATGGCCTACACTCAATACACTCACACAAACTAAAATACTACACCTGCAAGCACACAGGGTCCTACTGTAGTATAGGAGGGCAACAACTATAGGGTCGATCCACAGGGAGAAAAGGGGGCAGTAGAGCTAGGTTAGTTTTTGGTGCTAGGTTCCTACTATGGAGACTAGGGTTAAGGGTTTAAAGGTGATTTGATTGTTAAACTAAGTTGAGCAAGAAAGCAAGACAAGAAAGAACAAAACCTAATTTAACCCTAGACAATTAATTCTACTAAGAAGGAAGGACAAGGCAAGCAGAAAAGGTAGGAAGAGAACGATCTACACTACGGCAAGCAAGAAAAGGAAAAAGAGCAATTATAGACCTAAGCTAACAAGAACAAAGCAAGAATAGGACAAGAAACTATCTAAGAAAGAAAAGAGCTAATTAAGCTAACACTAGCTAAGAAAGATGGAAACTAGGGTTTTAAAGTAACTAAGGGAAATGTGGGCTATTTAGTGGATGCAATTATCAATTAAGTTGGGGGTGATGTGGGGTGTAACAAAAAAAATGTGAACAATTGTGGGGTGTAAGAATGACAAGCGCAGTGGCGATTGGGGAGGTGACGGAGGGAGTGTCGGTGGCATCGTTTGATCCTCCAGATCATGGCATTGTTGAGAGGAAGGTTCCTGTAAGCAAAATCTCAGTGGTGAAAAAGGAAAGGTCTTGGTCAAACTTGTTTAAAGATAAGAGTAATGGTGGTCATGTTTGTCTGAAGAAAACGAGCATTGAAGTGATGGATGGGAAGCTGCTTTACTCAAAAGTCATTGTGGATAGGAATCTAGCCAGGTGGAGCAAAAGTGTCACGGGGTATGTTATAGACTTGAAACCGCATTGGCCAACTTTGGTTCACCACCTCTCTCAGATCCGGCAAGCAAAGGGTTCTATTGAAGTATGATCAAGAGGTCGGGGCTATTTCATAGTTCTATTTTCAAAAGATGATGATCTATCTACGGCTATTGATGGTGGACCTTGGTTTGTTTTTGGCAAATTGTTAGTCATCACAATATGGGAGAGAGGTGAGCCCCTGGAGAAGATGAAACTCACTAAAGTGTCGATCTGGTTGAAGGTTTTTAATCTTCCATTAGAGCTATGGTACATTGAAATGTTCAATAGTATTGGTTCTTTCCTGGGGGTGCCACTACAACCTGATAAATTTACTAATGAATTCCTTAGGCTCAAGTACGCCTGATTCCAAGTTATAATTCCTCTAGACTTCTCGTTTCCCAAAGAGCTACAAATCATCAGTGATGATGGCTAATGCGACACTATCACCTTTGAGTATGAATGGGAGCCAAGTAAGTGTTTGAACTGCGGCCTCTATGGCCATGAATCCAATTTGTATGGAACTTTTTCAGAAGAGAAGGGGGACTTAATCAAAAAACCATCTAATGAGGTTCCTAAGAAAAAGATGTGGGTTCCTAAGGTCCCACCAGCATAGAGTTAAAATGATGATATCGACATCTTTATTGATGTTGTCGAGGTCATTCAGGAAGGAGGTGGGGATGTATCGAGCAAAGTTGTTCCTCTTCCTGAGTCTGATGTAAGTGATGATATTATTATCGTTGTACCTGAGTCCACTACATGTGATGATATTGTTACAGTTGTAAATGATGTTTTGCAACATAAGCTCCCGGTTACTGAGGGGGGTACTGATCATGGTAAGGGGATAGGAAAAGCAGGTAGTGCGGACACTTTTACACCAAATACCTCCCCTTAGGCCGTCTGAGAAATGAGGGGTAGGAAATCAAAATCACCTCCTCATGTGGTTCCTAAGCCTGTAGTGAACAGGAGTATTCCTCCTTCACTTAATAAATTTTCTCTTCTGTTAAATTTTGAGGAGAAGGATGAGGCGATTATCCTTCCTCCAAATGGCTAGCCCCTTCACCATTATTTTTTGGAATGTGATGGGAGGTGCAAATAAGATAACTCACATTTAGAATGAGTTGAAGGATAATAAAGAGGACATTTATATTATCTTGGAATCTAAGATTCAAAAGAAGGATGTTCAGGCTTTTGTAGACTCGATTTGGACTGGAGCTCATTTTTCGGATAATTCTGATTTCTATTCTTATACCAGGATCATAGTACTATGGAAGGATAATGACCTTATTGTTGAGAAAAGGATGGAGAATTATCATATTTTGCAATGTGCTATAAAGAAGAGAGATATGTTATTTGAAGTGTGTGCTGCTTACAGAGCCAATGATGATGGTGATAGAATAGTGAATGTGGAACTCTATTGAGTTCATCTCTAATCTGAAGCCTATTAATTGGTGTGTTCTGGGGGATTTTAACACTGTAAGGTTGAATACTTAAAAGATGGGTAAGCACCCACCCTCTAGCAAAAGAATGAATGATTTTAACCACACTATTAGTTGTATTGCGCTTATGGAAGTCTCCATGAAGGAGTAGTTCTTTACATGGGATAGGCATAGCAAAAAAGGTCTGAGTACCATATCTAGAATGATCAGATCTTCTATGATGTTAATTTCTCACTTGTTTTCCCTTCAGTTGGGGAGAGGTTATTGCTTCTATTGTGAGCGATCACAAAATTATTTCTCTTAGGTTAGATAGAGGCAAAAGAGGGGTCACTCCTTTTTTTTTGAGGGAAAATGGCTCGATTTATTACTTATAAGTCATACGACATCTACAATTTGAGTCAAAAATACAGCAAGAGCATACAAAGATCAAGTTAACATCACTACAACTCATATCGGAACGAGAATAGAACACATCCGTATTGATTCTTCTTCCTTGTTGCTGTCTTAAGCAGCTTTCCACGAAGAATTCCTTCGACTTGAGCGTGTAGTAGTGATAGAGGCACTGGATCTGTGCGGTGCTCCGATGCATCATCATCTCAAAGGAAGCCATATAACCTAGTAACAAAACAAGCCACAGCAGGACACAAACAAAACTAAACGCTGACAAGCAGCGGGAAGACAAAACGCTGACAAGTAGCGAGCAAACAAAGGCTAACCGGTAGCAACTAAAAACAAACGCCGATGAACGGTGACTAAAATGGCAGACAGAAGCTGCCACAGACCACCCGACACTTGACACGGGTAGAGGACGACAGAAAAGAAACCAGAGCAAACCAGAAAGGGAAACGGGAACCTCAGCCCCTCAGCACCACACCGTCTCCCAACTGTCACGACAAGTGCCTGCAAAGGCAGTGGCACCACCACTGGACGAGATGGATAAGTCCCCCACCAGGCGAGAAACTACCCTAGAGCTCGCCCACGGTGGCCACAACGCCACCCCCAGGTCTCGCCGCCCAGGAACGGTGAGATGCAGGACCGGCCAAAGGAGTTCGACGGCAGCTTGGTGGAGGTGAGGCAAGGCAGGAAAGAGGCTCTGAGGGAGTAGGGGAAGAGACCACAGGCCGCGGCCGCCGCCCCAACCCCCCCAAGCCTAGGGCACCGCCGCCGCTAACCCTAGATTGCAAGGGCGATCGCCAGAGCTTTGCGGGAGGAGAGACGCGCCACAGTATATTGACCACTTACAGAGGGGTCACTCCTTTTCTCTTTATGAATTCTTTGATCCATCATGCTTCTTATAGGAGTGTGGTTGAGTCTGCTTGGAGAGATATTGTTTGTGTTGGCACACCTATATTTAGGGTTTACAAAAAACTCCATGCGGTTACTAGTGCCCTCAGGAAATGGAACAGAGAGAGTGTGGGGAGCTACCTATCGAAGGCCAAAAAACTTGAAGCTAAGGCTAAAGCCCTACAAGTGGATGTTGATGAGGATCCTTGGAATATTGAGAAACATACTCAACTTTCAACTATTAGATCGGAAGCCATACAAGCTATGAAGGATGAAGAGAACTTTCTAAAGCATAAGAGTAGGGTTCAGTGGCTCAAGCTAGGTGATAAAATTTTGGCTTTCTTTTATGCTTCCATTAAATCACGAAGATTAAGGAATAGTATCAATGTCCTTAATGATTTGAATGGCAAGAGTACTTATGATGTGGATGAAATTAGAGACACTATAAGAGGGTTTTATGATAGTTTGTTCAATGGGACTCCTAAAGACACTATTGAATGGAACGAGGACTGGCTTATCCCTAAAATCTCTAGTGAACATTTTGATGAGTTGAGAAGATTTGTTTCCAGAGCTGAAATTGAAGAGGTTGTTAAGAATTTGAAGAAAGATAAGGCCCCAGGGCCTGATGGTTTCAACGCAGTGTTCTTTAAATCAGTTTGGGACGGTATCGGTGATGACATTACCAGGGTTGTCCAGAGCTTCTTTAACTCAGTTAAATTGTTGAAAGAGTGCAATAGTACCATGATTACCCTCATCCAAAAAAAGTCTAGAGATACGGACCTTAGAGACTTTAGGCCTATATCTCTGTGTAATGTGGTATATAAGATCATCGCTAAAATTATGGCAAACAGAGTCAAGTTCATTCTCCCTTCTATTATTGACACTAATCAAGTCACCTTCATTCATGGCAGAAGGATTAGTGATGCTATTCTTTTGGCTAATGATGTTTTGAGTTCCTCTGTGAGGTCCCAAAAGGTCATGTGTATTAATGTCGATCTAGCTAAAGCATATGATACAGTGAGGTGAGATTATATCCTCTTCTTTCTAAAGAGGATGGGGTTCCCTGAATGTTGGTTGAACTAGATACAGGAAACCTTTTGCACAAATTCTTATAAAGTTCTTGTTAATGGATCACCTACAGATCAATTTTATGCTTCTAATGGGGTCAGGCAGGGTGTTCCCTCACCCCTTTCCTCTTTGTTATTGCCATGCAGGAATTTTCTTCTATTACCAATGATGAAATTTGCAAGAACAATCTTAGACCCTTTGGGTTGTCAGACACATCTTCTATTTCTCACATTATCTTCGCATATGATTTACTCTTGTTTTCTAAAGATGATGATAGTGATGCACAGAGTCTAAGCTATATCTTGGAGATGTTTGGCAGAGTTTCAGGTCTAAAACTTAATAGTGATAAAAGTCAGATCTTTCTAAGCAAATCGACTGATGAAGGGAATATCTCTAATATCCTAAATATCAAGATATACTCTCTCCCTGTGAGATATCTAGGTATGCCCCTTTTTACATGTAGGTTGACTAAAACTCTATGTGCTCCAATTGTTGATAAAATCAGGAATAAGTTGGATTCCTGGAAAGGGTTTCTCCTCTCTCAAGCTGGCAGAATTGAACTAGTTGTTTCCACCCTTTCTACGTATAGTATTTTCTAGACTACTGCATTCCCCTTACCTAAATCTATGATAAAGATGATAGAGAAGTTGATGAGAGATTTCATTTTGAATGATCTCAGTGAGAAGAAGCATATATATATGGTTTCTTGGAAACTTATATGTAGGCCAAAGGAGGAAGGTGGCCTAGGTATCAGGTCTATCTCAGATTGGTCATGTACAGGCTTACTCAAGAACCTCTGGTGTCTTGTTGTTAAGAAGGATGTCTTATGGATTAATGGGTTCATGAAAATTACATTAAAAATGAGTCTCTCAGGTTGGTTGAAGCCAAAACCAATGCCTCCTGGTTTTGGAAAAAGTTGCTTGAACAAAGGAAATCCATGTTGGAACATATTAGCTTATGTTTGGAAAATGGCAATTCGTTTCTGTTCTGGATTGATCCTTGGGTTAATGATGGTGATCGACTGATTGACCTAGTCAATTATCAGTGTGTTCTTCATCTGGGTAAAGGGAAATTTTGCAAAGCTATGAGAAGCATTTCTAATGGTGAATGGGCTATCCCTGGTTTTAGAGGTTCTGAAGCTCTTACTTCTATCCTTAGTAAGTAGGCCATTTCTCTGAACGAGGAAGATGATATTTTTTTAGGGGTGGTCGGTCTTTTACCTTGAAGGATGGTTGAAACATCTCGAGACATGAATGGTAGGTTGTTCCTTGGGGAAAGTGGGTCTGGTGGGACAGCTTGCCTAGAAGATGGTCAGTTCTTCTGTGGAAAAAAAAATCTTGGGAAGCTTCCTACTATTGATTATCTGAAGATAATAGGGTTCTAGTTAGCTTCTAGATGTTGTTTATGTGAGCTGAATGAAGAGTCTATTTCCCATATTTTCTTTGATTGTAGTTTTGCTAGCTTGGCTTGGGGGAAGTTCTTTGAAAAGCATTAGATCATGATTACAAGTTTGGATGATCTGATTGTATTGAGGAATGAGCTAAAGATTCTAGCAGTCTGTATCATCTACATGATCTAGAGAGAAAGGAATAGAAGAATTTTTTATGTTGTTCATATGGAGTTTGATGAGTTCTGGAATAGATGTTATAATAATAGTTTTCTTCTACACGAATTTGTATAGATAGCTATTTAGTTTGTATAATGTAGTTTTCTTACCTTATTCTCCTTTCTTTTGGTGGTTGTGCCTTACGACTTCCTCCTCTATTTATATTTTATTGGTTATACTTCTGTAACTACCTGTTTCTTCTTTGATCAGTAAAGAGGCACCCCACCCTATTTGCACCCCAAAAAAAGTTGGGGGTAACATATGAACATTATGATTCAATTTAGATTATCCAAACCAAACAACAAGCTAGATTCCAATGAATTATCCTAAGCTACTAATTGGCCATGGATATGCTAGGTTATGTATAGGGGAACTAGTCCCTAACACTCCCCATTACCCTTGCGAGGCTCAATCAGGTTAGGGTTTAGGTGTAATTCAATTAGAGTCTAAAAAATCCTAGGTTTCTAGGTTAGATGATTTTAGGATGATTAGGGGCTGAGACTAGTAATGGGAGTGGAAGTGAGGTTTTGGGCCTCCCATCACCCACTTCTAGCCTTGAGAAAGCTCCATGCTAAACACACCAATTTCATCTAAAATAGCTACTTAGATCTCTCAACTAGGGTTAGGGATATTGATTAGGATGTAGGAAGATGGGTAGCTAGCCAGGGATTCCAGAATTAGACCTAGGAGCAAATCCCAAAATTCACACATATAATCAATTTCCTTGAATTCCCAATTGATTTCAAGCACAAACCAAAAGAAATTTATGAAGAGTTAGATATAAATAGAGCATAATCATTACCAAATGGAATTAAAAGTTTACATATCATTTCCCCCCAACATGGTATCAAAGTAACATTTTACACCCCAAACAACCCACCCAAGGGGCCTAGCTACTCATAATAATGCAACGTACAAAAAGAAAGGAGAAGGGGATAGAAGGAGACACGGAGCTCAGTGTAGATGAAGAATTTCTCCACTTCAGCTACTACAGGGTATACTCCTCTCTCCTCCAAGGTGTAGGGGCATGGTATGATGGTGGAAATGAAAGGAAACTAGGGTTTTGATGGTGGAAATGGTGAAATGGAGTGAAATTGAGGTGGAAATGGAGTGGAATGGCTAAGGGGAAAAAATGGGGAGCTAGGAGGTGGTATAAGGTAGATAACCTCATGCTGGATCCCCCACCTAAGTACATATAGGTGTGGGGGAAGCACTAGGTCAAGTAGGGGTAGTATGGGAAAAATAGTCCAAAAGTAGCTAGGTTTTTGTAGGTAGCACGCCGTGGTGGTCACCATGTCTGTGGTGGGGAGGGGTGAGAATGGCCGTGGTGGATGGGAACGACCGTGGTGAGAAATAGTGAAAAATCATAGGGAGTTGGTCAATTTTGTACTGAAGGTGGCGCAGTCGTGGTGGTCACCATGGTCGTGGTGGAGCTAGGGTAGCACGGTCGTGGTGGCTCAAAATGCACAGATCATTCTCTGCTTTATAGCCATTCTACCCTTGTTGCTACATGGTCGTGTAAGGGTGCATGGACGTTCTGGGTCAATGAACCATGACCGTTCTATGTGGCATGGCTGTGGTGATGCAAGCTTTACTTGAGGATGACTCTGTTGATTTGCAAGTGTCCTGACATGGCTGTTCTACGATACCAAAATCGTGTTGGTCTCTAGATCATCACTTGTACTTGATTCTTTGGGTTTTCTTATACATCTTTGCTTCAATGGATCTTTGGCTACTAGGGGTAGGTTGAGGGAGCATCAGACTTCAGTTTGGGTCTCTCCAAGGGTAGTGAAACCCTAAGATCACTCCTTCTCTCTCTTCCATCAAGTATGGTCCAAATGCCTGAAAAACATGCAAATAATGTCCATAAGTGGATTTTATACAAATATGCATATTGAGGGAAATAACATGTAATCTAACAGGTATAGATGTGATTGAAATGCAATATGACACAAGATGAAGCCCTAAAATAGGGATGACTCACCACCCCAAACTTGAAACATACTTGTCCTCAAGTATGCTCCAACTCAATCTCTTTGTAAATTTTTCACAAACAAGAATTGACAAATGCAATGAAAAGGATGATTATTGTTGAATGGGATCAAAGTGACTAAGTATCATTCCACCTCACTCCTCTTCTACTTTCAAAAAACCAATCATGAAAAGAGCACAAAGCATATGAACTTTATATAGTGCATAAAACACACAAGCTATCTATATTTCTTTCATGTAGTTTTGGGTAGACCGTTTCATGATGGCATTAATCAAGGATGACTAGGAGTGTTGTTTCACCTTCATGCATTCAATCTTATGTTTCAAATCACACCAAATGACCCACGTGGCTACAGAAAGGGAAAAATGAGCTACATTTGATGTTTCCTAGCTCAATGGGTATGAAAATGGAAGAAAGGATTGTGATAAGCTTTTGGAGTGATTTTACACACTCATGTTTTCTTTATTTATATGCTCTTAAATAGGAGCATTTTTTATTTTCGTTTTGCATTTTCTTTTCTCTTTTTTTTTCTTTGCCCTTGGAGTAGATAGGGCACATGGTGATGAGAGTGAAGTGGTGAGATGTAGATGTGGCCACCCCAAACTTTTAGAGGTGGCCACGACTGATGTGTGCACTTTGTCATCCTTTCTTGAGGTGGAGGGGTAATAAGATGGTGAGTGAAGAGTCGGGTCAAAGAGGGGTCACTGGCATGATTCTCAACGTAAGGTCTCCTTCATGAAAATTAATCCAACACTTCATCCAACAATTTCACACCACATGAATGAACAACCTGAAATGTATACTTCAATCAAGTGATTTCATAGGCACTAAGTGCTCATAGCTTGCTCAAGTCACAATTCAACCAAAGCATTAAAAACCCAAGAGAGGTGAGTGATGCACATGTAAAAAGTCAAGAATTGATATCATTTAGCAATAAACAATGATAATTCACTTGCATTTGTCAAAGGTCATCATTTTTAATCCAAAAAGTAGAGATTGGGTTGAAACACACTTTTAGGCAAGAAATCTCAAATTTGGGAAAAATTGGCCGAAATGGTGCCAAATTACCTTCAATCAAATCTAAGACTATATTATTGAACTTAAAGCAGTAAACAAGCAAATCCTAGCTAAAACATGCAAAAATTACAAAAAATCTACATGATATGCAATGCATGGCAAAAAAAGCAAAATTTTTGAAAATTACACAAAAATGACAAGAAAGTAAACTACATGACATGCATGTATGCAAAGCAAGTAAATTATAAACTAAAATAAACAAAAGAAAACAACAAAAGTAAATGGTAGGTGAAGGCAAAATGAGAGTGAAAATGAGATAGGGCATACTGCCCTACCAGTAAATTCTAAACTAAAACAAACAAAAGTAAATAAAAAAAGTAAATGGTAGGTAAAATGCAAAATGAGAGTGAAAATGAGATAGGGCATACCGCCCTACCACCCCAAACTTTTGAATCATGTTGTCCTCAGCATGACACTAAAGTCTAGGAATGATAGGGTAGATGATCATGGTGGTGGTGGTGGTCCTCCCTGTGGTGGAGGGTGCTAGTAGTAGGATCCCCAGTAGTTTGACTGTGGAGGCAGGTAGTTGTCCTAATATGCTGATAGTGAACTCCACCAATCTTCCCCCCACTTGGGGTTCCTCTATGATTGAGCATGCTGGAATTGATACAAGTGGTTGACCTGATAATGCATCTGCAGATGGTCTAACCACAAAGCATCTTGGGTGTATTGCAAAACCTCCTATGCTCACAAAACACCCTCTTAAGTGCTCAAAATGTGATCCTAAGTGCTCTGGATGCCCTCCAGCTGCACATGAATGGTGGACAAGTCATATGCATTCATTGTGGGATGTTGTTGATGTTGTGATGTCTCCACCTCACGACGCCTCACCCTATGGTTCTCTCACTCCTCATCTATCCTCCTCCTCTCGACAGCTTCTAGTGACTCTCGAAGCCCCTCAGGAAGATCTCTAGGCTGGTGCCATGTATCTCTAGGATGCTCCTCTTCCCACCTCCTCAAAATGTCCAAAAAAATTGGAGATGGACCACACCCCTCTAGGAGAGGTGTGGCATGGTAGGGGAGCTCAAGTAAAACCCCAACATAAGGAGGGTTGACCTGGTTGAAAATCTTCTGATCAACCACTAATATCATCGATGAGCAAGTCAAGTAATGCAAGTCAACCAGCTTTCCTCCTTCTTCCTTTGTGTAGCCAGATACATCATATCCTAGGGCCATAGCAATGGAAGTAACAATCCCTCCCATTATAAAAAAATTCCTACTCTTGGATGGGATTGTCTTCATATGATCAATGATAAGTGACCCCAGATTTACAATCTTCCCCTGCACCATCCACCCTAACACAAAAAGGTCTTTCCTTGTGCAACTGTCTTGATTTTCATATCGGGTGAAGATGGTGTTCATCAAGACCTTCTGAATGTACCATAGGATGGGGTTATGAATCAGGCTAGTCTTTGATTTACCTGCCACAAAATTGCGTTGCCCTGTGAGTTTCTTCCACTTTACACCATAAGTTGCATTACTTTCCCTATCAGTGCTTCCTTGATCAAGCGATTATGCTGCCTCGGGAGTTGAAGTAAAGATACCATTAAAAAAGGATGCAGTAATGAGGTAGGTACTACTCCCCAAGGTGACATTGATGGTGTCTTATGAGACCTTCTCTAATGTGGTAAAAAATTGATGTGTAAGATCCACATAGGTATCTTGCATAGTGGTCAACACCTCAACTAGCCCAAGAGGCTCCACGACATCCTAAAAACAATTTGAAGATGCCCAAAGTCTTCATCGTCTCCTGGCACGTGTAGCGAGTGCCAATCACTCAGCGTGTGAAGCACTCTAGATGATTGGGCTTCTTCCCTTTCTTACTTTGATTGTCAAGTGTCGCCTCATGATGCACTTTAGGTGCATCCTCTGGTTTTTCATCTGGCATTTCCTCACTTGTATCATCAACCAGTAGTCACCATCATGCTCTTGGCTGTTGTTGTGGTTGCGGTGTTGTAGACATCGAGGTTCGTGCAGCTGTAAATGACAATTGAGCTGTCAAAACTGAAGGGTGGGCTTATGTGATTGATGGTCAGGCTACTGACCTACCTCCACTAGGTAGTTTGGATGATTCCTCCATTATAGGATCCACAGTCGCAGCCACATGGGATGATTCCCCTTGTGAAGTGGAGGCTGTCAAAGGAGCCGTGAGGGCAAGGGGAGATGTCAGAGCTGAAGAAGACGTATTCTGGGGTAGGCAACCATAGAAAATGACCTCCTTGGTCTTAGACACAACTTTCTTGTCCATTAGCTTCATTTTTGCTCGAAATTGGTAGAGAAAAAAAGGATTTTAGGTTTTCTCTAAAGAACAGGGTTGTTGGGGGCGGATTTGAGAGAAATGGGGTGTTTTATGGAAGGAAATAGATGAAATCTGGAGATTAAGGTAGTGGAAATGGTGGGGATTGATTGGACAATGATTGGGGATGATTTGGTGGACATTAGAGGGTGGTAGGGTTGTTGGGGAGTGTTGCACGGCCGTCGTTCATGGAGAATGGCCATGGAGCTCACAGAATGGAAAATAGAACTGTTTTGTAATTTTGCAAATTGGCTGACTTAAGTGCTAAATCGGGTTGCAGCAAGGCCGTGCTGTGCGGCACGACCGCGGTGGCTTGCTTGTTGCACAGCCATGGGCCCACACGACCATTCTGAGTAGGTGGCTACACGGTCATGGTGGCTCTGTTCTTCAATTCTTGATTTCTTTGATTTCTCTTGATTCCCCTGTTGATTTAGTATGCACCACCACGGTCGTTCCATGTCACCACGGATGTCGTGAGTACTATGGGTGTTGATTTCAACTTGAATCTCATCAAAACATCAAATCTTTGGCCCAAAATGATTTTTCATGGATTACTTGTCAAAATCTCATCTAATTCTCCTCATTTCACCTTACTTTCACATGCACATCTTAAAACTAAACAAAAACTATTAAAAACAAGTGTGTGTGTGTGTGTGTGTTTTCTTGGAAATGTGTAGAAACAAAGCAAAGGTATAAAAAATGGAAGGTTGGGTGAAAAATTACCAGACCTAGGTGGGTTGCCTCCCACAAGCATTGAGTTTCTTGCCTTCAGCTTGGCTTCTTGGCTATTCTTCATTCACTCATCCATTTGGCATTCTCATGTGTCCATTCTTGCAAAACATGCATCCCTCATTTGCACTCAATCTGTTTTCCTCATCCCTTTGATCACAATAATCATCATCAATTGTTCCATCTTGATCTCCTTTTCTCAAATGATCATTCATACTTGTGAAGTGATCATGTCCAATATCCCTATCTCAGACTCATTGGGTTGGGTTTTGTACACATTGATCTTGATCTTCATGTCCATGAATGAAATTTTCATGGTTCCACTGCATACATGAATCTTGGCATCATATGTAGATAAGAATGGCCTTCCCAAGATAATGGGAATCTTCCTATCCTCCGGCTCCATATCAAGTACAATGAAATATGCTGAGAATAATACGCCTTTCTCTTTGTCTATCATCACCAAGACATCATCCACTCTCCCCCTAGGCACTTTTATGGATCTATCCACTAATTGGAGAGTGCAATGTGCCGAATTCAACTTGCCTAAGCCTAGCTCAACATAGACATTGTATGGCATCAAATTTACACTAGATCCCAAATCAAGTAAGGACATGTCTATGAGATGTCCCCCTATATATCTAGGTATGAGTGGGGCTCCTGGGTCTTTTCTCTTCATCAGAAGTAAATGTTGTATGATGGATCTCACTTATTTAGTTAATTTCACATTCTTGGGTATCTTCCCCGTTGACCTTCTCTTTACAGTGCATAGGTTCTTGAGGAAATTATCATAAGATGGGATTTTCTTGATAGCATACAAGAGTGGAATGTTCACCTTCACTTGGCGAAACACTTCAAGAATATCCACATTGTCCTTTTGCCTGCTCTTCATTTTTTGGTGGCTCATCTAATGCTTCAGTGAATGGAGGATCATTGGCTTTTGCCTTGCTTGCATCAATGTGAGGTGAAATACTAGGGATGGTGGGACTTGAAAATGGAGTATGAGGTGTAGCGCACTGTATCCTAAAATCAATAGAATGTATTATTGGATCAAGGGATCTAGAGAGGGGGTGAATAGAGCTTCACAATTCTCACAAAATGGATTAGACCACCAAATTATATTAAGTGTAGAAACTTAAACAAACAGCAATTTGATGCCTTAACTAGCAAGAATAGCAAGGATGAGACACAAGGAAGAGCATGCACTTGGACAAGGTGGTTTAGAGTGGTTCCACATCCTAACTAGGAGCAATGTCAGTCCACTATCTAGAGGTGGTTAATATCTAGTATTTGCAATATTGGTACTCTTATATTCCATCATAAGATTATAATACAAAAACCACATTCATCTAAGGGCTTAGTTCCTCAAGAAAGAATCTTCAACTTGTAGAAGGAGCTTACCCACTTGAACCATGGAGTCTTCATCCATCAACATGGACTTACCCACTCCTTCTTCAAGTCTTCGGCCTTCAAGGGATTACCTATTCTTCTTGAGCATCGCCTTGCCTATCTCCTTCACTTGGAGATCTGGAACACCATGCTTTCTTTAACCTTGATTAACATCAACTCCTTCTCCTTCACTCGGAGAAGATATTCAACCTTTTCTTCAAAATGAAAGAGGGTAGGAAGATGGAGGTGGAGAGCTTTACATCAATACATGGAGTATCTCTCTTACAAAGGAACCTATCTCACTCATACTCACGAATTTGACTTGAAGGTAGGGAGAGAAAGGGGCTTAGAGGGTTAGAACACTCTCAACTAGGCTAGGAAGAAGCATGTAGTGAATGAGCAACCTTGGAATGAACTCCAAGAGGTCCTATTTATAGCTGAGGGTGCCCCTTTGGGTTGGGGTATACTTTGGGCCGAAATATAGCCCTTTTTTCTCAAAGCAATGACTCTATTTTCGATCAAATAACACACCAATGGTTATAATCACTTTTTTTGCAAATTCCGTACAGTGCAATCGGTCGAGTTTCAATAAAGGTAACTCGACCGATAGAGTAAAAGAAAAAGCCAATTTTCAAACCATCAGTCGAGTTTGTCCTGAGGAAACTTGACTGACCAATAAAAAATGAATTGGTCAGTTACTCGATCGGTCGAGTTCTGTGAAACCACAACTCGACCAATGCACTCTTCAGAGAATTGATCCAAGAGGATCGGTCGAGATTCAAACTCGATCGATTGACTGCCAATGATAAATTTTCTAAAGTGTATCAAAAGTGATTAAAACTTGGTGTTTAGTGTCCCAATCAATTTTCTCATCTTAGTTACAATCCAATTCATCAATACAAGTGATTACAAAAATATTCTAAGGTCATTTACATGGATTTTCCAAATTACACACTTGTATAGATTTTGGCTTGAACTTGAGAAAATTAGGGCTTTTGATTTTTGATCCTTTTCATGTACCTAACACCTAAAATCAATCTTGAATACACACATTAGATACATATTAATGGAATGGTTAAGTCAATATCAAAATATTGACAATGTATAACCTATAGGTCAACATTCTCCCCCTTTTTGACAATGACAAACCATTCCGCAAACATATTGAAAAGAATATAGAAGTTATACCTTTGCCATCTAAATTAAGGGGATTGAAGATGTGAACAATGTGAATTTCTCCCCCTCAATCTAGGCTTCCTCTAACCTGCATAGTTAGTCTTTCTACACAAAGAAATTATAGCATACATGTATTATGTGGTCCTTTGCAAGTCACATGGTAAAACATTAAATGAACAAGAAAAGGATCTCATAAGAAATAAGCAATAGTATAACAATGAATAACAATATGATTGAGTTTCAAGACTTTGAAATTTCTCTCTACCTTTTGACATTATCAAAAAGTAGGGGGGTAGAAGAGCATATATCCAAGTCTTCTCCAACACACAAACAACTAGATAATCATACAACCAGTCTCATATTATATGTCAAGCAGAGACGAAAGCAACATACAATCTCAGTCATAATCAAAATATGGTGAGAGATGACACCAACTCATAATATATAGCAAAGCAAAGAGCAAGAGTGCACATCACATATATTACAACTCAGATGCATGTTCGCATGAAAGCAACTACAAGCAAGAAGCGATGAAAAATAGAAGATAAAATAGTACAACTTAGATAATGTGCCCAGATGTTTCTTATACAAAATAGCCTATAAAGATGCATATGATTAGCATTACTAGACTAAAAATTAAGAAACAAGGTAGACATCTAGACTATCTATGTCCACAGTGTCATCATCATTGGCTCCAGGCTCGTAGTCTTTGTCTCCATCAGAAGGTGCAGTTGTAGTGCCTTCATCACCAGAATCAACACCATAATCATCACCATTATCTGAAGTGTCCTCGCCATCGCCATCATCAGCAGCCTCAACATCATCAGCCTGGTCAGGCATCTCCTCATCAGTTGGAGGACCAAAACCATGATCAGGACACCGAGTATTCTGCTCATCCCAAGTCATACCAAGAGCATATAGCTCATTGGCCTGAGGAAAGGATGGAGCAGAATCTCCAAGAGAGGGAAGCATGGTGGCCAAGGGGCCAGCAGGAAACAGGAGAAAGGCTGGAGCAAAACTACCAACAGTGAAGGGTGGAGGAGAAGCAGCAGTGGAAGGCTTAGGGGTAGGATAGTAATGATTGTATGCATAATATGCATAATCACTAACTGGGAAGGGCTGGTAAGTGGGGTAGGGGTTTGCACATGATATGTTCATGGTAGACATGATGGAACATAGATCCTGATGTAGGTGCTCCTGTACCTATTGGTTGTATGCTTGTCGGTGCATCATGTAGCCCATAAGGGTTTCATTGGATACACAGAACGCAACATGGCTAGGTCTAGGAGGAGGCTGAGGAGGTGGAGCTCGGGTAGAGGAGGTAGGGAATGCAGAGGCAGAGGTAGAGGGAGAAGCACCAGGTGTGGTGGAGGCAAAAACGGGCATAGACTTTTGAAGTGTGGTTTCACTGATACATACACCTTTTTTGGCTAACTTGTAATGAAAGTCAGAAAAGAGTGATTTCTGAGTAGCAAACTGAAACAAACCACAGATCAGGGTCGGGTACGGGAGATGGGTTCCTCGGGTGTTCTAACTAGTGTCAAAGCAGGTCATGTGGTGTAGAATGTATCTGGCCCACTTGCCACTAATATTCTCTAGGATGCAATACATAATGACAACAGTGTTCTCTACAATATCCATTTGATTTTTCTTCAGATGGATGTTGTAGCTGGTCACTAAAGCCAAAATGTGCTTCCTAAGATGTAGGGAGGAGGAAGGTAGGGTACTCTTATTCTAATATGGAACGTCAAGTTTCTTCAAGTAGTGATGAATGTCAGGGAGAGTAAGTTCATTCTACTTTTAGAAACCTTTAGGATCCAAAAGATCGAAGTACTTTCCATAATCCTTGCGCCAGGTATCATTTTCCTCATCTCCAGAAAAGAAGACATTTAAAATATCCTTAGAGATTTGGAAACGTTTACCGACGATCATAGAGGTTAGGATTACTTGAGTATTTGGAAAGGGTACGAGGGATTCATAGTTTCAACGCAAGTTAGTATAGAACTTGTGAACTACTTTTGTGTTAGTCATTGTATTAAAAAAGAAATCACATTCGACGGCCAAGGAAGAGAGGTGGTGGATGGCTAGCAACCTAGCTACTTGGTCTACAACTGCTTGACGCCTAGGACTAAGCTCAAACAAGGTGCAAAAAGGGAAAGGACTCCTAGGAAGAAGATCCTTATACCTATTAATAGCCTCTATCAAGATAAAAGAGGTATTGTCAAAGGGAATCAAGCAATTAGATGAAGAAGACAAAGGAGCATTGCTTGGGGTGGGTCATTTTCTCCTATGTGAAGCCATGGAGGCAAAAAAGAAGAGGAGAAATGAACAAACACACCAAACAAACCTCAAAAACCGTCCAAGCACCACCAAAGAGAAACTGGGGAGATCTAGGTCGCCCTAACTAGGTCGGAAAGGGCTAGGAAGGGGAAGGTTAGGACTGGGGGTGAGAGCTTAGGGCTAGAAGAAGAGGAATTGGTCAGCTATTCTCTAGTTGAGAGGGAGAATAGTCGACTGAACCAAACTTAAGTTGGCTTCAACTCGCGAATCGGTCGAGTTCTGAGAGTTGGAAACTTGACCGATTGGTCCTTTTTAGAACATCTCTTGGCCACTGATCGATCGAGTTTGTCCTGGGGGAAACTCGACCGATGGTCAACCTGACCTAAAACCATCAAACTTAATTTTTAGCCATATGAATGCTAATTAAATTCATTTTTTGAGTCTATTATGCACATTGAACATACTTAGGCACATATCACTCATCATTGGGTACTATTTTGCGATAAAACCAAGAAATTTGAGAAATGCCCAAAAACAAGTGAAACTAAGCATGTTAACAAGCAAATAAAGCATATTTTAGCAATTTTAGGCAAGCAAGGTGAGTAAAGCATGAGCAAGACATATAGGCTAAAGACAAATAGCTAGATGGCATGTCAATATCATCAAAAGCAACAATAAGCAATTTTGATCTAATAAAATTAAATTGATCTCTAACTAGAGGTTTAGTGAAAATGTTTGCCAATTGATTTTCCGTGTCCACATGTGTGACATAGATATCCTTCTTGGCAATGTGTTCATAAAGAAAATGATGGAGAACCTCTATATGTCTATCTCTACTATGAAATATAGGATTATAAGAAAGATTTATTTCACTAGTATTATCACAATAGATAGGAGAAGCATGAAAATGTATATTAAATTCTTGGAGCATTTTCTTCATACATAGGACCTGAGCACAACAACTCCTGGCTACAATGTATTCAACCTCAGTAGTTGATAATGGCACGGTCCTCTATTTCTTGGAAAACCAATACAACAAGCATGGTCCTAGAAGGAAGCACATTCCACTTGTGCACTTTCTATCGACCAAACAACCCACGTGATCTACATCACTATATGCTACAAGAGTAAAGTCCCTTGACTTAGGGTACCATAGACCAAAGTTTTGAGTTTTGGCTAAGTACCTCAAAATCCTCTTGATAGCAATAAGATACGATTTCCTAGGACTTGATTGAAAGCGAGCACACAAGCCAACACTAAACATAATATCAGGTCTAGAGGCAGTTAAATAAAGTAAACTTACAATCATACCTCTATAATGCTTCTCATCTACCTTCTCACCTTCTTCATCTCTATCAAGTTTGCCAGTGTTGGACATGGGTGTTTCCATCGGCTTCATGTTCTCCATCCCAAAGCGTTTGAGTAGTTCATTGGTGCACTTGCCTTGGTTGATGAAATTTCCATCTTTGGTTTGCTTGATTTGGAAGCTGAGGAAGAAAATCAACTCACCCATCATGCTCATCTCGAACTCACTTTGCATAAGAGAACTAAACTCCTTGCAAAGATCAAGATCAGTTCTGCCAAATATGATATCATCAACACAAATTTGAATATTTAGAAAATTGCTAGAAGTGAGTTTTAGAAATAAACTAGAATCGACTTTTCCCATGACATAGCCATTGTCTAACAAAAAGTTCTTTAATTTCTCAAACCAAGCTCGAGGTGATTGCTTGAGTCCATAGAGATCTTTTTGCATCAAATAAACATGATTAGGTAGCTTGTCATTTTCAAAGCCTGGAGGTTGAGTAACAAATACTTCCTCCTCGATTGTACCATTCAAAAATGCACTTTTAACATCCATTTGATATAGCAAGAAATTTTTGTAACTAGCAAAGGCAAGTAGCATTCTAATAGATTCAAGTCTAGCAACTGAAGCATAAGTTTTATCAAAATCAATACCTTCATGTTAGTTGTATCCTTGCACTACTAGCCTAGCTTTGTTCCTTACCACCTTACCATTCTCATCGAGCTTGTTTTGGTAGACCCACTTGGTGCCAATGATTTTTCTGTCACTTAGTCTTGGCACTAGAATCCACACTCGATTCTTCTCAAATTTCTCTAGTTCCTCCTGCATGGCTAGGATCCACTCATCATCTCCAAGAGCTTCCTTGATGTTCTTTGGCTCCAGCTGTGAGATGAAGGTACTATCTGCTTGTTCTTTATTGAAGGCAGCTCATGTCTTCACTCACTCAAATGGGTTGCCAATTATTAGCTCTTTGGGATGATTCTTTGCAAAGCAAGGAGTGGGATCCTTCTTCTCTTTATCTTCTGCTTCAACCACCTGCTTACCTTTATTGTCGATGTTGAGGTCTTTCAAGATAGGAATTAAGTCATCCTTTTTGTTGTCCCTAAATGTCACTGATCCTCCTTTCTTTTTCATGAATTTGTTGAAATGGCTGATTTCACCTGTCATATGTTTTGAGCAGCCACTATCAACAATCCACCTTCTTTTGACCTGCATGAAAGAAGGATGTCGATATCGAACTCAAACTTTAGGATTCGGGGTTAGCTTGGGGATCCATTTCATCTTTGGGTAGGTCCCCTTTGACTTATAAGGACAATAAGTAGAGTAATGATCATCACATTTACAATGAGCACATACCATTGGGTTCTTAGAGCCGGACGTCTCTCCATGTAAGATAGGAGGTTCCACACTCTTTTTATTACCCTTACTCTTGTTCTTATTCTTACCCTTAGGAGCAGTCCCATCATATCCTAAACCACTAGTACCAATTTGTTTGGTAGAGTGTTCTAGGACAACATTAAGGGATTTCTTTCCCATAAGAAACTTTTGCAAAGAAGCTTTTAACTTAGCATTATCATCACTAAGGTTAATGACAGTAGAAGATAAACTATCATGATCATCTCTAGCATGCAATAGGTCGACCTCTAAATAGAGGGCTTTAGTACAAAAAGAATCACGTTCTAAAGCAGTGCTAGCTACCTCATTACTTTGAAAAATAGGTCTGGATGAAAGATCATTAACGTGAGCAAGGAACTTAGCATTTGCAGATTTAAGAAAAAGAATTTCCTTTTGATAAGCATGAGTTTCTTTCTTCCCAGCTTCATTAATGAGATTAAGTTCTACATTTTCAGTTTTAAGAACATCTACCTCAACTTGGCATCTTTGGTTATCTTCCTTAAGATCTGTAATAGTCTTAAGATAGACACCATTCTCAACCTCTACTCCATTATATTGGAGCTCAAGGTCAAGAAATTGCCCTTGCAAAGAACCTATGTTATCAAGGAGTAGTTTTTCATTTTTATCAAGAATCTCAATTTTAGCATAAAGATCATCTATTATCCTTCCTAACCTTTTCCTTTTAGATTTGCATTTAGTGAAAGATGACCGGAAATCATTAAGCATATAAATAAGAGCTTCCTTAGATAACTCATGCAAATTGACCCCACTTACCTCACTTATCTCACCTACATCTTCACTTGTAGATGCCATGAGAGAAAGGGCATTCTCCATCTTCGGAGCTTGAAGAGCTTGAGGAAGACTCCTCCCAAGTTGCATGAGCTGCATCTTTGCTTCTTCATTCTTTCTTCTCCTTTCTCTTGTATTTGCCTTCTCTCTTGTAATCCTTGTCTTTCTTGTGGTTGCTCTTATGATGGCTCTTCTTAGCCTTGGTGCAGTCACTCTTGTAATGTCCCTTTTGGCCACACTCATAGCTTATGAGTTGATGAAGAAGGCTTCCGCTTGAAGTGTTTGCCCTTTGTGTAGTTTGCTTCCTGCTCATTTGGGCCTTCATCCTCACTTGAGGAAGGAGTAGGGGACTTGAGAGCAAGTTGTTTCTGTCGAACCATATATTCAATTTGAGCTTTGAAGGTTGTGTCCTTGATCTTCTTGGACTCCTTCTCTTCTCTCTTTTCTTCTTCTTTTGCTTATCAAGCCTTGGTTCATGGGCTTGAAGGTTGCCAACCAGCGCCTCGTTTGACAATTCACTAAGCTTGTACACTTCTTCAATGGATGTAACCTTGGGCTCCCATTTATTTGGAAGAGATCATAAGATCTTGGAGTTAATAGTGCCTTTGTCCATCACACTACCAAGGGCTGCCAATCCATTGATGATGACATTTAGCCTAGTGTACATATCAACCACTCTTTCATTCTTACCCATCTTGATGTTCTCAATAAGACCACCAAACATGTAGATCTTGGCTTCCTTCACTTGCTCCGTTCCTTCATATGTGACAAAAAGCTTGTTCCAAATCTCATGTGTGGTGTTCCAAGAGGATATCCAATTGAACTCGGATGGGGTGAGGGTTGCATAGATGATGCTCACTGCTTTGGCATTGAGTTGAGCTTGCTTCATTTGGGCTTCCGTCCATGTGGATATTTCCCCCTTTGGAGCTTTGTACTTGAGGTGCACCACCTTCCACATCTCATAGCTCACACCTTGGAGGTAAAACTACATTCTTGTCTTCCAATAGAGGAAGTTGGTGTCGTCGAAGACTGGAGGTCGCATGGAGAAACTTCTTTCCAAGTTGAGGGATCTAAGTGCTAAATCACCCATCTTCTCCTACTTGTAGAAGTAACTTGGAGAAGACCTGCTCTGATACCACTTGTTGGATCAAGGGTTCTAAAGGGGGGTGAATATAGCTACACAATTCTTACAAAATGGATTAGACCACCAAATTATATTAAGTACAGAAACTTAAACAAACAACAATTTGATGCCTTAACTAGCAAGCATAGCAAGGATGAGAAACAAGGAAAAGCATGCACTTGGACAAGGTGGTTTAGAGTGGTTCCACATCCCAACTAGGAGCAATGTCAGTCCACTACCTAGAGGTGGTTAATCTCTAGGATTTGCAATCTTGGTACTCTTATATTCCATCATAAGATTACAAGACAAAAACCACATTCATCCAAGGGCTTAGTACCTCAAGCAAGAATCATCAATCTGTACAAGGAGCTTACCCACTTGAACCATGGAGTCTTCAACCATCAACATGAACTTACCCACTCCTTCTTCAAGTCTTCAGCCTTTAAGGGATTACCTATTCTTCTTGAGCATCACCTTGCCTATCTCCTTCACTTGGAGATCTAGAACACTATGCTTTCTTCAACCTTGAAGAATAGAAACTCCTTCTCTCTCACTCTGAGAGGATCTTCAACCTTTTCTTCAAAAAGAAAGAGGGTAGGAAGATGGAGGTGGAGAGTTTTACATCAATATAGGGAGTATCTCTCTTACAAAGGAACCTATCTCACTCATACTCATGAATTTGACTTGAAGGTAGAGAGAGAAAGGGGCTCAAAGGGTTACAACACTCTCAACTAGGCTAGGACCATGCATGTAGTGAATGAGCAACCTTGGAATGAACTCCAAGAGGTACTATTTATAGCTGAGGGTGCCCCTTTGGGTTGGGGTACACTTTGGGCCAAAATATAGTCATTTTTTCTCAAATCAATGACTCTATTTTCAATCAAATAACACACCAACGGTCACAATCACTTTGTCTGCAAATTCTGTATAGTGGAATCGGTCGAGTTTCAATAACGGTAACTCGACTGATAGAGTAAAAGACAAAGTTGATTTTCAAACCATCGGTCGAGTTTGTCCTGAGGAAACTCGAACGACCAATAAAAATCAAATTGGTTAGTTACTTGATCAGTCGAATTCTGTGAAACCACAACTTGACCTATGCACTCTTTAGAGAATTGATCCAAGAGGATCGGTCGAGATTTAAACACCATCGATTGACTATATGTGATCAATTTTCTAAAGTGCATCAAAAGTGATTAAAACTTGGTGTTTAGTGTCCCAATCAATTTTCTCATCTTATTTACAAGCCAATTCATCAATACAAGTGATTACAAAAATATTCTAAGGTCATTTACATGGATTTCCCAAATTACACACTTGTATAGCTTTTGGCTTGAACTTGAGAAAATTAGGGCTTTTGATTTTTGATCCTTTTCATGTACCTAACACCTGAAATAAATCTTGAATACACACATTAGATACATATGAATGTAATGGTTAAGTCATTATCAAAATATGGACAATGTATAACCTCTAGGTCAACATGTATAACAGAATCATCTTCAGCAATCTCAATCACGGTATCACCACTTGGCTACCTTTTCTTTGCTTTATCAACCTTTCTTTGACTTGCACGAGGCCCAAGAGATTTTACTCTCCTTAGAACTATCACAAAACTTCCTTGATCATGGTGGATAGGGGGAACCAATTTTGGTTGTGGAGGAGGTGGAGGTGACACATGGTGTTGACATTGAGGTGGAGGGAAGAATTGAGGTTGGAAGGTGAATTGTTGAGAAAATGGTGGTAGTGGAGGGGGAGGCGGTGTATAAGGCTTGGGATTGCCTTGGAAGTGGTATATGGGTTGTACTTGCATGGGAGGTGGACTATAGAAAACTTGAGAAGAGGGCATTGGTCCACTTGCTTCATGGTATCTCATGATGGATTTTGAAGACAACTTTTCTTCTTGGAGAGAAATTATGGAATATAGCTTCCCTATTCTCTCTTCTAGCCTTCCAACATCTTTTTGAACATCATCAAATATTTTCAATCTAGAGAGAACCTCTTCCTCAAACCTTGAGCTATATTTTGGACTTTGTGGCTCTTGGTATCTATAAGAGTGAGGTGTCTTCTTTTCTTCACCATAGAACTCAATAGGAATGACCGGGTGGCAAGGAACATTTATCAATCGGTTCTTCATGAAGCTCACCATGTCACCACGAATCTTCATCACTTGTGGGCTTGAGTCATTATGAGTAGGAGGTGTCACACCAAGGGCATAGCCCCCATCATTCATCATGTTAGAAGCTCAAATTCTTGATCCTTCATCCAGTTGCTCAAACAAAGATCATATCTCCTCAGGTGGTCTAGCCATGAAAACTCCTCAATAAGAAGAGTCTATTGTATCTTGGTCCTTTAGAGATAGACCGGAGTAGAATAATTGAACTATCTACCACAAAGGGATCTCATGGTGCGGGCACTCTCTCAAAATCTTCTTAAATCTCTCCCATGCATTGTGGAACTGTTCATGCCCATCCGACTAAAACTTGTCACGACACGCCGCATTTGTGTTAACCTTGCTATAGAGTATAATAGCCTTAGAAATGCATTATTCATTGTTTCCCAACTCATGATGTCCCTTGAGTCATACCAATTCTTGGCTCTATCTTTTAGGGAGAATGAGAAAAAGGTCAACCAGATTGTATCATCACTATCCGTCGGTGTCCTGAAGATGGAGCATACTTCAAGAAAGGAGTCCAAGTGCGTGTAGGGGTTCTCACTCTCTAAGTTGTATAAGATGGGTAAGAGCCCAAGAAGACCTGGAGGAATGGAGAAGTGCTCCCCTGGCATTTGATCAACCCTACTAGCAGTTGGCAATTTATAGTTTCTAGGCATGAAGTAGTCTTGAAGCCGCTTGTCGGGTGCATTTTGGCCTTCCATCTTGTCTTCTCCCAAGTGGCTTGTCACATGCACAAAGTACAACCAAACAAAAGAGGGCAATTTAGAAAACCAATACATAAAAAGAATGCAATGAATAAAGAATAAATAATAGCAATGATGAGGGCAGTGGGAAAAGTCAAAGCAAAACTAAATATCTAGGCTGAGCGCCTTTCTTCCCAGAAACGGCACCAGAAAGCTTGGTGCGCCCATGCCGGTGGCATTACACACCGCTGAATTGAGACTTGAATGGATACAATTCCACATACGAAAGCACACGGGTGGATTCACTTTCAAAATTTATAATGACCTACACTCAATACACTCGCACAAACTAAAACACTACACCCACAAGCGCACGAGGTCGTGTCGTAGTATATGAGGGCGACAAGTATAGGGTCGATCCACAGGGAGAAAAGGGGGCACTAGAGATAGGTTAGTTTTTGGTGCTAGGTTCCTATTGTGAAGACTAGGGTTAAGGGTTTATAGGTGATTTGATTGCTAAACTAAGTTGAGCAAGAAAGCAAGACAAGCAAGAACAAAACCTAAGTTAACCCTAGATAATTAATTCTACTAAGTAGGAAGGACAAGGAAAACAAAAAAGGTAGGAAGGGAACAATCTACACTAAGGCAAGCAAGACAAGGCAAAAGAGAAATTAAAGACCTAAGCTAACAAGAACAAAGCAAGAATAAGGCAAGAAGCTATCTAAGCAAGAAAAGAGATAATTAAGCTAACACTAGCTAAGAAAGATTGAAACTAGGGTTTTAAAGTAATTAAGAGAAATGTGAGCTATTTATGGGATGCACTTATAAATTAATTTGTGGGTGACATATGAACATTATGATTCCATTTATATTATCCAAACAAAACAATGAGCTAGAGTCCAATGAATTAGCCTAAGCTACTAACTAGCCATGGATATTCTAGGTTATGCATAGAAGAACTAGTCCCTAACACTCCCTACTACCCTTGTGAGGCTCAATTGGGTTAGGGATTAGGTGTAATTCAATTACAGTCTAAACAAGCCTAGGTTTTTAGGTTAGATGATTTTAGGATGATTAGGGACTGAGACTAGTAATCGGAGTGGCAGTGAGGTTTTGGGCCTCCCATAACTCACATTCTAGCCTTGAGAAAGTTCCACGCTAAACACACCAATTTCATCTAAAATGTCTACTTAAATCTCTCAACTGGGGTTATGAAGATTGATTAGGATGTAGAAAGATGGGTATCTAATTAGGGATTCAAGAATTGGTCCTAGGAGCAAATCCCAAAATTCACACATATAATCAATTTCCCTGAATTCCCAATTGATTTCAAGCACAAACCAACAAGAAATTTATGAAGAGTGAGATATAAATAGAATATAATAATTACCAAATTGATTTAAAAAGTTTACATATCATTTTCCCCCAACATGGTATCAAAGTAACATTTTACACCCCAAACATCCCACCTAAGGGGCCTAGCTACTCATAACAATGCAAAGTACAAAAAGAAAGGAGAAGGAGATAGAAGAAGCCATGGAGCTCAGTGTAGATGAAGAATTCCTCCACTTCAGTTGTTGCAGGGTGTCCTCCTCTCTCCTCCAAGGTATAGGGGCATGGAATGATGGTGGAAATGGTTGGAAATGAAAGGAAACTAGGGTTTTGATGGTGGAAATGGTGAACTGGAGTGAAATGGAGGTGGAAATTGAATGGAATGGCTAAGGGGCTAAAATGGGGATCTAAGATGTGGTAGAAGGTAGCTAACCTCGTGTTGGAGCCGCCACCTATGTATATATAGGTGTGGGGGAATACTAGCTTAAGTAGGGGTAGTATGGGAAAAACAATGAAAAAGTAGCTAGGTTTTTATAGGTAGCACGGTTGTGGTTGTCACCACAACCATTGTAGGGAGTAGTGAGAACGGTCGTGGTGGATGGGAACGACCATAGTGAGAAATGGTAAAAAATCACAGGGATTTGATCCATTTTGTACTGAAGGTGGCACGACCATGGTGGAGCTAGGGTAGCACGGTCGTGGTTTCTCAAAATGCACATGACGTTCTCCGCTTCATGACCATTCTGCCTATGCTGCTACATGGTCGTGCAAGGGTGCATGGTCATTCTAGGTCAATGCACCATGACCGTTCTGTGTGGCATGGTCGTGGTGATTCAAGCTTTACTTGAGGATACAACTGTTGATTTGCAAGTGTCCTAGCATGGCCGTTATGTGGTACCACGGTCATGCTGGTCTCTGGATTAGCACTTGTACTTTATTCTTTGGGTTTTGTTGGACATATTTGCTTCAATGGATCTTTGGGCACTAGAGATAGGTTGAGGGAGCATCAGACTTCACTTTGGGTCTCTCCAAGGGTAGAGAAACCCAAGGATCACTTCTTCTCTCTCTCTTCCATCAAATGTGGTCCAAATGCCTGAAAAACATGCAAATAATGTCCATAAGTGCATTTTATATAAATATGCATATTGAGGGAAATAACATGTAATCTAACATGTATAGATGTGATTGAAATGCAATATGACACAAGATGAAGCCCTAAAATAGGGCTGAATCAATAGGTAATGATAGCAACATCCTTGCAGGCTTTTGATGTTCAACTTTAACCTGCCGACATACAATGCATCTCGCCACAAACTCAGCCACGCCCCTTTTCAAGCAAGGCCACCAATACATATCCTTCAGATTGTGATACATCTTGGTACTACCTAGGTGCATAGCATAAATGGATGAGTGAGCCTCTTCCAACACCATCTTCCTTAGGTCATTAGCATCAGGTACCACTACTCTACCATGGTTACATACTGTCCCATCATTTGACTCGTGGAAGACATCACGCTTCTCACTGCCAAACTCTAATCTAATCTATTGTATCATGGTATCAACCTTTTGTGCTTATCTGATCTGATGTCTCAATGTGGGCTTCACATATAACTATGCTAACAATCCTTCTAACAAAGAAACTTTCAGCTTAACATTCATCTGACATAGGGAGACCAACATATCTCACTTGTGGCAAACCAAAGAACTCAACTGGGCTCTATCCATAGGCAAAGACGAAGACTTCCTACTCAATGTATATACCACAACATTAGCCTTCCATGGATGGTAATGAATCGTGCGGTCGTAATCCTTGATTAACTCTATCGAGCGTCGTTGCCTCATGTTCAGCTCCTATTGTGAAAAGATGTACTTTAGGTTCTTGTGATCTGTGAAGATTTAACACTTCTCATCATAAAGGTAGTGTATCTAGATCTACAAAGCATGGACCACAACAACCAACTCCATATCATGGATTGGGTAATTCTACTTGTATTTCTTAAGATGTCGAGAAGTAAAAGAAACCACTTACTTGTCATGCATCAACACACATCCCAAACCATGTCTGGACGCATCATAGAAGACTATGTATCCCTTTCCTTACTCAAGTAAGACTAGAACCAGTGCACTTTTCAACTTTCCCATCAATGTCTAAAAAGAACGCTGACATCTGTCATCCCAGATGAATGATACATCCTTCCTCATCAACTTTGTTAGGGGTAAAGTGATGGCATTGAAGTCCTTGATGAACCTCCTGTAATAGCCTGCCAAACCTAGAAAATTACGCACTTCTGTCAGTGTCTTTGGCTGATCCCACTCTATCACTAACTCAACCTTCTTAGGATCCACACGAACTCCCTCGGCAGATATAACATGCCCCAAGAAAGCTACCTCCTTTAACCAGAACTGGCACTTGTTGAACTTGGCATAAAGTTGATGTTGTCTCAGCATGGTCAATGCCTGACAAAGATGATGTTCATGTTGATGATTGTCATGACTATATATTAGGATATTATCTATAAATACAACCACAAACTGGTCAAGAAATGGTCGGAACACTCTGTTCATCAAGTCCATGAATGCAGTCGGTGTATTGGTCAGCCCGAACAACATAATACGAACTCATAGTGACCATACCTCATCCTAAAAGCTGACTTAGGTATGTCATCAACCAAAATAGATACAAAGCAAGAAGAAGACAAATCAGAATGAAATAACTCCATCTGACTTGTCACTACTCACGGGTTGACCACCGCCTCCAGCTAACTCATAGCATAGAATCTAGTCATTTCCTATTGTCGCCCCCATCCTCTGCTTCCCTGAGCAGACGATCCCACTTGCAGTGCTTGTCCATGTTCTCATCCTCCTGTGGTGCAACACACTCTTTTGTCACTCATGAAATGCTTATTAGTTATTTTTTCCTATTAATCATAAGAGGGATAGCTTGTTGTTAGAAACCTGTTTAGTTGGTTCTGTAGTGTTGCAGGAGGTGTGTTCTTCTTGTGTCCTCTCCGTTTCAGGGCACATCATTCAAGTGGATCTCATACCGCTTGACATGCATGGGTTCGATGTAATATTGGGAATGGACACCTTGGAGAAGTATAGAATGGTCTTGGATTGTAGTTCCAAGCATGAAACAATTATAAATGGTGGTAAGGCATGGATATTCTAAGGAGACAGGAAGATTCTTTTGATATGTCTGGTATCAGAAATAGTGGCAGGGAAGTTGTTGAGACATGGTTGTGAGGCATGTTTTGCACATGTACTGGATTCTGAGGTGAGGAATCCTAGTATTCAAGAGGTACCAGTTGGCAGAGAGTTTGAGGAGGTATTTTTTGAGAAGTTTCTAGGTGTTCCCCCACCCCGAGAGATTGATTTTGAGATCAATATGTTTCACGACACACAACCGATAGCTCAGACACCATATAGGATGGCTCCAACAGAGATGGCAGAGTTGAAGAGACAGTTGCAAGAGCTTCTTGACAAAGGTTTCATCAGGCCAAGTACGTCTCCATGGGGTGATTTAGTGCTATTTGTAAAGAAGAAGGATGGGTCTATGAGGTTATGCATAAACTACAGATAGTTGAACAAGGTGACAATAAAGAATAAATACCCCTTGCCAAGGATAGATGACATGTTTGATCAGTTATGTGACGTGAAAATGTTCTCAAAGATAGATCTGAGGTAAGGATATCACTTTTTCTATCTTGAGAGTAGTCTTCCTCTCTAAGATGATCTTCATGATGTGTTCCAAGTTATTGAAGACTTAGAGGTGATGTTTTGTTGTTTGGTTGGTCACCTTGGTTTTGGTAGATTGATCAACCTTGTCTTCTAATCTCATAAGATTATGGAACCCTTTGACCGTCAAGATGTTAAATTTCTTCAACCGTTGGATGTTGAATCCATTCAATCATTTGGATTGGTAATGCTTTGGTCGTTGAAGATGTTGAATCCCTTCGATCATTTAACATGGGTTGATGATTTTGGTCATTGATGTGGCATGTGACCTAGGATTTCCCTTCAACCATTTGGGCGTGGTTATGTCTTTGTCACTGACATAGTTTGTGTTTTGGTCACGGAAGGTGAGATAGTTTGTGGTTTGGTCACTGAAGGTGTGCCTTCGACCTTGATCTTCTTCGACCATGACGTGTTCCTCCCTTCGATCGCATGGTTTGTGACCTAATTCCTTATTCATCTGATCAAGGATTATGACTTGTGTTTGATAAGAATGGTTGTCTTGATGTTGGTTTTGAAGGATGTTGAAAGAATGTGGGAAGGTGAGATATGCAAGGTTGTTGATAGTGTTGTGATATAAAACCCTAATCAGATATGTTGTTGAAACCCTAATCTCAATTTCATGATGTACTTATTGAACTTGATTAAAGTAACTAGTATTGTGATGATGTTTTCTTTATCCTTCTTGTATCAGTCCAATCTTGTAGGTTGAATGGATATCATAGCTAGTGATTGATATGGTGATTATTATGTGACACAAGGTGTTAAATGTGAGCCTTGTTCAGGCATGATGAGATGATAATGATATATAGGATTTGTGATGGGTCTTATGACCTGGATGAGGCTCAATGCCTAATGTGAGATGATATCCTCCAGTGCTATGATGAGGGACTGATATCCACTAGTGATGTGATGATGTTGATGGTCTTCTAAGGCAGTGGTATCATGCAATTATGTGACAAGTCCTTACTTCATATGTTTTATATCTTTTCAAGTTCTAACATACTCTTATCTTTATAGAATCGATTTAGGGTTGGTAGGTTGTAGTTTGATTGATGCTAAAAAATACCCAATTGGCTTAACTAATCACGTGAAAAGCTAATTATGTAGGTTCCATGTGCCATAGATCCATCTTTAGTATCAATACTTTATTGGATGGTAAAATGGGTATTCCCAAAGGAACTCACAGTGCATATTGCGGAGTATCTGAGGTGCAAGTGACTATGTGTCCTTGCAATCTTCACTCCAAGTGTTTTGAGAATGACTATGGTCGGGTCTCGATGATGTGTATGTTATATGATGTGATAGAGGACAACCGTGGTTGTACCTCAGTGATCGTGTTATATACCCTAGTTTCTAGAGTTGTTCCCATACTAAGGCGGGCTATGTGTTTTACAGGGCCATAAGTTTGACTATGATTTGCTATCTCAATAGGGCCATAGCTTTGACTGTGAGTTGTTATCTTTATAAGACTATTGTTTTGACTATAAATTGTTGTCTTTGAAGTTTGACTATATGCCACTACAGTACAGACTCGAACTGACTGAGTAGTAAAGGTGGAGATCATGGATTCCATCTCTTCCATCAATCTTGTATGGCATCGATTTCGACTTCACAATGGTCAGTTGGATTCGGTGGTACGAATCAAATCCTCAAGGTGTAATAAATGACATAATATGATTCACATTCAATGAACCCTTGCTTTATATTTGTACTAATTTATTGAATTATAATGAGGTAAGAGAAATAAACTATTATACATGTTCTTCATATTCCTTCTAAGGTTATAAGATGTTCTACTACTCAGTAGAAAATACCTAAACTGCTTTAATTTGTATTATCAGTTTAATGCATATCATTTAGTTGAATATGCTCAACCTGATAAAATATGTTATCTTGCTTCTTTAAGTTATTTGTGCTTATAATAGTTGTGGTAGAGAGTTATATCTCTCACATGGACATTCAATACAGCAAACATTCACATCAGCGGCCTTTCATAAATGCCACTAAAAAAAGCTAGTAAACAGGTTTAGCGGCATTTGTTGACATTTAAAAAAATGCCTCTAGTGCCAATGCCACTAGGAAGATAGTGGCTTAAGTTGTAAAAGCCACTAAACGTTTGTCTTTAGTGGCTTCGAATAAATTCCACATAAAGGCCACTAAACCTGTGATAAAGTGGATTTTCTCCTATTTGTGCATAATTACTCTTGTTACTTTAATTCTTCACTATTTATGTCTCCTTTGACTTAATAACTATATAATGTCCACCAAAGTCAAGATTTCACATTTTGAGTCAATATGATACACATATATGCATGAAATGTTAGTGTTGTTATACCCTTGAACTCTTTGATTAAATTTTTAATCATACGTGCTTATTTTGATTTGATATTTTGCAGACTTGTTATAGACCCTGTTATGAAGCTATGGTCCAAATTTGAAACCATTTGGACCTTCCGAAGATTTGTTATGATTTTCCTAAGATCTACTCTTTTTATACCTTATTTTAGCTCAATTCTATGCCTTTATCTCTGTTGGGCCGGCCACAAAGGCCCAATACAACATTGTAGCCCATTTTCTTATTCCCTCCTCTCTTTTACTCTTTTGGAAACTGATGAATGACCGATGAAATGCTCTCCGCCTCCACCCAGATTGAGTAACGGATGGGAAGCTATGACCTCAAACCCTAGCTGCCTTGTTCAAGTTATAAAACCCTCTCATCTAACCCCAGCCCTTCCCCCTCGTTTCACCTTTCTCCTTACTTTTCTTCCTATCCCTCCTCTCCTCCACCTCCCAAGTTACCAGTGGTGATGAACCCACCTACAGGCTTCTATCTCAGTGGCCTTGGGAGTTGATGAAGGGCAGGGACGAGTCGTCGAGCAGCTGGGTCATGGCCGGCCTGCTCTAGACCCTCAGGCGCTCCTTGTACACAATGCCTTGCACGCCTTCGTAGGTGCAACAGCCACCGGTAGGATGGAGCACCACCCCTTTGTTCTTTCTCTATTTTGACGGAGGGAACAGAGGTCGCGCAGACGATGAAGGGGGCAATCTTGTGTGATCGACTGGTCGTGGATCCGGAATCCGCAAGTCCAGAAGGAGGAGGTCGCTGGAGATTGACAGGCGCTAGTCCTCTGTTCGTACTTTGCTCCAACGCTGGAATAGGGGAATCCCGTGGGGGAGTCCGCAAGGGTGGGAAAGATAGCCGCTGACCATGGGATTGAGGGCCCAGCAAGCAACGGCCCAGATCGGCCAATAAATGATCATGGTATGCCACCCAATATCTTTATAATTCCTGGACATAGTTTGTAAAATACATAACTCTCAAACCCCTTGGCCAAAAGATACAAACCAATATATCAAATTGATCAACTCGACGAGACCTACACATTGGGCCTAGTACCAGACTCTAAGTCAAATGTTTGTTCTTTGATTTCTTGAAATTAATAACATTAGTCATGTTTGAGAACATTTATTCACTAATATGATCAATCTTGCATCTTTAATGACTATTCACTCTCATAATCATGAAATCATTAATATTTATTCACCTTGAACCAAGTTGAGCTCCTAAGCTCCCCTTTTGATCCATGGTTGTCCCTAATGCATGTTGTAGTTTGTTCATGGACTCTAATGCATGATTAAGATGAAGTTTGAATCTTGGATATACTTATAACCTCCTAAGCATCAAATCAGTAGCTCTTTCTCTCTTGTGACCCTAATGAGGGCCCTAATCAACCCATTGTTCATGAATGACTCCTTTTTGTACATATATATGTGCCTTGTTTGGACTTTAATGATGAACGTTACCCCAAATTTCTAATCATGTTGCTAATGGACAACCACCTAATCTTGTTATATGTTTCTTATGACCTTATGTTGCTGATCTAAACCATCCCTTATGCTCGGCTCTTATTTATTGATGATCTTTGACCTTGATTACTCTATTATGAGTCTCGTGGCATAATTTTTACATGTGTCCTACATCTCATAATGTTCACATGAAACCTCAAAATAATATGAAACTTGAACCACACTCTTATGATAGACCCTAAATCAATATGAGTTCATCAAATGTACTAATAAGCAATTGGTAACCTAACTTGGCCAAAACCCTAAAATGCACTTAATTAGGGTTAATGATAAGAATCTAATGTGTATATGCAATTTTGTTGTTAATTAGGTTTGATATGTGGCTAGATGATGAAGGATATTTTAGGTTGTGAAATCTCTGAATCAGGTATGGGCCTTATCTAGTTACATGAATACCTCTTTCTTGCTTGAAAAGACATATATTGTATGCTTGCTTGTTTATTTGCTCAAATATTGCCATGTAGTATTGCTATGTCTTACTCGATGTTTGCCTCGTCAGTTTTATAACTTGAACACACATATCTATATAGAACTCCATTATAATATTGTTGATAAAAGGTTAACTCTTAGTTACGTCCTTGAGGTCCCTCTCGTATAAAAGGGTTAGCTAAGCTTGAGCACCCTTACAAACCCTTCCGACGGGAAGTTGGTCAAAGGCCTTGAACATGCTTGATATTGTTGGTATAACGGAGTGAAATGACATAAAATATGGTTTTGTATTTGTTAAACAATTAACATGTTTATTCTTGTTTGTTTAGTCTTGAATAATTTCAAAATTATGCAAAGCTTATATATATGTGTATCTTTCTGCCCCATACTCAACACCTCGTGTGTTGACCCATTTCTCGTATGTTGTTTTTAGGTTCAGAGATGGCTAGAAGGTTGATGGGCTTGGTTAGATATGCTAGGTGTACTTATTGTAAGATCCAGATATAGTATACATGAGCAGACTTGTACAAAGTGACTCTTGAATATGTAATTCAAATCATGTAATATAATAATGTTTCTTAATATATCTTGTTGATTGTTGAGATTATGTTGGTGCTTGTATCTTGTTATTTGTTCATGTGTGCTAAGCTTTACGCTTCCGCATGTTGCCTTTGGTATACGTTTGGTTCATGGGATTGGGATTCTGATTCCGTGATAGATGGTATCAGAGCATGAACAATAACTACACCGAGCATTGCTTACATGAAACACAAACTAAACTCACCCTACATCTCAACCCTAGAAACTTAATAAGATGTCCTTTGTGGATTAGGTTGACTTAGCCTCTAGGTTAGAACCTAGATGTTCTAGAACTAGGTGTAGACTTGTGTAAGTTACCTCCCTAGACATGACTCGCGACATGTTCTTAGGATGTCTACACAAGTGTGCACCATGTTCTTGCTAGTTCTCTAGGTGTCATGATACTAGACTGCCTAATGAGTGTGGTAACTCGTTTTGGTTTTGGTTTTATTCGGATGGAGTATGGTGGTTTTCATCGCCTGTTTAAACGTTGGAGAAAACATATTTCAAGTATTATTATATGTACATATGAAAAATGTTACCACACATAGAAAGGCAGTGAGTTTCCATGCAACCTAGGAGAAAGAGATGTAACATCAAGTCTAGATAAGATAGTTTAGATGATAGTGATAGTATCTAAAGTTGTCTAGAGCCATGATATAGGTTTAGGTTAGTGAGTAACCTAGAAACCTAAGATGATGATAATGATATTGATGATGATGTTGATGTTGATAAGACCCAAATTTGTCCTTAAGAGGGACAAGTTGTTTGATGATATGAAATGAGTTTGACCATGCAACCCTAGCTAGACCTAGCACCGTGTTGATACATATGACTTGGTTGATGTGCTAAACATAGTTGGTGGGTTGGCATGCTTGTTGTACCTAGTCTTGTATATGTTGAGATATGATATATGATATATGGTTTGAGACCAATACAAGCCTCGATCTCTTTACAAAGGAGGACCTCTAGCATGGAACATATGAATAGGGTGACCTTTTGATATGAGTCAACCCACCTCGGGAGAAGGTTAGAGACCTAAACTCCAAAATATTTGAAATGTTGAAAAATAGGAATGATGAAATACTTGATGATGAGTCCCTAGCTAGAATACTTCTAAGTATATGAGTTGAGTGACCTACTGTGTGGTTTCCTTGAAAATGTTGAACCCTAGATGTCCTATGAAAATATCTAACCCTAGAGAGAGAGGCAATTGAAAGTTTTATGCTTTCTATATAGGTGAGGGAGATGTCCCAAGACCCTAAGATGATGTACATGATCTTTGATATCCATGATGAGCCTCATAGTCGGGTTAGTAATTATATAAAAAGGAATCTAGTGGTTACCCTTAATTCTTGGAAGATGGGTAGAAATTTGTGTTATAGGTAGAATTTTGTAGTTAACATGTCTAGTTGGACATATATATGTCTTAGATTGAGTGGCTTGAGATTGTGAAGCTCTTTCTAGATACAAGTGAGAAAGTTACAAAACCTCGATATTGATGATAATGTTGTTCCTCTAATGATGCTTGATACATGAAATACCTCACTTATGTTTAAAAACTAATATATGCTAGATGAGTCACTCATATAAGCTCGACCTAACACGAAATCATACCATACATAAAATATGTAGTTTTGAAATCATAAACTTGATATGATGATGTTTAGAGATCTTAGCTTGAATAGTCAGGGGTAACATGCCTAATATCATACCCAAATGAAAACAAATCAACTCGATATGTGTTTCTCTCAGGGTGATATTTCTAATAAATAAGATGAACAAATTACTTATATCAGATCCAAAAACGAGAAATAGTGAACATGATTGGGTAAAGTTGGTAGAACTTTGTGGAAAAAAAACATGCATGACATTTAGAGTAAAGATGAGATACACACTTGATGATAGTGTCGACCATGAACAGAATCTTTTGGGAATTGATAACACAAATTTTGATGATACCCTTTGGTCTTATATAAAGATATGAACACAAACCCTAATGTATGGATACTAGGCGATGGAAGACCCTAATGCCATGATGATGTCATAATATGGTGGGATAATAAGTAAATGTGTATATCATCGATATGAGTACCACCCTTGATGGCAGTAACCTAAGTGTGCATCCCATGTGAATAATTCATTGAAAACCATGGAGGGATATCTATACTCGGTAGATTTTGACTTTGACTTTGACTTTTAGATATGATCTCTGATGAATTTCGAGGAAAAAATTTCTTGTAAGGAGGGAAGGATGTGATAAAGTGGATGTTCTCCTATTTGTGAATAATTACTCTTCTTACTTTAAGTATTCACGATTTATGTCTCCTTTTACTTAATAACTCTATAATGTCCACCAAAATCAAGATTTCACATTTTGAGTCAATATGATACACATATATGCATGAAATGTTAGTGTTGTTATACCCTTGAACCCTTTGATTAAATTGTTGATCATACGTGCTTATTTTGATTTGATATTTTGTACACTTGTTCTAGACCCTGTTATGAAGCTATGGTCCAAATTTGAGACCATTTAGACCTTCCTACAATTTGTTATGATTTTCCTAAGATCTGCTCTTTTTATACCTTGTTTTAGCTCAATTCGATGCCTTTATCTCTGTTGGGCCAGCCACATAGGCCCAATACAACACTGTAGCCCATTTTCTTATTCCCTCCTCTCTTTTCCTCTTCTGGAAACTGACGAACGACCGATGAAATTCTCTCCACCTCCACCTAGATTGAGTAACGGATGGGAAGCTATGACCTCAAACCCTAGTTGCCTTGTTCAAGTTATAAAACCCTCTCATCTAACCCCAGCCCTTCCCCCTCGTTTCACCTTTCTCCTTACTTTTCTTACTATACATCCTCTCCTATGCCTCCCCAGTTACCAGTGTCGATGAACCCACCTACAGGATGCTATATCGACTTCCTTGGGAGTTGATACAGGGCAGGGACGAGTCGCCGAGCAGCTGGGTCATGGTCGGCATGCTCTAGACCCTCAGGCGCTCCTTGTACGCAATGCCTTGCAGGCCTTCGTAGGTGCAGTAGCCACCGGTAGGATGGATAACCACCCCTATGTTCTTGCTCTACTCTGACAGAGGGAACAGAGTTCGCAGGGACGATGAAGGGGGCGATCCCGTGCGATCGACTGGTCATGGATCCGGAATCCGCAGGTCTAGAAGGAGGAGGTCATTGGAGATTGAGAGGCGCACTACTACAGAAATAGCATTCAATGTCGCTTTTCTGGGCGTCGGTTTTTAAGGAACACGGACGCCTTATATTAAAGGCGTCGGTTATTTCGAAGAACCGACGTCTATATTCAAAGACCAGCCAAACACGGGTACCGCTTTATATACAACGTCGGTTGTTTATACAAAACCGACGCATTATTTCATCCAATTTTCGAGCGAAAAAATAATGTCACTTTCGGCGTCGGGTATTTAGTTAAAACACCGACGCTTATGTGCGATGGAAATTTGCGCGAAAAGTGTCCTTTTCCGCGTCGGTCATCCTTTACTAACCGACGCTGAATGGGGTTCCCGCCAAACATTTTCACGAAAATATCGTCCAAATGGACGTCGGATGTTGCCAACGACCGACGGTAAATATGTTTAGGCGTCGGTTGTTGTCAACAACCGACGCTATTGGGGAACTTCATAACCTTCGATCGCCCGACTCTTCCCCTCATTGCTACCCTATTTCCCTATTGCGGCGATTTCTCTGTAATTTTTCTCCGGCGCTTCTCTCCGGTGCCCCATCTCCGGCGTCCCCTCTCTGGCGCCCCTCTCCGACGGGTTTCTTCTCTGGCACCCCTGTGCCGCCGCCACGCCTGACAACCGGCGCCCCTGCTCCAACCGCCTGCGCCGCTGCCACGCCTGACAACCGGCGCCGCCGCAACGCCTGGTGCCCACCTGCCTGCCACGCCTGAGAACCGGCGCCGCCGTACCCCCTTCTCCTTCTCCTCTGCCTGGCCGCTGCCTGCCTGCCGCCGCCTGGCCGCCTGCCTGCCTGCTGCGGCTGACGCTCCTGCTCGTCGGAGTCACTGTCGCTGGTTCTGGAGCTCATCGGCCGCCACCCACGTACTCAACCAGCTCGACCTCACCCTACTCTTCTTGCCCAGGTACCTGCAGACCTACCCAGGCGCGAAATTGGTTCTTTATGTGCTGACCTAATCTGTTGCCTAATCTGTTTGCACGAAATTGGCTCCCTACTCTGCTTGCTTAATGTGCCTAATCTGCTTTAAGTGGTCCTAATATCATAACATGATAGTTTTATTATATGATTTGTGGCACTTTAGGGTGTATATACATGCAAATTATATAAGTGATAGATGTTGGATGTTTGTCAAGGTTTTTTGAAGATTGAATAAGTGATAGATGCTGGATGTTTATTTATTTCATCTATCCATGTTGCCTATAGTTTATAACATTGCATTGTGAATTATTGCATGTTTGAAACTATGAAATTCTTGATTTATTAGATGATATTCAAGAAAACCCTAGTTTGATGAGCATGTTGTTAATCATGTTAATTATGATTCTTCTATATATTCTGATGTCATTATATAATTATGTGATCCCAACATATTAAATTGAATTAGAATGATTTCATGAATTATAGGGTTTATATAAGAATGACAACACATGTATTTGTTGGCCTAGAAACCCGTCCAAGATTTACTCAGTAGGAGTAAATCTTGGATAGTCCCCAGTTTGGGACTGTTCTTGAACACCTAATCTCACTTAGGATGTAAGTGTATAATGTGTATTGGGTTTTCGAGAAAATTTCGGTAGCATTTCCCCGTTTGTTCTCTAAGTACATATGTACTAAGAGAACAACGGGGAAATGCTGCCGAAATTTTCTTGAAAACCAAATACACATTATACACTTACATCCTAAGTGAGATTAGGTGTTCAAGGATGGGATAGGTGGTACACATTTATTATATATAAGATTGACATCAAATGTGTTTGTTGGCCTAGAAACCCGTCCAAGATTGACTAATATATACTTTTTTCCTAATATATACTTGTTTAAAAGGTTAACTGATGTTATACAACTTTTTTTGAAAATATATAACATCGTTATATGTACTTACACTTTGTTAATACTAATATTGTGCAGTCTCTGTCTTCCCATAACAATGACTATGAATTGGGCCTCTATGTCAATGTTAACGTTCCCTATTGAAGAACAATTGGACATCATCCTAGATGATCGTTCCTTAAACCAATTGGTCATACCCAAACATTGGCGTTTTCTAAAAGGAAGACACTACATGCCTGGTAAAGTGACCCTAACTTTTGGAAATTATTCACATGTAATCGAGGTTGAGTATGATTTGGCGGGAAATCTTGTATCAAAATCCGGTTGACATGATTGGATTGGAGAGCTGTATCTGGTCCGTTGGAATAGGCTTTTTCTCCGTCCAGTTGGCGATAATTCCATCAAAGTTTGGATAACCAACAACAACTGCGACACCCTCGATCATCTTCTGCGGTATGAGCGCAAGGCGTCGGATATCATCTATGAGGAATCGGAATCTGAGGCCCCTATCAGTTCAGATTCGTCTAAATACAGTGAGGAGCTTCGTGACACAGCTTCATCATCAAAAAGAAGTTACTGATGCATGCGGGACCATGTTGGTGTAGTATTTAGTTGTCTATCTATCTAGACTTGTCTGTAGTAATAGTTTTTTTAATTATGTGCATGTTTAGGGGTACACCAACCCCTTTGTTTAGTTATTGTTATAACTAAAGTGTTTGTTCCCATGAATGGAAATGTAAGTTGCTACATGAATGCTTATAACTGAAGTGTGTGTTCCCATGAATGTTCCCATTTACATGATTACACTACTATTTTCTCATATTGTCTTGCCTCAAAAAAAAATTCTTTTATTGTTTAGTCTATTTTAATACGACATACTTGCTTATATCTTTCTTAATGATGAACTGTAATACGACATACTTGCTTATATACTTGTTTCCTAATATATACTTGCTTTCCTAATATATACTTGCTTTCTCTGATCATAGAATGGATAGATCATGGATGTCCATTCGTAATCGTTGCACCCCAGAGTTTATATCTGGTCTTGATCAGTTTATTAGATTTGCCGAGGAACATAGGAAAAAACCTACAGATAGGTTCTACTGTCCATGTAGGCATTGCGGTAACAACTTGAAACTCAACACTGGTGAGGAAATCAAAAGTCATGTCATGTGCAACGGGATTGTACAAGGCCATACAGAATGGCACTGGCATGGAGAGATTTCAAAATCGAATCCAGTAGATGTCAATAGCAGTGCTTGGGTGGAAGAAGAAATTGCCTCCGATGACGTAAATGTGAACGAACCAGTTCCAGCAGACATTGTTGATGCGATGCTGGATAGTTGTAGGGTAGAGCACACCGATCCACCTCCTATCTTTACAAACATTGTGCATGATGCTGAGATACCGTTATACACAGGCTGTGCTAAGTTTACGAAGCTTAGCGCTGTGCTGAGATTGTATAAGTTGAAAGCTAACAATAGATGGAGCGACAAAAGCTTCACTGAATTGTTGACTTTGTTGAAAGAAATTCTTCCTGAAGGAAACGAGCTACCAATCTCAACATACCAGGTAAAGAAAATGTTGTGCCCAATGGGAATGGAGGCCAAAAAGATACACGCATGCCTGAATGATTGTGTATTATTTCAAAAGGACTATGTAGATTTGAAAGATTGTCCAAAATGTGGTGCGTCACGATATAAATTGACGACTTCGGGGGAGTCCAGAACTGGTTCTCCTGCCAAGGTGTTGTGGTATCTACCTATAACATCACGGTTTCAACGCTTGTTTGCAAATCCGAAAGATGCGAAGAATTTGAGGTGGCATGCAGATGTTAAGAAAAATAATGATGGGATCCTACGACATGCGTCTGATTCCCCATAGTGGAAGAAGATTGATGTATTGTTCCCTGAATTTGGTGAAGAAGTCAGGAATCTAAGACTTGGGCTTTGTACAGACGGGATGAATCCGTACGGGACATTGAGCAGCCAACATAGCACTTGGCCAGTCATGCTTGTTATATACAATCTTCCTCCCTGGCTGTGTATGAAAAATAAGTACGTTATGTTGTCATTGTTGATATCGGGCCCTAAACAACCCGGAAATGATATCGATGTTTATCTTGAACCTTTGATTGATGACTTAAAGAAACTTTGGGCTGAAGGTGTGATGACCTATGATGCTTCTGCAAGAGAGACATTTCGTTTGCATGCTATGTTGTTTTGCACTATTAATGACTTTCCGGCATATGGGAATTTGTCTGGATATAGTGTCAAAGGAGCTAAAGCGTGTCCTATATGTGAAGAAAACACTGATTCAATAAGACTAAAATATGGCGGCAAGACTGTATATCTCGGTCATCGAAGGTTTCTTTCAAAATTCCATCCGTATCGTAGGAAGCGCAAAGCATTCAATGGATTGAATGATGAACGGAGTGCACCTAAACCTATACCAGGGGATGTTGTTTATGAAAGAGTAAAAAACATTGTCAATGAATTTGGTAAGAAATCACAATGTAGTATGGCCACACGGAGTGACAATTCTTCATTCAAAAAGAACTCAATATTTTGGGATCTTCCTTATTGGAGTTCTTTGTCAGTCAGGCATTGTATCGATGTAATGCACGTTGAGAAAAATGTCTGTGATAGCATCATTGGTACTCTATTAAATATACCAGGTAAGACTAAAGATGGGATAAAATCCAGACTGGACCTACGTGAAATGGGAATAAGGTCAGAATTAACAGAATTACGTGAAATGGGTAATAAAAGAACATACTTACCTCCCGCTTGTTACACGTTGTCTAGAAAGGAGAAGAAAACTTTTTGTGAATGCTTGGTAAATGTTAAGGTGCCACATGGTTACTCATCCAACATCCGTAGATTGGTATCAATGAAAGATCTGAAGTTGATAGGTCTTAAATCTCATGATTGTCACACTCTAATGCAACAAATATTGCCCGTGGCAATTCGATCTATATTGCCGAAGCATGTAAGGTTTGCAATTACCAGACTTTGTTTCTTTTTCAACAGTCTATGCAGCAAAGTTATTGACCCTGATACTCTCGATAATTTGCAAAGAGAAGTGGTTGTTACCCTATGTCAGCTTGAGATGTATTTCCCTCCTTCGTTCTTTGATATCATGGTACATCTTGTTGTCCACTTGACTAGGGAAGTGAAAATCTTGGGACCGGTTTTCTTGCATTGGATGTATCCCTTTGAACGATACATGAGCGTTTTTAAAGGTGATGTTCGAAACCGTTATCGTCCTGAAGGGAGTATTATTGAAGGTTATGTGGTGAGAGAGGTTATGGATTTCTGCAATGACTTTCTCAGTGGTAATGACACTCCTGATAATGACACGAATATTGAGGAGGGCAAAGGAATTTTGGGATCACGGGTGAAAGTAATCAGCCGTGAGCAGTTGGAACAAGCTCACTTGTATATTTTACATAATATGGACGAAGTGAGTGTTTATATCGAGGAACATACCAATTTCATAAAGAGACAACATCCTCGAGCAAGTTCAATGTGGCTTGCTAGAGAGCATAATAAGACTTTTACTAAGTGGTTTGAAGATAAAGTCTTACATCAACTATCTCACACACCAAATGATATTACAGAAACTATCAAATGTCTCGCCTTTAAACCAAAACCGAATGTTATGTCTTATGAAGGGTTTGACATTAATGGATTCACATATTACACAAAGCGCCAAGATGATAAGAGTGTCGTCCAAAATAGTGGGGTCACTCTTCAAGCGTCAACTATGTACTTTGCAAGTGCAAAGGATAAGAGTCCACGTGAAGCTAAAATGTCATATTACGGTGTCATTGAAGACATTTGGGAGTTTGATTACATAGATTTCAATATTCCGCTCTTTAAATGTAATTGGGTTGATAACACCAAAGGAGTTATAGTGGATGAATTGGGTTTCACTTTGGTGAACTTTGAAATGATTGGCGAGAAGGCTGAACCATTCATATTGGCATCACAGGCAAAACAAATATTCTATATCGATGATCCTGCAAATGATAAATGGTCGGTTGTTCTTCATGGTAAAAGACAGTTCATTGAAGATCCTATAGATGAAGAAGAGTACTATGATAAGTATGATGACTCCAGTCCATTCTCAGTTGGGTTGCCAACTCCACAAAATATTGAAGCTAATGATGACTTATATGTGCGCGGAGATCACAATGAAGGATTGTTAATTGATAAAAGATCACAATTTTAGAGACATGTATGTTTATACAAATGGTAAATGTTTTCCTTTTTCTAGTTTATACAAATGCTAAATGTTTTCCTTTTTCTAGTTAATACAAATGCTAAATGTTTGCCTTTTTAATGACATTTTCAGATGCGCGGAGGCGGCTGGAGCAACTTGATGTGCGGAGAGGGACATTCCAACTCAAGATATCGTCTACCGTTTCCTCCTCCTCCGCAGTAATATCCTCATCTCTAAACGTTTCTCGTAGGATTCTGAACCCCTTCCTTCCCTCTACTGCATCGAAGCCATGCTGCAGTTGAACCCTTTCGCCGAGCCCTACCCGGCCAAGTAGGCGTCGCCTGAAGTACCACCGTCGTCGTCGTCTCCACCTCCATTGCAACTTGCTGTGCTAGTCCTGGCAGTTTATCACCCCACATGCCTTCCTCCCCAGTTCCTGCCGCTAGACGACCACACAATGGATCCAAGAGGATATGCAGGAGTTCGCCAAAGACTATAAGCTGAGTATACTCATCCTATAGTCTGTGGTGAACGCCTGCATATCCTCTTGGATTCCATTGTGTGGTCGTCTAGCGGCAGGAACTGGTGAGGAAAGCATGTGGGGTGATAAACTGCCAGGACTAGCACAGCAAGTTGCGATGGAGGTGGAGACGACGACGACGGTGGTACTTCAGGCGACGTCTGTTTGGCCGGGTAGGGCTCGGTGAAAGGGTTCAACTGTGGCATGGCTTCGATGTAGTAGAGGGAAGGAGGGGTTCAGAATCCTACGAGAAACGTTCAGAGATAAGGATATTGCTGCGGAGGAGGCAACGGAAGATGATATCTCGAGTTGGAATGTCCCTCTCCGCACAGGAGTCTGTGAGGGAGATACTGGAGGAGAGTTCTATACCATACACAGGCGAAGAAAGACATCGATACCATACATGAGGTATTATATATAGTCTCATTAGTTAGTATAAAATATATCAATCTTATTTTTATATTATTACTTATATACATCATTCTCTTTGCAGGTGTTTAAAACTGACCACACTATAGGCAAACACTTAAAAAATGTACATGCTCCATATACGAGGGAAGCATTAGATGAAGTAAGAGAAGAATGGGCAATAGTTGTACAAACAGTGGCAACTGTAAGATATAATTGGGATGTTGATAGTGATGATGAATGATACTTTGTAAATGAATGTTTCTGAATGTTAAAACATGTATTTGAATGATTCTATATGTTTGAACGTGACAATTGAATTGATGTCTGAATGTATCTACTTGTGTGAATCTTTTTATGTTAATTTTGCAGGTTTGTGGCCTGTTTGTAGGCTGATATCAATGGATGTCGTAAACCTGCAGTTCAGAAAACTGAACTGCAGGTTCTCATCCTGCTGACCAGCCACAGCAGGCCTGCAAACAGATTTATAAAAAAAAAATAGATATAGGCGTCGGTTATTTACCGATAACCGTCAGCACAGACTTACAGCGTCGGTTTTTTGTTGAACACCGACGCCAAAAGTGTTCGCGCTACAGGAAATGGGAGTCATCTAGGACACTTTTCTGCGTCGGTTGTTTAGTATATAACCGACGCAGAAAGCGTCCTAGATGACGCCGTTTTCTGTGGCACGAACCCTTTTGACGTTGGTGTTTTATAAATAACCGACGCCTTTATATTAAATAGGCGTCGGTTTTTTAACCGACGCTGAAGTGTCCAACCTTTTAGCGGCGCCCACATAGGCGTCGTTCCGAAACCGACGCCAAAGGGGGTTAAACAACCGACACTAAAAGGCACTTCTGTAGTAGTGGCGCTAGACCTCTGTTCGTCCTCTGCTCCAGCACTGGAATAGGGGAATCCCATGGGGGAGTCCGTGAGGGTGGGAAAGAAAGCCGTTGCCATCGGATTGAGGGCCCAGCAAGAAACAGCCCAGATCGGCCAATAAATGATCATGGTATGCCACCCAATATCTCTATAATTCCTGGACATAGTTTGTAAAATACATAACTCTCAAACCCCTTGGCCAAATGATACAAACCAATATATCAAATTGATCAACTCGACGAGACCTACACATTGGGCCTAGTCCCAGACCCTAAGTCAAATGGTTGTTCTTTGATTTCTTGAAATTAATAACATTAGTCATGTTTGAGAACATTTATCCACTATTATGATCAATCTTGCATCTTTAATGACTATTCACTCTCATAATCATGAAATTAGTAATATTTATTCACCTTGAACCAAGTTGAGCTCCTAAGATCCCCTTTTGATCCATGGCTGTCCCTAATGCATGTTGTAGTTTGTTCATGAACTGTAATGCATGATTATGATGAAGTTTGAATCTTGGATATACTTATAACCTCCTAAGCATCAAATCAGTAGCTCTTTTTCTCTTGTGACCCTAATGAGGGCCCTAATCAACCCATTGTTGATGAATGACTCCTTTTTGTACATATGTGCCTAGTTTGGACTTTAATGATGAACATTACCCCCAAATTTCTAATCTTGTTGCTAATGGACAACCACCTAATCTTGTTATATGTTTCTTATGACCTTATGTTGCTGATCTAAATCATACCTTATGCTCGGCTCTTATTTATTGATGATCTTTGACCTTGATTACTCTATTATGAGTCTCATGGCATAATTTGAGCATGTGTCCTAAATCTCGTAATGTTCACATGAAACCTCGAAATAATATGAAACTTGAACCACACTCTTATGATGGACCCTAAATCAATATGAGATCATCAAATGTACTAATAAGCAACTGGTAACCTAACTTGGCCAAAACCCTAAAATGCACTTAATTAGGGTTAATGATAAGAATCTAATGTGTATATGCAATCTTGTTGTTAATCATGTTTGATATGTGGCTAGATGATGATGGATATGTTAGGTTGTGACATCTATGAATCAGGTATGGGCCTTATCTAGTTATATGACTACCGCTTTCTTTCTTGAAAAGACATATATTGTATGCTTGCTTGTTTATTTGCTCAAATATTGCCATGTAGTATTGCTATGTCTTACTCGATGTTTGTCTTGTCAGTTTTATAACTGGAACACATATATCTATATAGAACTCCATTATAATATTGTTGATAAAGGGTTAACTCTTGGTTACGTCCTTGAGGTCCCTCTCGTATAAAAGGGTTAGATAAGCTTGAGCACCCTTACAGACCCTTCCGATGAGAAGTTGGTCAAAGGCCTTAAACATGCTTGATATTGTTGGTATAATGGAGTGAAATGACATAAAATATGGTTTTGTATTTGTTAAATAATTAACATGTTTATTCTTGTTCGTTTAGTCTTGAAATCTTTTCAAAATTATGCAAAGCTTATATATATGTGTATCTTTCTGCCCCATACTCAACACCTCGTGTGTTGACCCATTTCTTGTATGTTGTTTTTAGGTTCAGAGATGGCTAGAAGGTTGATGGGCTTGGTGAGCTATGGTAGGTGTACTTATTGTAAGATCTAGATATAGTATACATGAGCAGACTTGTACAAAGTGACTCTTGAATATGTAATTCAAATCATGTAATATAATAATGTTGCTTAATATATCTTGTTGATTGTTGAGATTATGTTGGTGCTTGTATCTTGTTATTTTTTCATGTCTGCTAAGCTTTACGCTTCCGCATGTTGCCTTTGGTATACGTTTGGTTCATGGGTTTGGGATTCCGGTTCTGTGACAAAACCATCACTTGGCATTTATAGAAAAGCCACTATCCATCATTTGGCTTTTGTACAAATGCCACTATTTTGTATAATGTTGTTGTATAAAAAGATTTTGATTGAATGTAGTGGCTTATGAAAAAAGTTAGTAATGACATACTAGTTCTGCATTACTAATTTCTTATGAAATTTAGTCGGTCAATTTTTAGTTCATGATCAAGTTTTTTAATTGAATGCCAATTGAAGCTGAACACATTTTTCCAGAAGTATTGAACTTTTTTATTTATAATCAAATGACAATTACATGGGGAGGACATTTTACCTTGCCCCTTATATTCAATACAACACCATCACATATGACTATATATGGTACATATTATAGACATGATCACTAACTGGATATCAACTCAATTTGTACTTGGAGACCCCCCCCCAAAGAATACAAACTCATTTTCTTACAAAAACATACAACTCCATTCTAGCATTCCAAGTAGTTGTGAGCTTCTGCAGGATTAGACCAGCTACACTACAATGAAGGTTCATCCTTCTTCTCAGCTGCAATGATAGCATATGATAATTCGGCCATAAAGTCATCAGATTCCTCAGTAGGTTCTTCCTTCTTCTCTTCCACCTTGGCAGTAGAAGACACAGGTGCAACTGCATAGCCTGAAGCAGTAGCAGGGGCAGCAACAACTGCAAACTTGCTAGGATACTGCCATGAAGTGAGAAAAAAGTTGAGCACTTGCATGCAAATGTAAGACAAAAAACTTACAACACTAGCATGCAATAAGATAGTATCAGGGAAGATAGCACCATTGCCAAATTTATAAATAAGGTCATCTTCAGTAAGGTCAAGGACCTTAGGGTTGAATACAGATCCACTATCATAAACTGACATCACAACCAGTCCATATGAGAAGGGCCTAATGCCAAGCTTTGCAAGAAGGGCAGTCTCACAAGAACCCACCTTCTCACCACTCCTAATAAGTTTGACAGGGGTGATAATTTCAAATTTACCATTCACATTATGTCAGCCGAATAGAGTTTGCCATGCAACAAAGATTTCGACATCTAGCTAAGCACACAACTAAGCATATTATAGAAAGGGGGCAAACCTGACAATCTTGACAATTATGTAAAAGCAAAAGATTATAATAAAACTTGATCTCATCTGGTATTCTCATAAAACTATAGTCTATACATAATAAGTTGAAAGAATTTTAGTAAGGTAAGAAAGCATAAAATGATTAATAAGAGCAGAACCTAGTGAAGGCCTTCATGTTGTTATAGATAGATCTCCCTTCTTCAACTGCAATAAATATTGTACTGAAGTTATCATCAGCAAGAACCATGTTTGAAGCCTCCTTGGCAACCTGGACTGTCACATAAAAAGAGAAGAAACATCATTATCAATAATAATTACTAAAAGACAAGAAGATAGATATACAAATTCACATAGCGAATATAATCATCTCAGTTCCAGAAATTCCCATGGCAATACCAATGTATGCCATTTTTAGAGTAGGTGCATCATTGACACCATCATCAGTCATGGCAACCATCACATGTAAAAAACAAGTAACTGCAAAACATGCAAGAAGACTTTCCAGAGTAGGAAGCAAAAAGACATTGACAACCTTATCTCTCGAGAATGGCCTTTAATCTCTTGGAGAAACCATTCTTCCTTGAGGCTTCTTCATAGACTTCTCCACCAGAGCATAGTTCTGACATGTTGACAATGACTTCATGTACCTCTGTAGAGAAATTAGGACGCAAAACTACAGAGGTACACGAAATTGCTATCAACATATCAGTAACAGCAGAGCTAGCAGTAGTGTTAGTGAAGAGGATTGCATAAAAATGAAGTTTGATTGCATACACCTACATTAAGGCAAGGCAAAAGGTGATCATCATTGTTAGTAAGTATAACATCAGAATTTAAGCAGAACATACTACTTTAGATACTACTTTTACATACTACTTTGGCTAGGTTGCAATACATCAACATAGCTGATCAGACAACCTTATCTCTCGAGAGTGGCCTTTAATCTCTTGGAGAAACCATTCTTTCTTGAGGCTTCTTCGTAGACTTCTCCACCAGAGCATAGTTCTGACATGTTGAGAAAGACTTAATGTACCTCTGCAGAGAAATTAGGATGCAAAACTGGAGAGGTACACGAAGTCATTGTCAACATATCAGTAACAGCAGAGCTAGCAGCAGTGTTAGTGAAGAGGATTACATAAAAATGAAACTCCGATTGCATACACCTACATTAAGGCAAGGCAAAAGGTGATCATCATTGTTAGTAAGTTGGACATCGGAATTTAAGCAGAATATACTACTTTAGATACTACTTTTAGATACCACTTTGGTTTGGCTGCAATACATCGAAGGAGATGATCAGACAACCTTCTATGTCAAGAATATGCGAGATAATCCAACACACATAGAAGCATGTAACTAAAATATGTCAGATACATTTCAGACAACGGAAAGTTCATGCCAATGAAACAGGCATATATAAGTCAAATAATAATGATAAACTAAAATAAACAGTGGTTGCTACTTTGTAATTTTCTTATTCAAAATTGTCATCCTCATCACTTTGATATACACTTTTGTCATCCTACTGAATTTGGGATTGGTCTTTCTCAATTGTTGAACTATCAACAATAATTCCTTCCATATCCAATCTAACTATGTCACAGTTTGCATTTTCATCCTCTGTTATCATTGATGGCCCATCTCTAGGTTCACCTTGCACATAATCTTTGACAGTCTCACTACAAGATGGATCTTCCGTGTTGAACGTATCTCGTGGGGGAATCTTTACACCAAAATGCCACCCTTTTGCAGTGACATGTTCTACATAAAATAATTGTCCAACTTTAGATGCCACTACATATGGTTCTCTAGTTGATTGAAGTCGTCTCAAATTAACAAGAGTCAACCCATGTTCATCATGCTTGATTTTCCTCTTGGAGTAGATGTCCACCCAATCACACTTAAATAATGTCACCTTAAAGTGTTCATAATAATTGAGCACAATAACATCCTTTAAAACACCATAGTAGGTAACATCTCTAGTAATTGGAATGCGGTCAGTGGTTTTAGCATAAAAATCAGTCTTAGCTACCAGAAAGACTCCACTATTTTGTGTTGTTAGATGTCGATCTTTTGCTTTGGTATGGAATCTGTGACCATTGACAATGTAGCCCTTGTACTTAACGGCCATTTGATGTGGACCTTGAGAAAGAAACTTGATTTTATCATCCACCATCTCTGTTTTTAGGAGTGTCTCAATCTAACACAAGAAAAGTTTGTTAGTATTTAACCATGAAGCATAACAAATTTAATTATGACAAATTAACTTACATGTTCCTTAAACCATCCATCAAATGAATTACTATGTATTCCCTGTACCTCCTTTAAGGACTTATGAGGATGTTTTACCCTAATGATATCATAGTGCTTCCTGAAAACAAAATATGTGCAATATGTAATTGGAATATGTAATAATATTTTAATAATAGAAGACAATTGTCACTAACTTACTTAATGTAGGGTTCAACTACGTCACAACTGAATAGTACATGCTTATGGGCTTGTTGCAATGTATGATCATCCAAGACACATGCTATCATTTTACCAACACCATGACCTACTGTCAAGAAAATCGACCAATCATCACTGTCATGTGTTGGCTCATTTTCCAAATTTATTTCGTCAGTATCGTTTCTATTTGGCTGATTTAATTTTGTTTCAACTCCATCCAAGTATCTTGAACAAAAAGTAAGACACTCTTCAGCTATATATCCTTCTGCTATTGATCCTTCTGGATATCTTTTATTACGAACATATCCTTTTAGGGTCTACAGATACCTGATAACAAAGTTGGCGAAAATATTATGACAAATTAAATTCCAATAGGTGAAGTCATCACGGCGTATGAAAAGTTACCTTTCAATTGGATACATCCAACGATACTGAACAGGGTCAGATATCTTAGCTTCAAAAATGAGATGGACTGATAGATGAACCATTATGTCAAAAAAACATGGAGGGAAAATCTTCTCCATCTCACGAAGTGTCACAGCTATTGAATTTTCCAATGCAGCAAAATCATTTGGATCTATGACTTTAGTGCACAACCTATGAAAATAGCGACAAATATTAATAATACATGACTTAGCATTCTTACTGGGAAAAGACACAGTGACAACTAATGGTAGAAGTTGTGCCATCAACACGTGATAATCATGACTTTTCATTGGTAGCATCTTCTGATCCGTCGGTCGTGCACATCTAGATATATTAGATGCATACCCATCTGGAACTTTGACAGATTTTAGGAGGTTGCAAAATGATATTTTTTCTTCTTTTCTCATCATATAGCAAGCTGGAGGTAGTATGGAATGTGTGCCAACAATTTGTGGATGAAGCGGAAATCTAATTCCCATATCCTCCAAATCCTTCCTTGCATTCAAGTTGTCCTTACTTTTATCCTTCAGACCTAGCAATGTTCCAACAATACTCTCACATATATTCTTCTCAATGTGCATGACATCCAGATTGTGCCTTACAATGTTAGATTTCCAATATTGTAGCTCGAATAATATGCTTTTCCTATCCCAATTGTGTGTCGAATCATTACCTCTCAGCCTTTTCTTACCAATTGCAGTGCTTCCGCCATCCAATTGTGACAAGATTTCAGCTCCAGAAGGAGGTTTAGGTGGACTCCTAAATTCTTGTTCACCGTCAAAAACCTATGGTGTCCTCTGTAACAAACTTTACGGCTATGTGGCAACCAATGTGAGATAGTATCTTTATTACAATAAGGGCATGCTTTGTAGCCTTTAGTACTCCAACCAGATAGATGTGCATATCCTAGAAAATCACTAATAGTCCATAATAAAGAAGCACACATCTAAAAGAATTCATTGTCTCTAGTGTCATATGTTTGTACACCAGTACTCCATAGTTCTTTCAGCTCATCAATCAATGGATGCAAGTAAACAACTATATTTTGTGGTGAAGATGGTCCAGAAATTAGTAGGGACAACATAAAATATTGTTGCTTCATGCACAACCAAGGAGGTAAATTATATGGAATAATTACAACAGGCCATGTACTATGAGAATTACTCATTGTCCAAAAAGGATTACATCTGTCAGTGGAAAGTCCCAATCGAATATTTCTAGCGTCTACAGCAAATTCTGGATGCATAACATCAAATGTTTTCCATGTAGGTAAATCTATCGGGTGTCTTAACTTGTCATCTTTTTCATATTCTTATGCATTCCACTTCATTAAGGAAGAGGTTTTTGATGACATGAACAACCTCCTTAGCCGTGGTATAAGTGGAAAGTGTCTGAGCACTTTGGCAGGTGTTCTTCTGGGTTTGTTTGCTAGCTCTTCATCATCATCATCTGGTGTTGAAGTCATTAGCCATCTTGATTCTCCACATGTATCACAGACGTCTTTATCAGTAGGCTCCTTCCAAAACAGCATGCAACCATTTCAAAAAACATGAATCTTCACATAATGTAATCCCAACTCCTTTATTGTCTTCTTCAACTCATAAAAGGAATTAGGTAATTGTTCTCCTTCTGGTAGAATTTTTTAAAGAACTTAAGAAACATAGATGATGCTTTCTTACTCAAGGCATTAAGACAAACCAGGTGATAGAATTCTAGGATGCAAGCAAGTTTGGTAAGTTTTTTACACCCTGAATATATTCTGTCTCAGATTCCTTTAACAAGATATAAAATTTGTGAGCATTTAAATGTTGATCAGTAGCCAACTATACTCCTTCCATATTTTTGTCTTCACTAAAACTCAGAAAAACATCATGCAATATATCTTGTAAATTTTCATCATCTAGACAATCACCCTGATTAGTTGGAGCATCCATTTCAACATCGGCATCTTCTCCATGAAAAGCCCAAGAAATATAGCTTTGTAAGAAGCCATTCCACAATAGATGACTCAATGCAGTCTGTCTGGTGACCTGGTATACATTAGTGCACTTTCTACAAGGGCATATAATCTTGTCTCCAATCGTTGAATGTTGAAAAGTGAAATCCAAAAAGTTGGATACTGCACATAGGTATTTACTACTCGTTCGGTCATCCTATGCTATCCAAGACTTATCCATTCTACAAAAATAGTAAAAAATATAACATCAAGAATTGTGACACCCGTTTGACTGGTGAACTGTGACAAATACTATAAAAAAATACATTTATTGGTGATTTCTTTATTTAAAAGTAACAAAATTTCATTCTAAAAAAATAGTAAAAAATACATTTATTGGTGATTTCCTTATTTAAATGTAACAAAATTTCATCAAGAATTGAGACACCTGTTTGACTGGTGACTTGGCCATTTTGTTGATGATGTTGTGTAATGGAGGGAGTCCCTTGTAGACGAATCCAATTAGCATGTTCGGAAGCCAGACTTGGTCCTCTCAGCCAATTAGCATGTTTTGAATACACGCAAGACAACTGGTTGTGGATACCTTAAAGTGCATTCGCCATCATACTGAATGTCGATTACAGTTGTCGAGGTTCCATAATTTAAAGTCACTTGACCAGCCATGTAGTGTCTTCTGTTCAAATGACGCCACTGTCTAGTAATGGTGAGTTGTGCTAGTGTACGATGGTCTAGGGTGATGTCGAGATGTTCTGTTTTAGGGAAAAGGATAGGGGGGTTGAGGCCCAGGCCATAGTGATTGTTGTGGGTGGAAAGAGCATGCAAAATATTAGTACTAACAATTGTAAGTATATATAATGATGTTTTATATTTTCAATAAGTATATATAACGATGTTAGATATTTTCAGAGTCAACTTGAGAAATACAAATTAGACTTAGATGGAAAGTAAGACAAGTATGTCATTATACCAACAATTATCGTAGTCTACATTATGAATTATTATGTATGTTTTAAGGAGATCACTTATGAATTATTATGTCTACATTATGCTTTTCAATTATACTGATTTCTGCATTTCACATCACCTGGTTTCTCAAACAATTTTGTGGCAAGACCATGTAAACATTGAATAGAAAATACCAATCCACCATCTTAATAGGGAACTGATTAATTACATGTGATGTTTACATGAACTCTATAAGTCATATTTTGTTAACATCTTTGAAGTGCTATAGTTTCTTCATTCTTGTCTTTCTTCAAAATTATAACACTACAGATAAAAAGTACTTATAATGTACGTAGAACAGAAGTCGGATCCAAGGCAAATACCTTTTAAGTATTGTCAATTGAAATGGCTGGAAACAAGAGTGAACTACTATTTGTAAATAAGTTATTAGTTGGAATATGTTTTTTTATTCTGCTGCAAGGTTTCCCATTAATAGTTATTGATGATTTAGGATAACCTGCAGATGAACAACAAATTCCAAGTGGCATGGCATTCCATACCTACAGATTTTTCATCTAAGAATGAGAATTGTTGACACTTTACATGCCTATTAGCCACCGGTCACGAAAGAGACCTTGAAGGTGGTATGTAAGCTACATCTTAGTTAACAGAATAGGGCGCAGCTATGGTTACCTAAAGAGGATTGATCGGAGTCCCTCACTCAAGCTCATCAACACCAGAGGGGAACATTGAGTCTGCGGCGGTGCTTCGGCTAGGCTCAGTATGCCAAGGTCGATGAGGAAGAACGAACGGTGCCTGAGTATACTTCAGTTGGGCTCGGTTCAAATAGGTGGAGGAGGAAGAACTAATGCTCGTGATCACAAGCCAGGTGTCACTACGGCACCAGCAATGTGGCACTCCATAGCCAACAACTATTGGCACCACGGACGACAACTAGCGAACAGCAGTCGCCACTAGTCTCTCCCACTCTGTAGATGATCGCGAACCACCAATGGACCTAGGGCACAATGGGCCAGGGAGTCAGGAAGTTGTGCAGGGAGAGAGGGGGAGATCGGAAACGTCAGGCTGAATGAGCGAAGAATGCAACGCGTAGGGAAAATTTAATTTGGAGCGGGAAGTCAATATAGTTTAGCAAAATATTTCCTAATTTGGTATGGCAATTTAAGATTGCCACTAATTAGAAATAAAAACGCCTTTAATGTTATGTCCTTTTTAGAAATCCTATAATAGGTGGTTCAGTGGCATTTTAATTAAAAATGCATGTATATTAGAAAGATAGTGGCTTTTTTTTTATAAATACCACTTAAATAAATGCCATTAATGGGAAGTTTTATTGTAGTGATTTGGTATCACCCTGTGGGTTTCCACATCTTTTAGATGGTCATGCACGAAGAGGTAGAGATCGTGTAGTTGAGGCTGAGTAGCAAGAGGAGCAAAAGTGATTGAAAGGTTGGATATGCTACTAGTGATTTGTGGTAGAGTCCTATGTGTCATCTTGTACACTCAGGTACTTGGGGAGGTTTTATAGATGTTGTATATGGAGACAAAGTTTTGGGTATATGCTCTTGTTGTTCATATATGGCATTTATGTATGTGAGCACGTTATCATATGTGACAGGCTTGTATGATAGCCACATAACAATGATGTGTACATCTTTATGGCATGTTATGTAATACAAGTGGCTTCATGAGGACTCTGATGTTATAAGTTTCAACTTTTGCACTTATTTGAAAATGGTTTTAATTTCTTGAGTTTTATGGTAACCAAGTTGATTAGTATTAGTTTTGCATTTTGTTTTGAGTGATCTCACTTCATGACTCCGTCGGGAAGTCACAGTTGTTCTCCAACTTTTCAAATTACTTGGGTATCAATGATGTGTTGCTAGATACCGCTCATTGCTTTTGATGTCATAAGTTAGTTATGGACATTCACTGCCATCGTAAATTGGGTGCAATAGGGTCACACACATACGATACACTTGGAATAGGAGTTTATTCATGAATGCTCTTTAATTTATTACTAAAGTGTTTAGGTATTCAAAACAATAGTGGTGGAAAATTGGCTGAGTGGACTGTGAACCAACCGGTTCAAGTGTTGAACCGATCGATTCAAGTGTCAGGGCAATTAGAAACAACTTTGGATGAAAAATGCCTAAACCAGGGAATGAATTGACTGGTTCACTCAGTGAAATGACTGGTTCAAGTTCTAAAACAATCAGTTCATGTCATGAATTGCTCAATTCAATAATCAATTCCATTATATCAAGGATTGATGTTGATGTCATGTTGTACATTAATCATTGCGTTGAAAGCCAATTTGTTTGTGACTAGGAAACATAGTCAAATGAATAGTTCAAGTGTTGAATTGGTCATCTAAAATGTGAACCAATCAGTTCAATAGTGAACCAACTGGTTCACCATTCATAGCTTACATAAAATTCATGAAATTCTATCTCTTAGACTCCCTGATGAACTCAAAAACCCTGACCCTGGCCATCCTATATAAAGGGGGGAATTCTAAGCTTTTATAAATACAAAAACAAGCTCTAACAATTGTTCTCTCTGGTTGTGGTAACTAGAGAGCCCGGGCAAGTTCTACCTATAAAACGGAGGGATAGCACATGAGAGACAATTGCGAGAGCAAGGCGCTAAGCATGCTGACATCTTAAAGGGACAACTCCTTTTCATTAGCTCTGGTAGCGCAGCGTGAAGTTCTCATTGGTTTAGGTGGACTACTATAGTAGTGAGGAAGACTTTTCCACCTACTAGAAGGATGTCATCAACTACCATATGTTAAACTGTCATACTAGGAGGCTGTTGCTGACAACTTCTCAAGTGGTGCTTGGAGAAGAAGTATGTTGATGCAAGGATAAGTCACTATGCTTGCTCCAGGATTAGGTACATCCTATGCAACCCTCATTCCTAGATACATTGTTGTTGACAAGGTCTGTTAGTTTAAGAATCAGGCATTAAATTTTTTTTTTCCACTGCCTTATCTGTCGGCCTAATTTTGCAACATTGAGATGATATATGAAACTCTGGTTTGGTGAGTAAATGTGTTGTGCATAAGATAATCATAAACGTTGTTCCTTCCTTATGTCTTTCTCAATATATGATGATAGTAACCTCACTTGAACTACTAATTTGAGCTACAAATGACAATCTTGTTGTATAAGCTTGGCTTATACTATATTCCCTTCCTATATCATGCATGTAATATCAACGTCTGAAATCATGATACAATTAATTTAGTATATTCTCTTTCCCTTCTTATCATACATGAAATATATAAGTTTTAAACATGAGATTGAAGCAAATATGCCTTTAAATCATAGATTAAATGATCACAAAATACAATTTTCAACCTCAAATCTCAAAATCTAAGCTTCTAGTTTGGTGACAACTAACGTAATAGGGTGAAAACCTAACATTCAAGCATGTTAAGTAAGCGCTTCTCAAGTAATGAAGTCCTCCTATGATGTTGATCATAAACCACAATGTTGATGTTAAGTGTAAAAGTTTTGTTATTAAATGACATGAAAATACAATATCACCTTGCATTGGTTAGCATGGTGAAAGATGAAATCTTGAATAATTCCTTCACTACTTTAAAGTTATGAACAAACCCTTATTCTTATGGGACAATGGGAATATAAATCCTAAAATAATAGAATGTTATGTTACGAATAAGTATCTTGGTTTTATCAACCTATATAAGGTGGAGTGTCTATGCACTTGATACTCTAAAATCCTAAGATAACAACTTAGGGTAAATATTTAACACCTATAAGTGGTGAAGTATATTAATTTTGACTCCTTTATATCACCATGAAAAAGGTATCAATTGAATTTCAAGGAAAAAATTCCATACATGGTGGGGTGAATGTGATAATCCTAAATTTTAGCATTTAATTATCCAAGATAACACTTGCGGTCCATGAAAGTTCATTAGGTGACCAATCGCTAATTAATGTTAAATTTATTCAATTGTGGACCTTCTTCACCCAAAAAGTGTTATCATTGGTGCAATTGATGATTATTTGACCTAAATGAGCTCGATTCTGACAAATATCTTTGATATATCGACTTGGATACTTATGAGTGTTCTATTTAGTAGTAGTGACCATTTGATGAGCCTTCAAGTATGCTAGTATTTTAACAAGAATTTCTGGACTTGTAGGGTCAAGATTTGATGATTACTTAATTGAATCCAAGGTTTTATACATCTAATTATAAGGTTGTTTGATGATTTATTTTCATGAAAAAATAATCCATTTTGAGTCTCAAACTTTGCAATAAGGTAAATCAATTGTTGGTGAACCTCCAGTCAAAACTCGATGAAGAAATGATGCTCTTAGAACAAGTTATTTAACTTTCAAGACACCTTAATTATGTGATTAATTGGGATTGAGAAGTATGGTCAATTGTGTTAAAATTTTGTCTTGAATCCCACTCAAGTTAGAGGGGCACAACTCCATCTAGGTGAGGCTAAGGATAGGGACGTGTCTCAATTTGAGCCATTCCGCTATGATCCGGTGGCAGAAACTTTGTCTCCTACCTCTAAATCTCATAGAGAAAAGGGATGATAGAGTACAAAATCTCTCATAACGATTAGCAACACATCTATGAGAAAAACATGATCCCAACTAAGCATTTAGATCCACAAGAAATGAAGCACTTGAATGACCTATTATATTCACTGATCTACATAGTGAAGAGAGAGATCTAGCCACCTTCCTTTTCTTCCTCTCCAATGAGTTCTGCAGGCATCCATATCAAAAAAAGGAGCAATGAGAGGTGGGGATGAGGGGGAAATTGGGATTATTTATAGTACAAGATGCATCATTTCCATGACCCTAAGAAATAGACATCATCCCATAACCATGGAAGTCACTCGTCCTGTCTAGACATGAGCTAGGAGCCAATAGAGGTCCAGTATCAAGTTTGGAGTAGTCGTGACTTCCGCAATAGCCTTCGATTGAGGAAGAGGATGACCAAGGGGTAGTCCTTCACCCATTCCCACCAACTTTGAAGGCTTCAACCATGTCAAGTAAGCAGTCACATTGTGATAACCCTGATCCCAGACTCCATCTTGACAGAGAGGAAGATGGTGTAGTAGGAGATATTGGCATCTCCACCTAGAATCTCGGCCAACTACTAGTTAGTGGAGAACAACTGATGATCCATGGATTTCCCCCAGTGACGTCTGTTCCCTAATAGAAAATCTCACATACCTAGAGAAGTGCTCTATTGTACTGGTAGGACAAGCTATAGTTTGTCCAGTGAGGCACCCCTTTTTTCCCACCAGCTCCACCTCCTCAGTGTCAAAGTCAGCCCCAAAGACATTGACAACTTGCAGTTGGTGTCTGCAAAGTCTTAAAGCACATCAATTCTTGGAATGAAGTCCTCACTCTTGCTTTTTTTTTCAGAGTTCGTCCCTCTGGAGATACTCATGCAAGACCAATGCAATGTAGTCGACAACATTTGTGTGACTCCGATTTTAAGCACAAGAGACAGGACGGGCTCAATCCAGGCAGACCAGTTCATGATCCGGCCGATCTAGTTGTGCCATGGAGTGGGACCTGCCTAATCTGGGGGACCCCAATGGCCTAACGAAGATAACAACCATGATCCTAAGGTGTGTACGTGGCATTCATCTGGAGAAAAATCTTGCAAATCAAACAATCCACAAAATCTTTTCCTTCTGTCTATACTTTCTAAAATACCATAATGTGTTTATACCTTGTATAATACATAGAAAATAGCTCTAGTGCCCAATAAAGTCCCCAAAAATACTACTGGACTCAAAAAATTATGTACTTTGTTGTAAAACCACTAGGTCAGATTATTGAAGCTTTATTATTGATGATTTCTAACCTAGATGCTTATACTCCTATTTAGGGTTCATGAAATCAAATAAGTAGTATCCAGTTGAGATTAATTCTCAGAATATTGTTATAGAACCCTAAAGATGATTGAAACTCATTTTTAAACTCTAAATGGAATGATGTTTTTTTGATACTAAATCTTTTCCATTAATGACTAATTCGTTGCCTCAACTCATATTAATTCTAGAAAATTCATGAAGCATCAGAGTCTTTTGAAAATAGAACCAAACATAAATTATGATGTATATATTAGTATAAAAATACCAGAGACACATATTATATTAGTGGAACCCAGGTTTGGTCAAAACCTTGGTTGAACCTAAAATATCATAAATAGTAGTGAACCTTGTTTTGATGATCATTAATTGTTATTAATCAAGTGATGACCAGAGATGTAGATTGTCTAATATATAAATATAGATCTATAAACTGAGTAAGTGCATTTATTTAATTATATGACTATGGTTTTCTTGGTTGAAATCATGAATTGTATGTATGCTCTTTTATTTTCAAATATTCGATGTAGTATTTCTATATATCACTCGATGTTTTGTCACTTGAAAACATAAATTATGAGTAGATGTTTTGTGGTTATTAAGGTGTTCAGTATCCCCCTTATGAGGGAATTAATCAATTTTTACTATTACACCTCCCTATAGCACATAGCATATAGGGAGTTCCCCAGAGTACTTGGTACATGGGATAGGGCCCAACATATATGTTTTGGTACTAGTCCACCTTGATAATGTGACTCATCTAGAAAATTGATTAAAATTGGCATATTTCACTTAACAAAGAAATGTTTTCTATGATCTTCTTTATTTCTTTATGCATATCTTTTAAAATTATGAAAACCACAAATATATGTATCTTTCTACCCATGTACACAACACCTTGTGTGATCGATTGTTTCACGTATGTTTTAGGTCCTAAGCTAGCATGGGAGAAAAGAAAGGAAGTGAGTAGTTGTTCAAGTTCTACCTATTGTGTAAGGTCCTAGTTAGCATACACCTTCAGATTTGTAAAATTATTTGTTCAACGTAAATGTAAGTTGTAATAAAATATTTTGTAATATACATGTTAAATGTTGTACTTGTTTATTGTGTATGCATTATAGTGTTTGTTCATGTATGTGCAAATTGCTTCTGCAATACAGTTTGATATGATAGTCTAACATTTTTAGAGTTCTTCCTCTCGACCCCATGGGGTTTTGGGAAGGAGGAATCCTTGGATGTTACATATTTCTTCCATTCCAGCACCACATCTCCTACATGAGGACCAATGTGATGGAAGAATCTTGAGCTAGACCCTCCACTTGATGTACCACAGTTGGAAATGCATGCAACAGACTTGTGACTTAATACCTTAACCATAGCAGGTAATCTACTACCAGTATTTATGGATAATCAGATTCCAATGACACCAAAAAGACACCACTCCCTTTATTGGCTTCTTTTCCAGATCAACACACTGCAACAAAACTTTCTCTACTTATGGAGGAGGATCTAAAAATTCCACTATATGATTTGTGAGGTAAAAAGTAATATCATTTTAATTATCCAAAATGGGCCATTAATTTACCATGACCACCCAATCACTAGTCACACCAAGGTGTTATTCCATTCAAAGTTCCGATCCTTATAAACATTTGTTTTTAGTTGGACCTTCTTTTGCATTTCCAAGACCACATGGTTGAACCTCACTGATTTCTTGTAACAACCTCTCTTTTCAGCAACTCTCAATTAAGGAAGGACAAAAAGATGAGAGACATTACCTAAACGTTTCCCAAGGATCCTGATTTTTATCAAACAATAATCAAAAGAATATAATTTCTATTAATTAAAATATATGTTTTACATGATGTTCCTCTAGAACTTACAAACTTTCCATCATTAGAAATGTACATATGAGAACTATATGAGAAGAAGTATCCATCTAATCCTTCTTACAAGTTAACTTTAATGTCTTCAAGTAATTTCATATGTCCCTCATATCTTTATATATTCATATCTAGCTTGTACCTAAAACATCATGCAACAAAAGTGTGGATCACCCTATCAAATTATAATGTGTATGTGGGGTGATGCAAAATGTGTGCAAGTACATAACAATATATATTCCATCAAATACTTGCAAATAACAATTGGAATTTTATTCACATAATATTTCTTTATGTGATACTCATAGTGGAATTATAATTGAAGAGAATGTAAATAAATATACAACGATTTAGTTGTTCAATATTTGTGAAACACTCTTGATGGAGCTGGGACTTACACCAAAAGATTTTCAGTCTTCCAATGGGAGTCCCTGAATTCTATCACCAAAAACCCTAGAGAGGATTGATGTCTTCCCTAGGTTTACCTAGAACTGGTGCTTAGATAACAACTCCAACCCCATAAGAGTATGGAAGCCTTATCATAGTACAGATTTAGGATCGAACCCAAAAGACAACGGTCTTGTTGCAAGCAACAAGATGGAAAACGTACAGCACTTCACTTAGTTATTTTGCTAATTGGCACTTATATCAAAAGGTTGGATTTTGATTGGTTTTTAGACTAAAGCATGAAAAGTAAATAAATAAAGTAAAACTAAGATTTAACAAATGATGATGAATCACTAGGGTTAAGCAGGTATTCACCACCGCTACACATGCATTGTATATGTACTAAGCAAGCAAGACTTATAAGCTAGATGCATGGATGTTCCACAAGACCGATGCCTTATAAGACAAGAGCGATGCATTGCATCCAAGGATGTTCCACAAGACCGATGCCCATATAAGACAAGGGTGATGCATTGCATCCTTCGATGTTACACAAGACCGATGCCCATATAAGACAAGAGCAATGCATCACATCCTTCAAGGGTTAAGTAACTCTCATTCGGTACATTTCTACGTGTCAATGAAGATATGTAGTCTTCCAAAGAGAGAATCTTACTCAACCTCATGAAACGTGCATCTAAAACTAACAAGCAAGCGATAATTATCAAATCGAATAGTATCTTTGTAGGCCTAGTCTCCTATTCGGATAACCTAGCTACGAGAAGTGCGGGAATGTTGCAACGCCAGCCATTCCCGATCAAATGGTCACATGCTTTACATCATTCCCCTCGCAAAGTGTGTTCCTCGATTTACCAAGGTGACTTCCATACAGATGGAAGTGCAACGGATGATAGTGAGTTTACTCCAATCTTTGAGATACACTCCTAGACACCGAAACGGATGTGTGGTGGATACACACACCAGAAACCAACACTAAATCGGTATTCGAGTCTCGAGAGCGGTCGTAGACAAACCACAACAAAAGACAATAGATGCATACAAGAACGTGGCCATCATTCAAGCATGTATGAAACGATTTAGTATTAAAACGAAAGGATAACATCTTTTTAGTACAAAGTACAAAACATGGGCAGCGGGGCTAGTCCCCGCGCCCCAGTGGATGGAACTACTCGCTCCTCATAGAGGGAACAACAAAGGAGGAGGAAAGAAGAGATAGAAAGAACATCATCTCCACTGAGGAGAGAAGGTTGAACCCTTGGTGGAGAGAGCAACGATCTTCACCCTTCGTGGCTTGCTTGACGACGGATCTTCTCCTCTCACCTTCTTTGTTGATGAGAGAGAAGGTAGCTTTGCAATGGAACGTGAGTCTCAGACCGGAAGCCTCAGGTGGTGGATGGAGTTGTTCTGGTAGTAGAGAGACAGCCTATGGACGTCTGGACCCTCCTTCAGGGATGGCCCTTGAGGTCTTATTTATAGGCCTTGAGTGAGGTCAAACGGTCTGGAGACCGTTTGGGTTCAAACGGTCTTGAGACCATTTGGCGTCAAACGGTCTTGAGACCGTTTGGCGTCAAACGGTCTTGAGACCGTTTGGCGTCAAATGTTCTTGAGATCGTTTGGCGTCAAACGGTCTTGAGACCGTTTGGCGTCAAACGGTCTTGAGATCGTTTGGCGTCAAACGGTCTTGAGACCGTTTGGCGTCAAACGGTTTTGAGATCGTTTGGCGTCAAACGGTCTGGGGACCGTTCGAACTCCATGCGGTCTTGGGACCGTTTGAACTCCATGCGGTCTTGGGACCGTTTGGCTTTATGTGGTCTCGGGACCGTTTGAACTCCATGCGGTCTTGGGACCGTTTGGCTTCATGCGGTCTCGGGACCGTTTGAACTCCATGCGGTCTTGGGACCGTTTGGCTTCACTCGGCCTTGAGGTTGGTTTATTCTTGTATGATTTTTTTGTGCTTTTTCTGCAAGTGTAAAAGGAAAAAGTTAGTTTGATGATGTATTTACAAAAAGGGGTAAAATTAGGTTTATGTACCGTATAAACGTAAAAAGAGTATGGAAAACTAAAGAAAAAGACTAAGATAAGCTACTAAAATAGGAGGTTATCACCCCCCCTAACTTAGAGTCTAGCTTGTCCTCAAGTTAGATAGAGCTGAGACATGAAATGGCGAGGCGATCTTAATTAGGGTCTCCATACTCTTGCTTCAATTCTTGACCTGAGTTCCCCAGGGGTCATATCGAGGCTTATTGCATGCCTTGATTCTTTTGGATTTCAAGAGTTGCTTGGATCTCAGGGTTTTTCCGTATCTCAAAATTTGCCTTGGGACCACATTTATTTTGTGCATGCCGTTGACTCTAATCAACTTTATACCTCTCTGGAAACCTACTAGAAGCTAGAGAGGGTATGAGGGTTGGCTAAAGGCTTTGAAGTGTAGCTCCCCTTCGAGTGGGGGAGGGGTTGTCTATGCTTTTTAGGATCTCACTACCGGGCACGACACATCTGCCTTTATGAGGGCAGCTGAATGTACCGGCCGGGCAAGTCCTTTATGAGCCTTTTCATATACTTGGAACTTTTAGGGTTTCACTACCGGACGCGACACATCTGCCTTTGTGAGGGCAGCGGAATGTGTCGGCCGGGTGAGCCCTTTATCAGTTCTTCATATAGGTCCTTATGCGTGGCACAACTCTCATGATTTTATTCATCTCTCTGGCTTTTATTCAAAAACTCACAGGCTTGGGTTTTGGAATGAGGATTTGTTTTGGGCGGCCAAGCCTCTTTTATTTTGAAGAGAGGAAAGTTGTTCTTAAAGTTTTTCAGCATGCGCTTATTTGATTTGTGGTCCACTTGCAGAACTTTTTGATTCAGAAGTTGCCTAATTTCCCTCTCATCCTCGAGATCTCGGCTTATTTCTGCCCTGATTTTGACCTGTGGAGAGTCAGATAAAGAATTGAAGCAAAAATACGGGATCCATAGTAGGTGGAGATTGATAAATCGCCATTTGATGTCTGAGTGCTATTTATTTGTAAGACTAACATGATTCTAGAGTTAGTTGAGGTGACTATTTAGGGAATTGTAAAAAGGAAAAGGGAGTATAGAAGTTGATACCTAGCCCTTGTCTAATGAATCCCCCCCTAACTTATCACACACTCTGTCCTCAGAGTGGCAAAGTGATAGGTTGAGAAGTCATTAGAACAAGGGCTGCGAGTTAAGGCAGATTTTCGGTAGCCCCTGGAGATCGGAGTAGAGTGGATGCGAATTGCCCTCGTAAAGATGGGGGCATTTATGGCAGGAGGCTGGGCGATTGAAGTGCTCTTTGATGTATGCCTTGGAGTGCTGACTCAGGAGCTCCATTAATTTCGCGGCGCACTCTTTTTGCAATTTTGTCTTGATATTGGCTAGCAGATTCTTTGTTTGATCATACTTCAAGTTACTGTGGTAGCCGCTGCCTTCGACATCAGTTTCCTTGGGATGTCCTACTTCATCATCCATGGATTAAGTCAGGTAGCTGCTATTCTCAAAATTGATTCCATCTTCCATGTTGCCACTAACTGGAGGATGGTCTTTGTTGCAAGTGCTGCTTGATATGTGCTGCTTGGTTACACAAAAGTTCATGATATCTTTGTCCTTCATAAGTAGCTCAAATACAAATACATCTCCAATCCTCAGATTGTTTTCTATCTGAAAGTCATACCAACCAACACCCATTTTGGATATCCTACGGTTCCCATCCAAACGGTTTCAAGACCGTTTGGTCTCAAATGGTTTGAGGGCCGTTTGGTCCCAAACGGTTTCAAGACCGTTTGGTCCCAAACGGTTTCAAAATCGTTTGGTCCCAAACGGTTTCGAGACCGTTTGGTTCCAAACGGTTTCAGGACCGTTTGGTCCCAAATGATTTCGGGACCGCTTGGTTCCAAACGGTTTGAGGACTGTTTGGTCCCAAACGGTTTCAAGACCGTTTGGTCCCAAACGGTTTCAAGATCGTTTGGTCCCAAACGGTTTCGAGACCGTTTGGAAAGCGAAGAGTCGCAGGTCGCCGGCGCGGGAGAAGGTGGAACGGCGCGAAGGTGAAGAACGCGTCGGCGCCTTCGAAAACGATGAGAAGAACGGCGACGGCGATGAAAACGGTGGGAGAGTCGGTGAAATCTTTTGACAGCGACGGCGATGGCGGAGCAGGAGACGTCGTGCGATGGTAAAGGGAACGGCACTGGCGCCATGATGGTGGCGATAGAACGGCGCGGCGACAAAGGCGACGGGTCGGTTGATGAAACCATTCGATAACGACGGCGATGGCAGCGTAAGCAGCGACTGGCGATGGAATGAGCAGCGTAAGCAACGAATAGCGATGGGATGAGCAGCGTGGAGTCGCCGGACTACCTTGCGGAAGGTGGACGGAAGGGTGACTTTGCGCGGATGCAACAGGAGCAAGAAGGGAAGTTCTTCGTACGAAAACTCTGGAGAAATCGAAGGTTCGAAGAGAGAAAGACGGAGGGGTAGGGTCAATATTTATAGTGATAGGTGGGTGACCTTTTGTATTCCAAACGGTTTGAAGACCGCTTGGTCCCAAACGGTTTGAGGACCGTTTGGTCCCAAACGGTGTCAGGACCGTTTGGTCCCAAACGGTTTCAGGACCGTTTGGTCCCCAAACGGTTTCAGGACCGTTTGGTCCCAAACGGTTTGAGGATCGTTTGGTCCCAAGCGGTTTGAGGACCGTTTGGTTCCAAACGGTTTGAGGACCGTTTGGTCCCAAACGGTGTCAGGACCGTTTGGTCCCAAACGGTTTTAGGACCGTTTGGTCCCAAACGGTTTCAGGACCGTTTGGTCCCAAACGGTTTGAGGACCGTTTGGTCCCAAGCGGTTTGAGGACCGTTTGGTTCCAAACGGTTTGAGGACCGTTTGGTTCCAAACAGTTTGAGGACCGTTTGGAGTCCAAACGGTTTCAAGACCGTTTGGCTCAAACGGTTTGGAGACCGTTTGGAGGGGCACAAAGGGTTTGTATATTTTTATGTTTGTTTTTGAGTATGTATATTATTTTTTGTATTTTGGTTTATGAATTTTTATGTTGTTTGTTTTATGTATTATTTTTGTAGTTTTGATTATGTAGATTTGTTTTGTATTTTTGGATTAATGATGAAAGAACTTAAAGAAAGCAAAACAAATTCAAAAGAAAATAAAAGACTAGAAATTAGAAAAGGTGATACTCAAGTCTTGGGTTGCCTCCCAAGAAGCGCCTTGGTTTTATGTCACTGGCTCGACGAAATTGTAAGGTTGTTATGCTGTGGGTGTAGCATCTCTGATATCGAGGGTTTGTTGATGTGTTTTGTCTTCCTGAGTGTAGTATCTTTTTAAACGGTGCCCGTTAACCGTTCGTTCTCCTCCGTTGTTGTCGATGATAATGGTGGCTCCAGTTGGGTAGATATGTTTTATGGTGAAGGGTTCGAACCATTTTGTTCGGAGCTTTCCGGGGAATAATCTGAGCTTGGAGTTGAATAAGAGCACTTTGTCGCCAACGGCGATATCTTTTCTCTTAAGATGTCCATCGTGCCACATTTTTGTTTGCTCTTTATAGATTCTGGCACTGTGATATGCTGTCATTCGGAGTTCTTCTAGTTCCTGTAGCTGGAGTTGTCTGTTTTCCCCTGCGCTTTTAAGGTCGAAGTTTAGTTGCTTGATGGCCCACCAGGCTTTATGTTCCAGTTCTACTGGAAGATGACATGATTTGCCGTATACCAAACGAAATGGAGTTGTTCCAATTGGTGTTTTGTAAGCAGTACGGTATGCCCAGAGGGCGTCAGGAAGTTTGGTGGACCAATCAGTGCGGTTTTTATTCACTGTTTTTTCAAGAATTGCTTTTATCTGTCTATTGGATACTTCTACCTGGCCACTAGTTTGTGGGTGGTAAGGTGTGGCAACTTTGTGATGGACTCCGTATTTTCTCAGTAACGCTTCGAAACTTCGTTCCAGGAAATGGGTCTTGCCATCATATATGACCGTTCTTGGAACTCCAAATCTCGGAAAAATAATGTCTTTGAACAATTTGACAACAGGTTTGGAGTCATTGGATACGGTGGGTATAGCTTCGACCCACTTTGAGACGTAATCCACTGCGACCAAAATGTAAGAGAAGCCATATGATGAAGGGAAAGGTCCCATGTAGTCTACCCCCCATACATCAAACAGTTCAATTTCCTGCCACATGGTAAGAGGCATTTCATCCCTTTTTGATATGTTGCCCGAAAATTGGCATTTATCACAGGCTTTGACAAAATCATGTGAGTCTTTTGATATGGTGGGCCAAAAGAAACCATATTGTAGAACTTTTATGGCATTTTTCTTGGCGCCCATGTGCCCCCCCGTGGGTCCGGAGTGGCAGTGTTCCAAAACCGATGTTATTTCTTCTTCTGGAAGGCACCGGCGAAAAAGTCCGTCGGCACAGAGGTAAAATAAGTAGGGTTCGTCCCAATGATAACGTTTTATATCATGAAGGAATTTCCTTTTATCCTGATATGAAGCAGACGGGTGGATGATCCCTGTAGCTAGATAATTGACGATATCAGCAAACCAAGGAAAACTATGAGTGGCCTTCATAAGCTGATCATCAGGAAGAGAATCCCTGATAGGGATTTTATCTTTTTCTTCAACCTCAATTCTGCTGAGGTGATCGGCTACAACGTTCTCTATGCCACTTTTATCTTTGATTTCTAGGTCGAATTCTTGAAGCATTAATACCCAGCGGATGAGCCTGGGTTTGGCGTCCTGTTTCTGGATCAGGTGTCGGATAGCAGAATGGTCAGTGTAGACGATGACTTTAGAGCCGATCAGGTAAGAGCGGAATTTTTCGAAGGCGTAGATGATAGCCAAAAACTCTTTTTTCATGGTCGTGTAGTTTTTCTGTGCTTCGTCAAGCTTTTTTATGCATAGTAGATGACATAGGGTTTCTTATCGATCCGTTGTCCTAAAACGGCTCCTATGGAATAATCGCTTGCGTCGCACATGATTTTGAATGGTTGCGACCAGTCTGGAGCCCTTAGAATAGGTGCGGAAATTAATGCTTCTTTAAGGGTAGAGAAACTTCGCATGCATTCTTGGTCGAAAACGAACTCGGCATCTTTTGTCAGGAGTTGGGTCATGGGTTTAGCTATTTTCGAGAAATCTTTGATGAACCTTCTGTAGAACCCTGCATGACCTAGGAAAGCTCGAACGCCCCTTATGTCCTTCGGAGGTGACAACTTTGAGATAACATCAATATTTGCTTTGTCGACCTCAATTCCCCTATCACTTACTCTATGTCCGAGGACGATACCTTCTGTTACCATGAAATGACATTTTTCCCAATTCAGGATAAGGTTCGTTTCCTTGCAACGTTGCAGGACTCGTTCAAGATTATTTAGACAGTTATCAAAAGAATCTCCATAGACAGAGAAATCATCCATAAAGACTTCCATAACAGATTCGGTTAATCCGGCAAAGATGGCAGACATGCAGCGTTGGAAAGTAGCCGGAGCATTACATAGCCTGAATGGCATTCTTCTGAAAGCATATGTCCCAAAGGGACAAGTGAAAGTGGTTTTTTCTTGGTCCTCTGGATGTATGGGTATTTGGTAGAACCCGGAGTAACCATCGAGATAACAGAAATACTTTTGGTGGGCCAAGCGCTCTAGGACTTCGTCAAGGAAGGGTAGAGGGTAGTGGTCTTTCCTTGTAGCTTTATTCAACTTCCTATAATCGATGCACATTCGCCACCCCGTTACAGTCCTAGTGGGTACGAGCTCATTTTTATCGTTGATTACTACAGTAGTGCCCCCCTTTTTTGGAACAACCTGAACTGGACTGACCCACTGAGAGTCAGAGATAGGATAGATCATGCCAGCTTTGAGTAGTTTGAGGACCTCCTAACGAACTACCTCTTTCAAGTTTGGGTTCAGTTTTCTTTGATGTTCACGAGTGGGTTTATATTCTTCAACCATAGGAAGCTTGTGCATACACAGAGCCGGGTTTATGCCTGTGAGGTCGGTTATTTTATAACCAATGATCTTTTTGTGCCTCCTTAGTTTGTCCAGAAGCCTGACTTCTTGGTCTTCGGTAAGGGTGGAGCTGATAATAACTGGGCATAACTCTTCCTTATCCAGGAAAACATATTTGAGCCCTGTGGATAAAGTCTTCAATTCAGGGATTTTTGGTGGTTCTGCTGCTTCAATGGTAGTGATGGCTTTAAGCTCTTCAAAAGTAGCCTTTGGTGCTTCTTCTATCTTTTCTAGGTATTGGGTACATTGCTGGACTAGTTCATTTGCATAGAACTCAACTTCTGGATTGATAAGAGCATTTTCAAGTTCGTCGATTGGCTCGGAGATTTCTAATTGCGACATTTGTTGAATTGCGTCTAAAAGAAAGACCTCTTCTTGGATGCTGGGACCTTTCATACTATCAAGGACGTGGAATTGAATTGCTTCTTTTCTGAGCCTAAGAATGATGGTTCCAGCTTCTACATCGATTAGCGCTCTGACTGTAGCTAGGAAAGGCCTGCCGAAAATGATCGGATACCTCAAGTCTTCTTTGATATCCATGATGAAAAAATCACATGGAACGTAGGCATCCTTCCCTATCCTTACTGGGACATCTTCGATGATTCCCAACGGTGCGGTTACGGTGGAGTCGGCTAGTTGAATAGTCATTGTTGTAGGCAGCAGGTCAGTGAGACCAAGGTGTTGGCACATTGAGTAGGGCATAATGGATATACTAGCCCCGAGGTCAGCCAACCCTTTCTTTGTGGATGCATTTCCAATGCAACATTGGATTCCGAAGGAACCTGGGTCCTTCTTCTTTTTGGGTAGTTTGTTCAGGATGATGTCAGAAGTGGTTTGAGCGAGCTTGACGGTCTCCTGCTCTTTGGTGATATACTTACGCGATAGCAAATTTTTGAGATACCTTGCCCATGCTGGTACTTCAGATAGAGCGTCAAGGAGTGGGATGTCAATATAAAGTTTCTTCATTGCTTCCTTGAATTTCTGAAACCTGGCGTCCATTTTTGTTTCTTGCAGTCTTCCTGGGTACGGAATCCTTGGTTTGAATTGCGGGACTTTGGATTCTGCAGGTACATGCTCTTTGTTTTCGTCCTTTGTGCCTTCGGAGGATTTTTCAATCCCTTGTTGCGAAATCTCTTTCGTCATAAAAGTGGGCACATCATCATCATCTAGAGTGATCTTGATGGGTTCAGGAAGAATGCGTCCTGACCTTGTGGTGACGGCATTCAGCTGTTCGTGTTTGTTTTGCCCGTACTTAGAATTTGGTTCAGGCTGCCCATCAAAAGTGCTTGCCGAAGGTTTCAACTGTGCAACAATCTGAGCAAGATGGGTTTCAACTGCCTTTTGTTGGGCTTGTTGGTTAGCTAGCATGGTTTGCTGAGACTGAAGCATTTGTTTTATCAAAGATAGCTCATCTTCCGGTTGTGCAGTGACGTTTTTCTGAGGGTTTTGTTGTTGAGACTGTTGAATATGCAATTGCGGGTTAAGCGGGGGATGAGTGTACTGATAGTAGGCTGATTGATTTCTAGGGTAGTTAGCCCTAGGGAAATTGTTCCTTGGGTTCCCTTGATTTTGGTTAAAATTGTTTGGAAATCCAGGAGGCAGCCTACTGTCAAGTCCCCCTTGTGTCTGATGTTGCAGATTCGCAGTTCCAGAGTGATTCCCATACTGGAACCCAGGATGGTTCCTTGGTTGACTGGGATTATAATAAACTTGTCCGGGAATAGTATGGATGGAGTTGACTTGCTCCGGAATCTGATCTTCAGCCTGATTAGTGATGGCCTCATAGGATTGTGGTGGTGGATGTAGATCCATCATCACATTATAGAGTATTCCGCAGGAAAGAGTCGGATGATCTGAAGAATGACAAGCCTCACAGGATCCTGTGACGGCTTTGACTTGATGAACCAGTGGGGTTTTCTTCTTATCAATTTCCCCTAGAGTTGTTTCAATGGTTTGCTGTTTATGAGCGATTGTCTTCAAAGCTTCAACTATTGACTTTAGTTCCATAAATTCCTCAGCTTTAAAGACTTTAAGGACGCCTTTTCCGGCTGACCGCCCCCAGTTGGACTGGTTTTCAGCTCCTAAAGTAACGATTTTTCAGGCATCTTCATAATTTTTCCTCATGAAATTTCCTCCAGATGAGGAATCTAGGAACTGTTTAATGTCATCGCTTACCCCCCGATAAAAAGTTTCAATCAATTGATTCTGTGAAATTCCATGATGAGGGCATTTGCGTAGAAGTTCCTTGAATCTTTCCCATGCCTCACCGAGGGTTTCTCCAGGTAGCTGGGAGAAATGGTTGATCTGCCCTCTGATTTCATAGGTCAGCGAGGGTGGAAAGAACTTCTCCAAGAATTTTTCCTCTAGAGGGGCCCAGGTGGTTATGATGGGTTCTCTGTCCAATGAGTTGTACCAACTCAAAGCCCTTCCAGATAAGGTGAAATGAAATAGGTGGAGCATTATTGCGTCGAAAGCAATGCCAGCTTGTGGGACCAGGCGGCATAATGCCTTAAACCGTTTCAAATGGTCCATGCAATCGTCTCCTGAACCCCCAGAGAAGGAAATTACTTGCATAATCTGGATCCACTGGGTTCGGGTCTCAAAGTTTGGGATGTTGATGATCGGAGGCCGGACCGGGTGATTGTCTTCGTAAATCTTCGGGACAGCATAGTCCCTCAGTTGCTTGTTTCGTAATTCGAGCTGAGCAGCCTCGGTCTCTGCTCTTATGCGGGCTTGCTCTTCTGCTCGTATCTCCGCTTGTATTTGGGCACGGGTGTCTGCAATGAGTTGTGCCCGTTGTGCGGCGATAGCAGCATTGACTCTCTCCATCACCAAAGAGGCTTGATGCTGTTCGTCAGCCATTTGGCTAGCGCGTTGGCGATTGAGACGAATTCTGCGGTGGAAACTTCTCTCTACCTCGGAGTCGAACTCCGAATCAGGGGAGAATCCTCGATTATGCGGTGATTGCATATACAGGTTCTACCTGAGTAAAGAAAAGAGAACACCTTTAGATAATATAGACAATATGACAGCTTCAAGAAGATGATGAGTTATGATTCAAAAAGAAAATGTAAAATCCTAACCAACTAGAAAAATAAACTAAGTGAAATACTAACGTTCCGTTGTCCCCGGCAACGGCGCCATTTTTTGATGGAGCTGGGACTTACACCAAAATATTTTCAGTCTTCCAATGGGAGTCCCAGAATTCTATCACCAAAAACCCTAGAGAGGATTGATGTCTTCCCTAGGTTTACCTAGAACTGGTGCTTAGATAACAACTCCAACCCCATAAGAGTATGGAAGCCTTATCATAGTACAGATTTAGGATCGAACCCAAAAGACAACGGTCTTGTTGCAAGCAACAAGATGGAAAACGTACAACACTTCACTTAGTTATTTTGCTAATTGGCACTTATATCAAAAGGTTGGATTTTGATTGGTTTTTAGACTAAAGCATGAAAAGTAAATAAAGCAAGTAAAACTAAGATTTAACAAATGATGATGAATCACTGGGGTTAAGCAGGTATTCACCACCGCTACACATGCATTGTATATGTACTAAGCAAGCAAGACTTATAAGCTAGATGCATGGATGTTCCACAAGACTGATGCCTTATAAGACAAGAGTGATGCATTGCATCCAAGGATGTTCCACAAGACCGATGCCCATATAAGACAAGAGCGATGCATTGCATCCTTCGATGTTCCACAAGACCGATGCCCATATAAGACAAGAGCAATGTATCGCATCCTTCAAGGGTTAAGTAGCTCTCATTCGGTACATTTCTACGTGTCAATGAAGATATGTAGTCTTCCAAAGAGAGAATCTTACTCAACCTCATGAAACGTGCATCTAAAACTAACAAGCAAGCGATAATTATCAAATCGAATAGTATCTTTGTAGGCCTAGTCTCCTATTCGGATAACCTAGCTACGAGAAGTGCGGGAATGTTGCAACGCCAGCCATTCCTGATCAAATGGTCACATGCTTTACATCATTCCCCTCGCAAAGTGTGTTCCTCGACTTACCAAGGTGACTTCCATACAGATGGAAGTGCAACGGATGATAGTGAGTTTACTCCACTCTTTGAGATACACTCCTAGACACTGAAATGGATGCGTGGTGGATACACACACCAGAAACCAACACTAAATCGGTATTCGAGTCTAGAGAGCGGTCGTAGACAAACCACAACAAAAGACAATAGATGCATACAAGAACGTGGCCATCATTCAAGCATGTATGAAACGATTTAGTATTAAAACGAAAGGATAACATCTTTTTAGTACAAAGTACAAAACATGGGCAGCGGGGCTAGTCCCCGCGCCCCAGTGGATGGAACTACTCGCTCCTCATAGAGGGAACAACAAAGGAGGAGGAAAGAAGAGATAGAAAGAACATCATCTCCACTGAGGAGAGAAGGTTGAACCCTTGGTGGAGAGAGCAACGATCTTCACCCTTCGTGGCTTGCTTGACGACGGATCTTCTCCTCTCACCTTCTTTGTTGATGAGAGAGAAGGTAGCTTTGCAATGGAACGTGAGTCTCAGACCGGCAGCCTCGGGTGGTGGATGGAGTTGTTCTGGTAGTAGAGAGACAGCCTCTGGACGTCTGGACCCTCCTTCAGGGATGGCCCTTGAGGTCTTATTTATAGGCCTTGAGTGAGGTCAAACGGTCTGGAGACCGTTTGGGTTCAAACGGTCTTGAGACCGTTTGGCGTCAAACGGTCTTGAGACCGTTTGGCGTCAAATGGTCTTGAGATCGTTTGGCGTCAAACGGTCTTGAGACAGTTTGGCATCAAACGGTCTTGAGATCGTTTGGCGTCAAACGGTCTTGAGACCGTTTGGCGTCAAACGGTTTTGAGATCGTTTGGCGTCAAACGGTCTGGGGACCGTTCGAACTCCATGCGGTCTTGGGACCGTTTGAACTCCATGCGGTCTTGGGACCGTTTGGCTTTATGCGGTCTCGGGACCGTTTGAACTCCATGCGGTCTTGGGACCGTTTGGCTTCATGCGGTCTCGGGACCGTTTGGCTTCATGCGGTCTCGGGACGGTTTGAACTCCATGCGGTCTTGGGACCGTTTGGCTTCATGCGGTCTCGGGACCGTTTGAACTCCATGCGGTCTTGGGACCGTTTGGCTTCATGCAGTCTCAGGACCGTTTGAACTCCATGCGGTCTTGGGACCGTTTGGCTTCATGCGGTCTCGGGACCATTTGGCTTCATGCGGTCTCAGGACCGTTTGAACTCCATGCGGTCTTGGGACCGTTTGGCTTCATGCGGTCTCGGGACCGTTTGAACTCCATGCGGTCTTGGGACCGTTTGGCTTCATGCGGTCTCGGGACCGTTTGAACTCCATGCGGTCTTGGGACCGTTTGGCTTCACTCGGCCTTGAGGTTGGTTTATTCTTTTATGATTTTTTTGTGCTTTTTCTGCAAGTGTAAAAGGAAAAAGTTAGTTTGATGATGTATTTACAAAAAGGGGTAAAATTAGGTTTATGTATCATATAAACGTAAAAAGAGTATGGAAAACTAAAGAAAAAGACTAAGATAAACTACTAAAATAGGAGGTTATCAACTCTACAAACACTGGAAAAATAATGCAGGCAGTCATAAGTGTAACCACATACCACAATCGTGAGCCATGTAGATTATGCAGTTGTAAGGATATTATTCAATCAAGCAAGAAAATCAAGCAATATACTTTAATCTGCATGTATATAAATCCTAAAGTGTCACTGTCACATTAAACACATAAAACCCTACTTGGATCCTATTCTAGGGTTTAGAGTTGTCCTAAGTTTATGATATGGAATAAGGGTGTAAACCCTATTTCCAAACCATATTTATATTAGGTGAATACCCTAATCATTGGTTCCATAATATCCATTACTGAGATCCCATTAAGATCATCAACAACTTATCAAGTTATAACCTTTAACCCTAATTCATCAAGTTAAGTCTTTTAGACCATTTTAAGAAACTACATCATATTACGATTAAGAAGATTTAGGCTTCAAACCCTAAGTATCATATTTGTGACTCAGAACCTCTAATCATGATCATAGTTCTTTAAAACATATCAAAGACTTGTATTACCATCAAATTTAACACATTAGGCTGTTATGAACATCACATCCTAAGCATTAAGATCATTACAAGTTGTATTATGGATTTCTCAACCATAACTATACATGTTAATCATCATTTTAAAAACCCTAATTGCATATTATCATCATTGTTATCATTATCCTCTTAGATTAGCAAAATATGCAACAATATTAGATGATAATATTATAGAGAGGATTTTTTATGATTCCAACATTTTAATACCAAAATCTAGAGTTTTAACGTGGTAGTCATAACTTTATCATATATTACCCTACTTTTGGAATACTAAGTATAATTAAGTTTCAATTATATTTTGTTTGTGTTCCCCTCATTCTCCTGATCATCATCATATATAGGTTCACTATTTTTGGACATTCCTACCATTTTCTATGATATTTTCTAGATATTCGACATTTTCAAAAGGATTACCTCATAATAGGACAACTGGAGGCCTCTCATTGGTCTAAATAATCTAAGCCCAATAAGGAGATCCATGACCCACTAAGGTAGAATCAGCCCTTAAGCACCTTATATCCCTGATCTGGTATGTCTACTATCGAGTCGCCCATGCAAGGGTTCCATGTGATGCCTTTGTCTTTCCCACGTCTGACTCACACACACAACGGCACAACACCAAACTCAGAGCACCTGTGCCATTGCCACTAGGTTCGTTGTCGATCAAACAGAGACAAGGATGCCCATAACGCCTGGCCCAACTTATGTTCCTCTTAGGATGGAATTTGTTCACAGTTACGACACTCGACGCTCGAGTCCACCATAGCGACCCTTGAGACCCAAGGGAGCAAAGATAGTTTGGAAACCACCCCTCCCGCTTTGCCTACATTGTTGCAATTAGCCAGCCACCCCACTGTGGTCGATGATGGCTAGAACCAGGGTTCCACTCTTTCCCTGTTGTTTGACGAAGGGTTGCTGGTAACTTGTTTCTAAATAGGAAAGCTTCTTCCCACCCTCCCGCACTTGCATTGGTAGACTTTGTCATATTTTTGTCAGCATACGCCTCCTGTGCCGTTCGAGCCTACTCCAAAAACACATAGGCATGATTTCTTCTTCCTCTCCATTACATATGCCATCGTTTTACTGTAGCGACCACCATCTATTCTTTTAGATTGCCTCCTTCTTCTTGGAAGTTCCACGTACAGAGGTCAGAACCTCATTCCTCGCGGCTTGGCCTGGGGTATGCTTGAACCATTACTACCATGTTCCAGGGAAGAAGGGAGGAGGATGGGGATGGAGCAATGAGTTGTTGTGGACCTATTAGTAATCCTATGTATAGATCATCTGTAGAACTTTCCAGGATTGGGGAACAGGCTTCAACCTGACAGTTCTATCATTCATCAGAGCATTAAGGACCAAAGTCATGTCCTGGGCATATGAGAGAATCCTTGTGGTCTTTATACATGTACTAGGTGAAACCCTAGGGTTAGGAAGAAGGAAGACAATGAAGGAGTGGGAAAAATCCAACAAGGATGAAAGCCCACATATACATATACTAATCCTCACATGATCCTTTATTAGTATTTGCCTCTTAAGGTCTTGCTTTCTAAGGTAACTTTCCACTTCTTTTCCCTTTTTTTAGATATACATGTATACATATTCATGTCTTGCCTAAAACATATTATCTTTATTTTTACCCTTGAGTCTCTCTCTCTATCATGGGTATGGAAAAGAACTTATGGAAAAGTATGCATGGAAATGTAGGAAAATATTCAATAAATTTCCAAAGCGGTGATCCATATATCTATACTTGTCCTAGAAGTATTTATTTAATAGATTACCATTTTTTCTTGATTGACACATGAAAATACATAAAGGAAAGTATATATAAACATGACACTTCATTGGATAAATGGATCAAAAATTCTAGATTGTTCCTTTTCTCTCTCTTAGGTATGTTCCTCCTATTCTTATTTCAAGGAAACTCACTAATATCCTTTCCAAGTTATATTTAGTAATTAGGATTTATTGAGATGTCTTTCCTACATAAATTTTCTCCTTTAAAAATCATTAAAAACAATGTCATCATCTCATGGAATATCCCTTTTCTCCTAATTTCTGGAATGATCTTCCTTTCCTTTAATATTTTTGAGTATACCAGAGGTTAGATCAAACTAATAATAAATGTTGCATCAAAAATTGTGTTGCCAATAATGTCTAGATAATTATCCTTTTAATTATCTAAAACACCACACATCTTTTTTTTATTGAAAACTTACATATTGTTCCATATTTTGGTTATGCAATATTTTAACAATCCATTATCATTACTTCATGTTCAAATTTCTTTATTTAGCTTTTGCCACAATAACCCATGCCACAAAGGCGATTAACATTATTATTCCACCAATAATATCATTGAGGAAAATTATTTATCAAAACATGCTTTATATTTATATAATCTACTTTTATCAAAATTGAAGATACTACATTAATGTCCCATGAGTTGAGGCCTCATATAAAATGATCTTAAAAGGAATGATTGCACTACCCATATCACCAAGGTACACCTCCTTTTTAGGGAGCCCATCACTAAATAACTATGTAGTTAAGTGTGCTTAGCCCAGAGTTGTACTAGGATGGGTGACCAGTTGAGAATTTTATCCTAGATTGTGTGTGAGTGAGGAAAAAGCATGCAGTTAGGGCTAGTGGTGGTCTGTGGAGCCATTCATCATTCCAAATACTCTACTAAGAGCCTTAAGAAGTGGGCCTGGGTGTTTATAAATGGTATCAAATCCATAACCCCTCTAGTAGGTGGGGCCCACATGGCTATGTGGCATGCCAGTCTTGAGATGTGTAGTCTAGGCATGTTGGAAAGGGTTGTCCATGGTGATATAGACACCCTTGTGCTGGTATTCTATGACTACGAGCTGGGTGTTCATGGACCATTATGGGTCTGCACTGAAATGGGGAAATATTATGAGACCATATGGTTGAGCCTTGACAAGAAAATCAAGAGTCCAAGTGTGGTAGATTGTAATGTCGCAAGATTTGAGGCCTCAGATAAAATGATCTTAAGAGGAATGATTGGACTATCCATATCACCAAGGTGTACTCCTTTTTAGGGAGCCCATCACTAAAGAACTTTGTGGTTAGGCATGCTCAACCCAAAGTAGTACTAGGATGGGCAACCAGTCAACAAGTTTATCTAGCTTGCACGTGAGTGAGGACAAAGCATGCAATTAAGGCTAGTGATGGTGTGTGGGTCCAGTCGTCATTCCTAAAACTCTACTAAGAGCCTTGGGTAGTGGTCCTACGTGTTTACAATTCTTCTCCTTCATTTTTAATTATTTTTTTCTTAGATAAGATCAAATATATAAGGTCGGGGTGGAGGGTGGGATGTTTGTATCTCACTTCACCACCACCTTTCTGGTTTTAATATCAAATTTTTTACTTTTATTCTCATATGATTGCATACATGCTTATTTTTTAGTTAAACTTTTTCAAAAAGTTTCTTTTCTAGAGTAAACAAAGCCATTATCTTGTCATAGGAGATTAAAATTCTTGCTTGCATTCATACATGTTCATCATTTAATTCCCCTTACTCAAAGTAACACATCACACTGACAAATTTTTTAAATAAGCCAATGGCTAGAAATCACCATGTTTCCATAAAAAGATGGCAAGTACTTGTGGAAATAAGAGGGATTTCATTATTTCAGTGACTAGTGAAATGAATTCATGAAATCATCACTTTTCCTATATCATTTCATTATTTGAGCATAGTGGTGCTAGGAGAACCACCTTGTGATTGAATTGTAAATCAAGTTAGATTTTGACCCAATCCCTCTTCTATACTTCTTCCATATTCTTATCTTCCATCCACCAAAAAGAAAGTAAAGAGCTACGAAAGGTGCAAAACCCTAAGTCTATTATAGCACACCCCCCCTACTATGTGTACTTTTTTTTCATACCCCCTTATATATAATATATGCATAAACCATAAATAAAATAGGATGGCAATGTGCAAAACAAGAAGAACTTGGCAATCATTCAAAGAAAAAAGATAGAAAAATAAAAAAGTAATCTTAGTTGATTAAATCTCTCTCTTTCTTTTTTCTATTGAACCTCTCTCTTTCTCCCTCTAAAAAGCCATGTAGGAAAATCTAATCCATAGGGCCAGTGTTAGCAAGGAAGGACCACACATATCTTATCTTTTTTCTCATAAATGATAGTTGAATGTTCTCCAAAATAACTACCTAAGAATTCTCCTATCTAGTTGATATCCTCAACCAATATGAGAGGGCATGTAGGTAGAAGATTAACTATAAAAAATCAAAGGCTCATTCAATGGGCAGATTAGTGAATCAATAAATATCTATCATTGAAAATTTGCTAATGGCAGAGGAAGTGGGCTGACATGGAAAATATTTGGGTATGCTCATGAGCATTGGAAGGGTTCAAGGAACAAGTATTTGAATCCATAAAGGACAATGATGGAAGAATCAACAAGGATGGAAGGAGAAGCTCCTATAAATCCCAACAAAGAAGTTCTTATCAAGATCATCATCCATGTGATCCCAACTTATGTAATGATCATTGTATAGATACCAAATGTCTTACTTGATGACATTAATAGGATGATATTCAGAGTTAGATGGGGTTAATGAGAAGAACATTTAAAAATTATTGGCTTTGGTGGGAAACCTTACATGGCCCAAAGTGTAAGGAGGGTTGGTGTTTAGAGACATAAAGTCCCTTTATTTAGATTTATTGTCTAAACAATGATGGAGATTATCTACATAGACATCAACCTTGGTGTGTATATTTCTCATGGCGAGACATTTCAAGAGGTCATCTAATTTGGTGGCAAGGATGGAAGGAAATACAAGCTATACTTGGACATAAATTGATAGAGAGACTTAGATGATAAAATATAGATATGCCAAGAGGATGGGGGATGAAGACAAGATAAATATTTTGTAAGATTGGATGATACCAAATCTGAACGGTATAATGGAGCAATACATCATGCCTAATCTGTCAGACTCATATTGAGCCAATTGATTAGTTGAGGAAGAGATGGAACCCTTACAAGGGTAAAGTCTTTGTTCCCAAGACATATATCTAGCCATATTTGTTCTACTACCTTCAACATGTCATACAAGGAAGACCAAATTTACTAGACATAAGACTAGAAAGGGGTGTGCTATGTATGCACATGCTATAAATACCTTAGAGGGGAAGACATGATAATGGATGAAATTAAGGAAAGATATTCATGCAAGCTCTAGAAATAATGACGGTATACTAAACCCACACACTTCATGTACAAACTGATGAAGGATTCTTACCAATGAAAGACAAACTAATCATGAAACATGTGACTTTAGTTGACTACTACTAACAATGTTTGCCATAATAGAAGTATGTGATACATGTTATCTTTACCTGCCAAAGAGGAAAAATGGTGTGGGCATAGTAGTAGAATTTATATTGAATATAGGAAAGAGGAAGCCAACATTACAGATCTAGTCATGTCACTACAACTTAAGAAAACAAGTTCTAGTGGATGAGGTGGCATAAATGGCATGAATTGCATGGACGTATGGAAACAATACATTATTTGATGAGAAATTATTGGTGATTCTAGTCATGTTGAATATCTTAAGTGCATTGATCCCTAACTATCATAGATATCACATTGGTGGTTTGGGAAAAAGATAGGCATCATTACAATATCTTAAAGGCAAATAAAAATGCTAGATAGAAAGTGGAATTGGAGTTGAAGTTGTATATATGGAGGGACCATTGGATGACAATGAATTTTTCCTTGGAAATGACTAAAACTCTAGGAAGATTGATCCTTTTGGGGGGGATGAAAGTTATTGAGGGGATCATGACCAACTAGGTTTGGGCTGAACATGCATTACTATGGAGACTAATAGTTTGACATTGGTAGACGTGATTCATAAATGAGAATGTGGTTGAGGTTAAGAAAGTATGATCATCAATGAGATTTTTCTCCTATATAAGGACATGTCAACCATCAATTTTACCCATACATGAAGAAACATTAATGGAAAACTCACTTCTTAGCTTGTAACACTAGTAAAATGTTGAGCCATAGGGTCTGCACTTTTGTCTTTGATAAGAAAGTTATTATTAAGACCATTGGTGAAATTGTTGGGTTTTAGGTGAGGGATAAGGTAGTGGAAATAAAAAATTTCTCTCACCACAAAACCATAACCATGGATTGCATCAACGACTATGAAATAGTAAGCATGGTTTTATCGAGTCATACCTGGTCTTAAGGCTTGCTCAGTGAAAATGTCACACAACAAGTGTAGTCTTCATCCACCTGTCTTCAATGATGTTTGTGCATCTCCTAGTCTTGACTTGTATTGCAATTGAAAATCATCTTCTTGAGCAGTAAAAGTCTCTCGCCTCTATAGATAGTCTACACAAACCACTAGGAACTGTATTCATCCTGTCCCACAGGACATTAGAAGGAGTCGTCCCCTTCCATCACTGTCCCAGTCACTGACACACTCTCCCACAACCAGTTGTTGTCCTATAGTTGTCTTTCCCTCGTTGTTCCTCCCTGGACGGGTAGAACATTCTTGGTTTCTCTCAGTTACCACAACCAGAAAGAACAACAACTTTGTATAGAAATTGATGTTCTGAGTTGTGTTATTTGAGAAGCCCCCAGTATGCCTCTATATATAGGAGGGGTCAGGGCCAGGGTTCTTAATCTCGGGCAATGTGGGACTAAAGTGGGAGTATAAGGGTCCAAAATTTCCATGAACTGGTTACACTGCAGTAGCCAAACCGATCGTTTCACAAATGAACCGGTCAGTTGGGAGTGTGAGTCGATCAGTTTACTAGTTGAATCAGTTGTTTCACATTCCTGACTCACCTCTTGAATTTCCTCTTTCATTTTTCAATCAATACTATGATATTCTTGTCCCAATCAAATTATACAAGTGAAACGAAAAACTTTTCTCACAAATTGAGGCAACCCAACCTTGCTCATTTGGTCCAGTTGAACTGATCGGTTCACCAAGTGAACCGGTCATCTCACTGACCATGAGCCGATCGGTTCACCCAGTGAACCGGTTGTTTGGTGGTCCAGATTATGCAGAACACAGTCAATGCAGTCCTCAATCAATCTGGCACTCAAATCAGTTGGTTCAACACTTGAACTTGATGATTTTGAGTCAAGTCTATTGATTAAATGTTTGATTGAGTACCTAAACACCTTTAGTAATCAATCCAAACAACATTCATGGATAAAATCCTCTTCCAGGTAAATCCTTTGTGTGTGACCCTATAGGTCCCATTCACATTGGCAGTGAATGTACATAACTAGCTTATGACATCACAAGCAAAGAGCGGTCCCTAGTCACACATCAGTGCTACCTAAGTGAAAAGCTTTCAATCCTACAGTCTGTGATTGGTGTTCCAGTGAATGTATAAATCGTTTGTCTCTGATATCCTGAATAAATTCAAGGCATGGAGTTGTTATCCTTTCAATGTTCATTCATGTTCCTTGATCTAAAGCAGACTGTTTGAGATATGTGTGTCATCAATATCAGATATTGACTCACACATGCATGCACATGCCTTTCTCATCCTCACTTATCAAGTGACCATGGACATCATACTCCCTTAGGAGGGACAAATCCCATATCTATCACTCACAGTCAAAACCCCATGTGTCAAAGTCACCCAACCATCACCTTTATAACAACCCATATTTCAGGACTGTGTTTGATGAAGTCAAAGCATACCCAACAACATGTGATGAGTGTAGTGATTTCAGGTCTAAGAATCACAATCACCACCATCACTGTGAGAGCTGACTATGACTACCATGTCATGGTTCCATGTGTCTCTCTCACAGTGGGTCTGTTAGATACACTATTCTCTAACATGTATCTATGTGCATGGTTTGATATCACATATTATGACTAATCAAACTTTGTCATCAGCCAACACATACTCTAGTCTTATTGTGTCATTGTTGTCTATCAACCTTCCATAATGACATTCGACTAGGGACAAAACAAGAATGTACAAACTCTTAGCATCCGTATGATCTCATTCTTTAGGTCCTCAACCTAAAGACATACGTCATTGAGTATTGCCATTCTCTAGACATTCATTCTGCTCTATCATTATCTCATAACTAATTGAACCAGAATAAATTGGAAGCCTGCCTTTGATATTTATCAAATCAATATTAATGTATCCCAATCCAATCATCATATGATTGGCTCTCATGGCATACATACCAACAGAATCCCACTTGCATTGTGAGTTAATCACCTTTGAATCTTATTCTTAGTGATCTCCAAACATGTCCCACATGTTTCTGCTACTCCAGTGCTAACACAGTGAGATAGAAACACTTTGCTTTAGTTGGTATATTGCATGTTTCACATCTCATTGATGTATGACATATCGCATGAGATGGAGTTGTTGTAATATGTGATCTTATATTCCTTGCCTAACACTTATGTCCATTGTTTGACTTAATATTACTACTTGTAATTAATGGTTGGAATATCTATAAGTTCATCTCTATGAACTTCTAGATTCATATAATATCCTTTGTTGTTCATAACACAAGGATACTTGACATTCCCTTTTAGAATTAAATAGCTTTTAAATTGGAACGTTTCCATTTATCAACTCATACTCACTTTTATATTTTATATTTTGTGATCATTTTCTGTCATTTCGGAAGCTTGCATCAGTGTAACTCATTTACACTCAACTCTTCCTTTCACTACCATAGAATTGATCCTTTAATACTTCACAAGTACTAAACAAGTTCTTCATGGTATTCCAGTGACTCTCATAGGAAGCAGATAGACATCCACTCATCATGTCCAATACATATGAGTTAATAGGATGAGCACATCATATTTGTCATTTCCAATACATACAAGATGATGAATGCATATCTTCTTATCATGTCCACTACATACAAGATAATGAGATGATTACATACATGATAGATCCATATCTATCTATGTGTTCCTATTCTTTGTAAGAATTTGGGACACTTGGCATTTGAGATACGAACTCTATGTAACATGGATAGGTTTTCTCCCACTAAATCGGTGCATAATGAACTCTTCAATATAGATTGCCAATGTATGTTTTCTCTTTACCAGGTCAAGAGGTTTTTGAGAACTACCTCTATAGATCTATATTCCTATCACATAGGACATTTCTTTGTCTTCCCTTACAGAAGGTATTTCCACACCAGTTCCATTTTAGAACACTTCATTCCTCATCATCATGTGGAATGTGAATCTACTCCCACTAAATCTTTGTAATCACAAATCCCTTCTTTATTTTGATATATTAGTCAAACCTTTTGACTATATAATCAAAGTAAATACTTCTAGTTCTGAGTTGCTTGAATTTAATCAATCATATTGATTAATCCCTTAAAACTTATAGACTGCATTTGCATTATTGGATTCATAAAACCCTTCAGGTTGTGTCACATACACAACCTTATCTTATTCCTTCTAGGAATGCAGTTTTAATATCCATATGCCAATTTTCATAGTCTTTCAAGTTCCAACATCAAGCATGATCCTTTCTCTAAATGCCATCCATGTTAGTCTTAACTCTTAAGACCCAATTGCACTTATGGGTTTTATCCCAATCAAGTGCTACCATAAGATCATACCTTAATTGGTTCACATGGAAGTCATTTTGGATCTTATGGCCTCAACCCATGACTCAAAATTTGGTCCCTCAACATCATCTAGATTATTCTCTCATCATATGACCAATTCATCGCCTACATATATACATAAGGAATTTGAGAATCCACAACACTTGTATTCTTAATCTCCTTTATTTAGTGTAAAGCATGTTCTTTAGAAGAATTCTAGAAGGTTAGTTATTTGATGATCATGCTCTAACTATTTAGAGTATGATTCCTTCTTAGACATCACTATGCCTTAATCATGAGTTCTCTATGATACACTATCATAATTACTCATAAGGTCCTCAAACATTTGGTTTAAGTATCCCATTCATTACTCACATCAAAGAGTTACTACTTTTACCAAGTTTTTACTTCATTTATGATATTCTTGAATGCTTCAAGATATTCATATTGGTGTTTCACTAAACACCATCTGAAGCATTAGCATTTATTCTGTAAGGACCCTGACCTTCGTTTTGGGCTTATCTTGTTTGCTTTTCCTAAACCTTGTGTTTAGTTTCTTACTAATCACCTCTAGTGCTGATTAAGGTTGCTTGTGCTTTGATGAGAGTTGGAGGTGCCACTTGCAATAACCCAAGTTTAGGGTTGGTGAGCAAGTTTTTCACCTTGAGAGGCATTTCCCTCTCTCCTTGCTTCCTCTAGAGTTGAGAGGAAGGGTTGGGATCATTGCTTCAGTTGCCTTGGACTTGGTTGAGCCTTGTTGGGCATTGTTTTGCCTTGTTTGGGCCTTGCCTTGCCTTGATGGACCTTGTATCAGGCAAGGATGTGTTTGGGATCCTTGTGTCGGCCATGGTTGTGTCGACCATGAGGTTGTGTCGGGCAAGAGAGTGTATCACCCATGTGGTGTGTCGACCTTTGACCATCCTTGACCTTTGGCTTCGTTTATATCACCACCCTTGTGGACACTTGGTGCATGATGCTTGCATGTGGAAATTGCCTTGGACATGTGTATGGGGCGAGATAAGGAGGTGGCATTGCCCATGGACAAGTGTCCCTAGGTGGGCGAAACCTTGCCTTGTTTTCTCCTTCACCCTCTTCTATATATGCCTCTCCTTTCTCTTGCTTAGGATCCCTTTAGTTGGTGTTGCTTCCTTTCCTTCCTTGGTAGGAAACACATCTCCTTTACTAGTTGGTGGTCGATCCTCCTCCTTCTCCTTGGAGTCTTCTTCTTCCTCTAGTGGTGGTCGAGCCCTAGAGTGCCTTGTTCTTCTTCTTGTGGTGACCGAAGATGGTACTTGAGCTTGGTAGCCTGGTGCTAGGAGCTTGGAGTTTTCTTAAGGCAGATTACATAACTCCTAACCCTAGCTATACTACTTCCTTTTCTTGTTGCATGTTATGTTTCACCTTTATCGGCCATGTATCTTGTTGGATATGCTTCTTCTTAGATATGTTTCTTGCTCTAGTTGGTATCTTTGATCTTATGGATATATGTTCGTGTTGTTGGTGTGTTCTTAAACTTGGTGGCCGAACCATATGTATAGAGTTTCTTGGGCAAAACTCCTTTCTCTCCATTTGGTCTTGAGAAGTGAGTTCGGCTCTAGTGGTATAGGCAACACTCCTCTCTTTCAATTGTTGAGAGGTTAGTCTATACTCTAGTTTCTTGAGCAACACTCTTCTCTCACCATAGATTAGAGAGGTGAGCCTTGGTTGGATGTTGACCTAGTAGAGGTTGGGAGCTTAGCCGATATGGAAATGATCTATCATGTTGACTGAGATATGAGATGGAGTTTGTGCAAAACCCCTCTTTCTTGATTGTTGAGAGGTGAGCCAACTCTCTTGATCTATTAGGGTTTTGATGATGGTGATCTTGAGGTTAGTGATGACCAAGTTGAGATGAACTTTTGTGCCTTGCACGATACACCTTTGGGGTGATGTTGTCCGACACCCCTCACCTTGGGTTTAGCTTTGCCCGATATGGTCATGTTGAGTTTGTTTGGCTTTGTGCCCAATATGACCATCTTGATCTTGTTGGTGACCTTGGGCAATATGCCTTGACCAAGATGACCCTTTCTCCTTGTGGGTGTTATCCCCTTGGCCAATATGATGCCTAGTTGTTAACTCTGTTTGGTGCCTTGGGTGACACAAGTTGGGTTGGTCTAGAACTACCAAATATTTGTTGAGTGGTGTAACCCTAGTGATTGTCTTAGTGGTGGTCGATATGGTGTGCATGATATTATTGGATGATAGGTTTCGTTGTGGTGCCCTTGTATCGTTGGTGATGTGTTCATGGTGGGTGTTATAGCATTGGCTTGGGCATCATGTTCTTGGTCATTACAGTGGTGAGATGGTTGCCTGATGCAACCCTAACCCTAGCTTGCTGATAGGGTCTTAGCGGTTTAGTTAGATGCCTGATACACATCTATCTTGGGTGCATGATATGTCCTCTTGACCTCAGCTGCACGATGCATTCATGTTACCTTGGTTGCACGACACACCATATGTCTAGTTGTCCGATGTGCTCTTGTGTTTGAGTTGGCCGAAAGATGTAGCTAAGTGACTTGGCTGACAGGCCTTTTGTGAGGGTTTTTACCCTACTCGATACCACCTGTGGTAGGGGCACGCTACCCGTCACACTTTTAGTGAGGGTAAGTAGTACCTTTAGTGAGGGTTATGCCTAACCTGGAAACCCTAGATAGTGATGTGTTATTGTGTAATCGCACCTATGTTGTTGATATTATATGGATGATGGGTTGTGAACTGATGCTATGTTGATGCATTAAGATGATAAGAGGCTTGCTTATAAAATAAAGGCATAAGCGGATGCTCAAGATCTAATAACAATAATCTAATTTTTTTCAATATACAGATGTATGCCTCATATAACAATGATGGTTGACGTGTGCATTTGCAATCCTTATAATATGATAATCAGTGAAATATATGTCTGGTGATTTTAAGTTATCTCTCTTGATGTGCATACTAACTATGCAAGTGTATCATGTGAATTCATAGCCAGGTAAGAGCTATGAGGTATATGTGTTTGAATAATGTTGAATGATGTTAATTCTTGTTGATGAGATAACATGCATAGCCAGTATGATGAGATAGGTTTGAGGACCTGATGAGGGCCGAGTGCCCAATGAGGTATTATCCTCTTGATTATGATATGAGGGATTGTTTTCCTAGGTGACGATGTAAGATGATGATGCCTTGAGAGTCAGTGGCTTTCTGTGATGAGGGATTGAGATCCCAAGATAATGTGATGGTGACATTGGTAATGTAATTTAATGATATGTATGTTTTACGACTTGGTTGTCTCAACAATCCACTTAAAATATACTAATTAATTACAGTGGAACATATCATGTAGTTTTCCCTGGAAATAGATCCATCATCGTTAGTAGTTGGTGATGGTGAAATAGGTTCTCCTGTGGATTAACCTAGAAGCGCATATTTTTTAATATGTGTGTTTTCTCCTAGATGAAAATGAGGAGGATTTGAGTGAAACTTTGGTTGTAGACTCCAGAGTGCGGTTTTAGGCCTGTGGCTTAATATGTTAGAGCATGGTGAACATGCCCATGGCTCAGGATGTGTGATAAGAAGAGAATGATTGTGTTCATGGCTCAAAGAACGGTGATCATGCCTGTGGCTCAATTTCACTAGCGTTGATACCTATACCGAGGTGGGCTAGGCAGAGGGTAGCCTGACCCTGTGGCTGAGGCCACTTAAGCATGAGACTGCAGTCCTGCTTGTTTTGCACTCGTGCACTGACCACGAGGTGGTGAGGTCATGGAGTCCGACTCTTCCATTGACCTTTTATGGCACCGACTTGGGTTTCACAACTGAAGGTTGGATTTGAGCGGTATGGCTCACTTCCTCAGGGCATAATAATAATACGTAATCCAGCCAAATAGTATTTATTACTTAAGGCAAAACACAGAACATTGGTTGTGGCCTTGCTTGTGTAGTTGGTCTTGTTATACCTTGCAGTTACTTATATGTTCCTTATGTTATGTGGTAAGATCTTATAAATCTTATCGTGTCAATCATGTTCCATAATGAAAATCAGGTTATATGCCCCCCCCCATATATCTTGATAAGAATGATGGTAATAATAGTCTTGCTCAGTATGTTGCTCTTATTATATGTCTTTATTAGCTATCTACTTTATCTGCTTTAAACCTTTTGAGTTTTTATAGTTTTGGCAGAGAGTTATGTTTCTCGCTGGGACAATGTGTCTCACCCCGTTGGTTTACAGCCTTTTTAGGAGGTCGCGCTACATGTGGTAGTGGTCCTGAGGTTGCAGCCGAGCAGCAAGAAGAAGAGCAGTAGAAGGCAAGAGATGGACATGTTGCTATTTTGGTGGTTTTGTAGTAGAGTCCTAGAGTCATCCTTGTACTCTTAGGTCCTCAGAGGTGTTTTGACTATGATTTACGATGCTTACCTGATGTAGCTTTGTATATCCTAATGCTGGCCTGATGTGGCTCGTTATGTATAAATAGATGATGAACTCACGTGCTAGTAGGACAGCTGGTTTCCCTAAGTTGTGGACATATATCATGCTTGTAATATTTATGTAACATGTTTCTTTACAGGATCTGGATGTAATAGTTTCTTCATTTATCTTCTTTCCACAATCGGTTATAATTAACTTGTGTTTTCAGTAATATGTGGTTCTGCATGTTTTCGTGTGACACCTTACTGTCTGTGTGATGGCGGGGTGTCATAATTAGTTTGGTATTAGATCACTAGGTTCTCTAACTCTATAGGGATCTAGGATTAGGTTTGTGTCTATTCTTGTGAGATTTCTAGATTTTCTTACAATAATCTTCTGCTCTCAACGGAAGAAAATTCTCAAAGATGTCTGGAAACCATGAAGAACATGCTGCCGAGAGTAGCAATGCTGCATCTATTGATGGAGAAAGAGTGCAGGCACATGAAGATCGGGTGCCTGAGGTCCCCCAACTTGACCCAGTCATTCTCAAAAACCTTTCCTATCAGCACCTTATGGGGCAGTTGATGGCTATGATGAATCACATGGTGGAAAGATTGCCAGTGCCTTTGCCAAGAGCATAGGCTCCCCATGGTCAATCATTAGGCATTGGGAAGACCTTCGAGTGGATTTGCTGAGTCGGAGCTTCGGATTATGCTAGAATGGCTAATCCAGCGGATGTAGATCTGTGGATGATAGGTCTTGAGAAGGTCTTCCAGATCCTCGACATCCCCAAAGCAAACAAAGTCAAACACGCTGTCTACCTTCTAAAAGGTAGTGTTGGCCATTGGTGGGCCATCGAGGAGGAGAAGCGACCCAGTGAGGTGATCGGTTGGGAGGTTTTCCGGCGAGCGTTCATCAACAGATACTTCTCGAAGATGTATCTGGATGAGAAGATCAACCAGTTTGAGCATATGCGCCAAGGAACAATGAGTATCACCGAGTATGAAGCCAAGTTCATGGACTTGCTGAGGTTTTGTCCTCACATGGCAGTGACAGATGATGAGCAGATCAGACGGTTTGAGAAGGGTTTGAGTGCTGAGTTGACAACACTTGTTGCTTATTTGGAGAACCGGGAGTAGTTTGCCACATTTGTGGAGTCTGTCCTAAGGATATAACGGTCTATAAAGGAGAAGAGAGAGTCCATGACCAAGAAGAGGCATGCTCAGTTTCTGAGATAGAGGTTTGATGGCTTCAAGAACCCAAGGTTTTTAGCACCTTCTATGATATAAGGTTATAGTGCGCCGTCACAGTGGTCCCCGAGTAAGGGAAGAGGATATGGCTCTTCGCCATCGAAGTCACATAGTACAACTTTAGTGGTAGTGACAAGGTTGTCTAGGCTACAACAACGAGACCAGTCATGTCATCTTTGTGGTCAGATCGGCCATTGGAGGTCAAACTGCCCAAGGAAAGATGTTGAAGTGACATAGCAGCTGAGGCAGAATCAGCAAGGGTCAGATAGACAACAACCCAGTGGTATTCGAGGGCAAGGACACGATCAAGCGTTACAAGCAGGATCATCTACTCAAGGAAACAGAGGACGTGGACAGCAAGCAACGGCTCAATTCTACGCTATGAGCCAGTCAGAGGCGATAGTTAACCCTTGAGTTGTGGCAGGTCAGATGGAGTTATTTCATTCTAATTTGTCTTCTTCTTGCTTTATATCTATTTTGGTTGACCCAAGTGCTATGCACTCTTTTATCACATGAACTATGCTTGAAGACTGTCTTTTACGTGTTAGCTATAAGAAAGATAGCATGTTGTTAGAAACCCCTCTTGATGGTTCCTCAATCCTTCGAGAGGAGTGTCCCTCTTTGTTCTATCTTTTTCGGGACACTGTATACAAGTGGATCTTATACCACTTGATATGCATGGATTTGATGTGATCCTTGGGATGGATACCTTAGAGAAGTATAATGTTGTGTTGGATTGTGGTTCCAAGTAGGCAGTGTTTGTTGACGGTGGAGAGAAGTGGATCTTCCAAGGAGATAGGAAGATTCTTCTAACATGTTTGGTGTCACCTATGGTGGCAGAGAAGATGTTGTGGCAAGGTTGTAAGGTGTTCTTAGCCCACGTTTTGGATACCAAGGCGAAGGGTCCCATCCTTTTGGAGGTGCCTGTTGTCTGAGAGTTTGTGGATGTGTTTCCAGATGAGTTCCCCAGTGTTCCCCCACCTCAAGAGATTGACTTTGAAATCAATCTGGTGACAAGAACACTGCCAGTTGCTCAGACATCATACAAGATGGCTCTAGCTGAGATGGAAGAGCTGAAGAAGTAGTTACATGAGTTGTTGGATAAGGGTTTTGTCAGACCGAGCACATTACCTTGGGGTACTCCAATCCTGATTGTAAAGAAGAAGGATGGGTCGATGCAGTTGTGCATAGATTACTAGTAGTTGAACAAAGTCACGATCAAGAAAAGTACCTGTTGCCGAGGATAGATGATCGGTTTGATCAGTTGTGTGGTGCTACAGTGTTCTCAAAGATAGATCTACAGTTTGGATATCATCAATAGAGGATTAAGGATGAGGACATACCAAAGTTAGCTTTTAAGGTGAGGTATGGTCACTTTGAGTTCGTGGTTATGCCGTTTGGGCTAACCAATGTGCCTGCTGCTTTCATGGATCTGATGAACAGGGTGTTCTGTCCATTTCTAGATCAGTTTTTTGTAGTTTTTATAGATGACATCTTGATCTACAGTCAGGACAGTCAAGAGCATGAACAACATCTTTGACAAGCTTTGACTCTTCTTCGCCAACATCATTTGTATGCCAAGTTTAGTAAGTGTGAGTTCTAGTTGAAAGAAGTGACTTTCTTGGGTCATGTGATATCTGCAGAAGGAGTCAGAGTGGACCCTAAGAAGGTGGAGTCAGTTGCAGATTTGGAGCAACTGAAGACACCAACAGAAGTTTGTAGTTTTCTGGGTTTAGCAGGATACTACCGGAAGTTTATAAGGAACTTCAGTGTAATCACATTATCATTAACAAAGTTGACCAGGAAGGATGTACCCTTTGTTTGGGATAATCGTTGTCAGCAAGCTTTCCAAAGCTTGAAGGAGAAGCTGACTAGTGCTCCGGTGTTGGTGCTGCCAGAGCCTAGGAAGGGCTATGTTGTTTTCTGTGATGTTTCCAAGAAAGGCTTAGGATGTATGCTAATGCAGGAGGATCATGTGGTTTCTTTTACTTTGCGACAACTTAAGAAACATGAGGAGAACTATCCAACACACGATCTGGAGCTGGCAGCAGTGGTCCATGTGTTAAAGATTTGGAGACACTATCTTTATGGGGAAGTGTGTCAAATCTTTACAGATCATAAGAACTTGAAGTACATCTTCTCGTAGAGTGAGTTGAACATGCAAGAACATCGCTGGATGGAGCTGATCAATGATTATGATTGTACCATTGAGTATCATCTTGGTAAGGCGAACGTGGTAGCTGATGCACTTAGTAGAAAGTCTCCTTCTTCCCGCTCTATGAAGAAGGCACAGTTGAGTTCCTTGGTGTGCCATAGGCGGGATATACTTGTCTCTTTGTGGAAGATGAATGTACAGATGGAAGTCTCCTTTTTGGCAGGATTGTTGGCATAGATGCAAGTAAAGCCTACGTTGAGACAACAGATCAAAGATGCACAGTAGGCAGATGCTTCAGTTCAGTTGATAAGATCAGAGTTCGGTAGTGAAAAGTGTGATGGGTTCCATGAGTCCGAGGATGGACTAGTTTTCTGTCATGATAGGATGGTGGTCCATGATGTTGATGATTTGAGGAGGTTAGTGCTTGAGGAAGCGCACACATCGATGTATGCTATGCATCCAGGTGTCACCAAGATGTATCATAATCTGAAGGACCTATATTGGTGGCTTGGCTTAAAGAAGGATGTAGCTGAGTTTGTGGCAAGGTGCGCGGTATGCTAGCAGGTTAAGACTGAGCATCAAAAGCCGGTAGGTATGTTGCAACCCATGCTGATACCGCAGTGGAAATGGGATCATATAACCATGGATTTCGTAGTTGGTCCACCAAGGACAACTAAGAATCATGATTCCATTTGGGTGATAGTGGACAGGTTGACGAAGTCTGTCCATTTCATACCTATGAAGACAACATATATAGCAGAGAAGCTTGCTCAGGTGTATGCGGATGAGATAGTGTGTTTGCACGGTGTGCCCGCAATGATAGTCTCTGACAGAGGACCCCAGTTCATGAGTCATTTCTGGGAACAGTTGCACCAAGCGTTGGGAATGCAGTTGAGGTTCAGCACTGCCTTACACCTACAAACAGAAGGGCAGTCTGAAAGGACTATTCAGACTTTGGAGGATCTTCTCTGAGCTTGTGTTTTGTAGTTCCTAGGCAGTTGGGATGTGCATCTTAGTTTGATAGAGTTCACCTACAACAATAGTTATCAACGGAGCATCGACATGGCTCCTTATGAGGCCCTATATGGTAGGAAGTGCAGATCTCCTCTATGTTGGTATGAGTATGGTGAGTATCATCTGTTGGTTCCTAAGTTAGTGCAGCAGACAATAGAAAAGATCAGAGTGATACAACAAAAGTTGAAAGCAGCATAGGAAAGATAGAAGTCATACGTAGATAATCGCCGACGATCTTTAGAGTTCTGAATGGGAGACAAAGTGTATCTCAAGGTCTCACCTTAGAAAGGTGTGTTGAGGTTTGGATGGAAAGGCAAATTGGCACCCAAGTTTATGGGGCCATACCCGGTAATAGCACATGTTGGCAAGGTAGCTTACAAGTTAGAGTTGCCACCAGAGTTGCATAGGTTACATCTGGTGTTCCATGTCAGCATGCTGAAGAAAAGTCATCCAGACATAGGGACAGTGATACAGCCAGTTGAGGTTGAGCTCTATGAAGATGTGACCTATGAGGAAGTTCCAGTGATGATCCTTGATAGAATAGTGAAGAAGCTGAAGAGGAAGGACATGGTTCTTGTGAAAGTTCTTTGACATCATCGTGGCGTTGAGGAAGCCATGTGGGAGCTTGAGGAAGAGACGAGGAGGAAGTACCCCTCACTTTTCTCTTCAGATTTCGAGGGTGAAATCTCTTTCTAGAGGTTTATGGCTTGTAAGGACCATGACCTTCATTTTGGGCTTATCATGTTTGCTTTTCCTAAACCTTGTATTTAGTTTCTTCCTAATCACCTATAGTGGTGATTAAGGTTGCTTGTGCTATGATGAGAGTTGGAGGTACCACTTGCAATAACCCAAGTCTAGGGTTGATGAGCAAGTTTGTCACCTTGAGAGGTGTTTCCCTCTCTCCTTCCTTCCTCTAGAGTTTACAGGAAGGGTTGGGATCATTGCTTGAGTTTCCTTGGGCTTGGTTGAGCCTTGTTGGGCCTTGTTTTTCCTTGTTTGGGCCTTGCCTTGCCTTGATGGACCTTGTATCGAGCAAGTATGTGTTTGGGAGCCTTGTTTTGGCCATTGTTGTGTCCGCCATGAGGCTGTGTCGGGCAAGAGAGTGTATCGCCCATGTGGTGTGTATGCCTTTGACCATCCTTGACCTTTGGCTTCGTTTGTGAAACCACCCTTATGGACACTTGGTGCATGATGCTTGCATGTGGCAATTGCCTGGGACATGTGTATGGGGCAAAATAAGGAGGTGGCATTGCCCATGGACAAGTGTCCCTAGGTGGGCGATACCTTCCCTTGTTTTCTCCTTCACCCTCTTCTATATATGCCTTTCCTTTCTCTTGCTTAGGATCCCTTTAGTTGGTGTTGCTTCCTTTCCTTCCTTGGTAGGTGACACATCTCCTTTGCTAGTTGGTGGTTGATCCTCCTCCTTCTCCTTGGAGTCTTCTTCTTCCTCTAGTGGTGGACGAGCCCTAGAGTGCCTTGTTCTTCTTCTTGTGGTGGCCGAAGGTGGTGCTTGAGCTTGGGAGCTTGGTGCTAGGAGTTTGGAGTTTGCTTAAGGTGGGTTACATAACTCCTAACACTAGCTATACTACTTCCTTTTCTTGTTGCATGTTATGCTTCACCTTGATCGGCCATGTATGTTGTTGGATATGCTTCTTGTTAGATATGTTTCTTTCTCTAGTTGGTATCTTTGATCTTGTGGATATATGTTCGTGTTGTTGGTGTGTTCTTAACCTTGGTGGTCGAACCATATGTATAGAGTTTCTTGGGCAAAACTCCTTTCTGTTCATTTGGTCTTGAGAAGTGAGTTCGGCTCTAGTGGTATAGGAAACACTCCTCTGTCTCAATTGTTGAGAGGTGAGTCTATACTCTAGTTTCTTGAGCAACACTCTTCTCTCACCATGGATTAGAGAGGTGAAACTTGGTTGGATGTTGACCTAGTAGAGGTTGGGAGCTTAGCCGTTATGGAAATGATCTATCATTTTGCCCGAGATATGAGATGGAGGTTGTGCAAAACCCCTCTCTTGATTGTTGAGAGGTGAGCCAACTCTCTTGATCTATTAGGGTTTTGATGATGGTGATATTGAGGTTAGTGATGACCAAGCCGAGATGAACGTTTGTGCCTTGCACGATACACCTTTGGGGTGATGTTGCCTGACACCCCTCACCTTGGGTTTAGCTTTTCCCGATATGGTCATGTTGAGTTTGGTTGGCTTTGTGCCCGATATGACCATCTTGATCTTGTTGGTGACCTTGGGCGATATGCCTTGACCGAGATGAACCTTTCTCCTTGTGGGTGTTATCCCCTTGGCCGATATGATGCCTAGTTGTTAACTTTGTTTGGTGCCTTGGGTGACACTAGTTGGGTTGGTCTTGAGTTGCCTGATATGTGTTGTGTGGTGGAACCCTAGTGCTTGTCTTAGTGGTGGTCGATATGTTGTGCCTGATCTTGTTGGATGATAGGTTTCCTTGTGGTGCCCTTGTATCATTGGTGATGTGTTCATGGTGGGTGTTATAGTGTTGGCTTGGGGGTCACATTCTTGGTCGTTGCAGTGGTGAGATGGTTGCCCGATGCAACTCTAACCCTAGCTAGCTGATAGGGTTTTAGAGGTTCAGTTAGATGCGCGATACACATCTAGCTTGGGTTCATGATATGTCCTCTTGACCTCAGTTGCATGATGCATTCATGTTACCTTGGTTGCACGACACACCATATGCCCAGTTGCCCGATGTGCTCTTGTGTTTGAGTTGGCCGAAAGGCCTTTTGTGAGGGTTGTTACCCTACCCGATACCACCTGTGGTAGGGGTGCGCTACCCGTTACACTTTTAGTGAGGGTGACTAGTACCTTTAGTGAGGGTTATGCTTAACCTGGAAACCCTAGCTAGTAATGTGTTGTCTTGTAATCGCACCTATGTTGTTGATATTATATGGATGATGAGTTGGGAACCGGTGTTATGTTGATGCATTAAGATGATAAGAGGATTTCTTATAAAATAAAAGCATAAGAGGATGCTCAAGATTTGATAACAATAATCTAATTTGTTTTCAATATACAGTTGTATGCCTCTTATAACAATGATGGTTGACATGTGCATTTGCAATCCTTATAACATGATAATTAGTAAAATATATGTATGGTGATTTTAAGTTATCTCTCTTGATGTGCATACTAACTATGCAGGTGTATCAGGTGAATTCATAGTCAGGTAAGAGCTATGAGGTGTATGTGTTTGAATAACGTTGAATGATGTTAATTCTTTTTGATGAGATAACATGCATCGCCATTATGATGAGATAGGTCTGAGGACCTGATGAGGGTCAAGTGCCCAATTAGGTGTTATCCTCTTGATGATGAGATGAGGGATTGTTATCCCAGGTGATGATGTAAGATGATGGTGCCATGAGAGGCAGTGGCTTCCTGTGATGAGGGATTGAGATCCCAGGATAATGTGATGGTGATAGTGATAATGTAATTTAATGCTATGTATGTTTTACGACTTGGTTGCCTCGACAATCCACTTAAAATATACTAATTAATTACATTGGAACATATCATGTAGTTTGCCCTGGCCATAGATCCATCATCGTCAGTAGCTGGTGATGGTGAAATAGGTTCGCCTGTGGGTTAACCTAGAAGCGCATATTTTTGAATATGTGTGGTTTCTCCTAGCCGAAAATGAGGAGGATTTGAGTGCAACTTCGGTTGTAGACTCCAGAGTGTTATTTTAGGCCTGTGGCTCAATATGTTAGAGCATGGTGAACATGCCCATGGCTCAGTATGTGTGATAAGAATAGCATGATTGTGTTTATGGCTCAAAGCACGGTGATCATGCATGTGGCTCAGTTTCACTAGCGTCGATACTTGACCGAGGTGGGTTAGGCAGAGGGTAGCTTGACCCTGTGGTTGAGGCCACTTAAGCATGAGACTACGGTCCTACTTGTTTTGCACTCGTGCACTGACCACGAGTTGGTGAGGTTGTGGAGTCCGGCTCTTCCATTGACCTTTTATGGCACCGGCTTGGGTTTCGCAACCGAAGGTTGGATTTAAGAAGTACAACTCACTTCCTCAGGGCATAATAATAATACGTAATCCAGCTGAATAGTATTTATTGCTTAAGGCAAAACACAGAACATTGGTTGAGGCCTTGCTTGTGTAGTTGGTCTTGTTATACCTTGCAGTTACTTATATGTTCCTTATGTTATGTGGTAAGATCTTATAAATCTTATCTTGTCAATCATGTTCCATAAAGAAAATCAAGTTATATGCCCCCCTCGGATATCTTGGTAAGATTGATGGTAATAATAGTCTTGCTCGGTATGTTGCTCTTATTATATGTCTTTATTAGTTATATGCTTTATCTGCTTTAAACCTTCTTAGGTTTTATAGTTTCGGCGGAGAGTTATGTTTCTCGTTGGGACTATGTGTCTCACCCCATTGGTTTACAACCTTTTTAGGAGGTCGTGCTAGACGTGGTGGTGGTCATGAGGTTGCGGATGAGCAGCAAGAAGAAGAGAAGTAGAAGGCAAGAGATGGACATGTTGCTATTTTGGTGGTTTTGTAGTAGAGTCCTAGAGTCATCCCTGTACTCTCAGGTCCTCGGAGGTGGTTTGACAATGTTTTACAATGCTTTCCTGATGTAGCTTTGTATATCCTGTTGCTGGCCTAATGTGGCCCGTTATGTATAAATAGATGATGAACTCACTTGCTGGCAGGACAGTTGGTTTCCCTAAGCTGTGGACATATATCAAGCTTGTAATATTTATATAACATGTTTCCTTGCAAGATCTGGATGTAATCGTTTCTTCATTTATCTGCTTTCCACAATCAGTTTTAATTAACCCGTGTTTTTAGTAATATGTGGTTCCGTACATTTTCACGTGACACCTTACTATCTGTGTGATGACGAGGTGTCACATATTCTAGTAGGCATCAATATCTATTTTACCTAATAGAATAGTCATTCTCCCACTACTTCTAGTGAAGATTGACTTGTCATCATGCCCAAGACATTCATATCTCTTGATGGTTCACAACCAAAAGAGTGCGGCCTATCCATCAACATGAAAGCTAGAAATGAATTTCTCATGATAATGCTAATTAATTGTTTGAGTCATCAATAACTTTTTAGGTATCATATTATATTATGCATAACAAGTACCACAAGATAAATAAGACATTGCCACAAAAGATCATATCTTTGAAATTGAAACATCAACTTTATTAATAGCCATCCTTGTCATTACAAGATGCTGAAATAAAGTGTTTCTATTTATTGGCAAATTGAAATAGCAGTTCATAACTCTATTACACACCCTTTAGGCTGAAATAAACTAAAAGGTACTCCTATCTATGGCAGAAACACTTGCTCCAATGATGAGTGCTCCTTCTTGGTCCTTTTACAAATGCCATCAATTCTTTTTAGATCTTGCATATCATATATGTCAGATCTATGTCTTGGTATCATATACCTCAGATTAAAGAAGTGTTTCAAGTTTATTTCATGATACTTGAGGTGGAGACTTCCATCTCCTCCTTCTTCTTCTTTTATTCATCTAGATAGAGAGGGCAATTTCTCCTCCAATGTCCTGGCTCTTGACAATGGTGACATTTGCCTTCTTTGTTCACCCCTCTTTTATCCTTGAGAGCTGAAGATGACTTGGGCTGCTGGCTAGCATCAGAACCCTTCTTTTCTTTTCCCTCACCCTTGCCTTTAGACTTACCCTTCTTTCTACTGATCAACATCACATTTTTGGGTTTGTATTTCTTCATTTGTGCCTTGGTTGTCCTCAACATGCCCAACAACTCTGTCAACAGTTTGTCAAAGTTGTTCATGTTGTAGCTCATCACAAACTGACTTTATGATTCTTACAACATTTCCAGTATCATACCAGCAGCCAACTCTTGGCTCAGAGGGAATCCCAGTCGTGTCAGGTTCTCCATATACCCAATCATATTGAGTGTGTGAGGACCTTCTAGATCTCCTTCAATCATGACATAATAGGACGGTGCCTAGGAGACATCATATCTCTCATGTTGCCTCTGCAACTCATAGTTCAAAGAACACAACATCAAGCACTCTACATCAATGGCATCCTCAGTTTGCTTCCAGTAAGCATCCCTTTCAGCCTTTGGTGTTGTGCGAGCGAGTTCATATGGTTCTGGTGTATTTAGGACATAGAGCTTTCACTCTTGAGTGAGAACACTTCTCAACGACCTAAACTAGTCATGGAAATTATTCCCATTTAGTTTGTCCTTCTCAAGGACTGATTGCAATGAAAAGTGATTATTGTTGATAGCCATTTGTTCCACAAAAGGAAATTTGCAATTTTAGTCCATAATTTTTTTGACTTAATTTGATTTGATTTGAAAATTTTGATGATATAATTAGGCCTTTAATTAATTATCACTCCCACTATTTTGTTCAAATTGATAGCCCTCACCATCAATTAGGAGGATTATAGCATACAACCTTCTAGTGATCCAAGATCTAAAACAATTGAATTATTGTCTGTCCAATGCCAGCATCCGTAATTAATTATTTAAGGTAGGTAACACTTACCAATTGCATCATATGAAACTCTTGGATAGATGACATGCACAACTCTTTGCCATGAACATATCCATGCCTCTAAGTGCTTAATCCCATTAAGATCACTTAGTTAAGCCCGACCCAAAAGCCAACATGATAGAAGTGCACCCCGCTTGGCAGGCCCATACAACTACCATCACACTTTCACGAGATACAAAGTGCACCACCCTTAGGATGCCTATGCTTTTCGATCAAGATTTTCATGTGTGCCGCTTATGGAAAGCATCTAAGACTTAATATTATATTGAGGGGTTTTAATATGGTTATACATTCATATAAGTATCCAATCACCACATATATAGTATGTATCATATACATATTATATCCAACAACGAAAACATGCAGTAATGATAAAGTGATGATTATGGCCATCCTATTGTAATTCCTTGAGCCATAAGGAATTACGGTCATGTAGGTCTACATCACATGCAACTTGTTGTTGATGAAGATCTTGTGCTTAGGTCATTCTGGGTTTGATCAGCTCGTCACACGACTGATCGGCTTGCCTCCTGGCCAGTTGGTTGGTTGTCTCCAACCGATCGTCTAGCTCCTCCAAACGGTCAGTTTGTTAGGTCGTTTTCTCCTTGTCAGGCCTCCAGTTGTAGCATCAGTTGGTCATCTTGGTCCACCAGCCGATCGGTTGGCACCTCCAGCTGATCATCTCGCACCTCCAGCCACTCGTCTAGGCACCCACCAGTCTTCAACGTAATAGGAAATAAACTATCCTACTTTTACATATCTCATTGGGAAACCCTGAGTTACATTTGGGGGGGGAGAAAAGGTAGAAGAGAATCTTCAGTTATCTTGGGTTACATCAAGAAAAGAAGAAGAAGGCTCAGAGCACAAACCAAGATGCAAACAACCACAACCAACCAAACACACATGGGGGTTTATAGGCCATAACCACGCTTGTGACGTCCTCGGATTTTTCTAAAACTTAATATGATGTGCGACGTCCAAATTGAAACTTCACCTCAGTGAGAATTCCAATTTAAACATCCCACACTAGGCTAAGAAGAAGAAAATCAAGGGAGTCAGAAGGAAACAATCAGTAGCACATGCACATGGACAATAATAAGACCACAACACATGTTCACAATTCAACATATAATTACAACATGAATTATTACAACATTTGATATTACATATTGAACAGAAAACTTCTAATACATATACATGTACTACCACTAAACTACAGGATCTTAAGACAACAGGTCCACCTGTACATCACCTCTCCATTGATAACCTCCCATTTTGTGACGTTATCTTATTAGTTCTCCTTAATTTTCCATACTCTTTCTTAGATAAATTAGATAGAATAATTAACTTTTTACTTTATTGCTGATATACCAATAAACTAACTTCTCTTCTTTATCATTATAGGAAAACACAAAAAAATTACAAAGACTCCATACGATCCCAAGACCGCATGAAGGTCATACGGTCCCAAGACCGCATGAAGGCCATACGGTCCCAAGACCGCATGAAGGTCATACGGTCCCAAGACCGCATGAAGGCCATACGGTCCCAAGACCGCATGAAGGTCATACGGTCCCAAGACCGCATGAAGGTCATACGGTCCCAAGACCGCATGAAGGTCATACGGTCCCAAGACCGCATGAAGGGCATACGGTCCCAAGACCGCATGAAGGGCATACGGTCCCAAGACCGCATGAAAGTCATACGGTCCCAAGACCGCATGAAGGACATACGGTCCCAAGACCGCATGAAGGTCATACGGTCCCAAGACCGCATGAAGGCCATACGGTCCCAAGACCGCATGAAGGCCATACGGTCCCAAGACCGCATAAGACTAAACGATCTCAGAGACCGCATAAAGGCAAACAGTTTGAGAACCCCAAACGGTCTCAAGACCGTTTGGGCTCAACTTAAGCCTATAAATAAGACCCCAAGGGTCACCTCAAGGGGGAGAATTCTCAGACGTCGAAAGGCTGCCCCAATCGTTCCAGAGCTCCTGCCACTTCCATCCTCCGCCCTGAGGCTGTCGATCTGAGATCCATACGCCATCCTGAAGCTGCTTTCTCCTTCTTTGCTAAGAAGGTGGGAAGAGGAGACCTCCTCATCGTGCAACCTACGAAGACTGGTGGATCGTTTCTCTCTCTCCCCAAGGAGTTGACTTTCCCCCCTCCTTTGTGGGGATGATGCTCTCTCTCTCTCTTCTCGCCTCCTTCTTGGTCCTAGTCATGAGGGAGTAGTCTTCTTCACTAGGGTGCGGGGAGTAGCCCCGCTACCCATACTTTCATATCATGTAAAATGTAATCCTTAGGTTGTAATAGAGAGTTTTTATCTTTGTTAGTTCGACATCAAACGATTAACGAATGCATGTTGCTTGATCTCCAACTTGTGTTATCCTTTATCTTTTAGTATGAATTGTCTACGTTTGTACTATTAGATTCGAAACTCGTTTGCATGTTGGTTCTTGGTGCATGTATCCACCATGCATCTGTTTCGGTATCCAGAAGTGTATCTCAAGAAGTGGAGTAAACTCACTATCATCCGTTGCACTTTCATACTATGAAATGGAATCAGTTGACGTATGGAAGTGCAACCTTGGTATGTCAAGGAACACACTTTGCGAGGGGAATGATGCAAAGTAATGTGACCATTTGTTCGGGACTGGATGGAGTTGCAACATTCCCGCACTTCTCGTAGCTAGATTATCCGAAAGGAGGCTAGGTCTACAAGGATACTAACTAACCGAACTCTTTTTGCAGGTTAAGTTTTGCTTTGCATGTGTTGATCGATGTGTAGTGGCAGTGAAAAATCGATTACACCCTAGTGATCTTTCATCATTGTTAACAACCTAGATTTACTTGCTTTCTTTACTTTACTTGCACTTAGCTTAAAAACAACCCAATCAACCTTTTGATCTAAATACCAATTATTGAGTGATTAAGTGAAATTCAAACGTTTTCCATCTTGTTGGCAACAACAAGACCGTTGTCTCGAGGATTCAACCCTTAACTATATTGTGATAAGACTTCCACGTATCCTAGCATACGTGGGTGGAGTTTTAACTTAGTATAAGCAAGGCTAAACTTAGAGATCTTCTATCTCTAGGATTTTTAGTGGTGCATGCAACTCCACGTAAGTGGAGGCTCCATCAAAAATTGGCGTCGTTGCCGGGGACAACGGAACGTTCTAATTTCGTTTAGTACCTTGTTAGTTGGTTAGGATTTTACACTTTCTTTTAACCATTACTCCAAATCTTCTTGATTTCTTTGTTTCTCTTCATCATCTAAACGTGTGAATTTCCTTCTACTCAGGTAGAAAACATGTATGCAAACTCCGCATCACATCGGATTCTCCCCTGAACCAGAGTACGACTCTGAGGTAGAAAGAAGTTTCCATCGAAGGATTAGACTTAATCGCCAAAGAGCCAGACAGATGGATGAGGAGCAATGCCTCGTTGCAGAAAGAGTCAACACCGCCATAGCTGCACAACGAGCACAAGTCATTGCCGAGATTTGAGCTGAGGAACAAGCCCGCATCCAAGCTGAGAACGCTGCTGCTCAATTAGCGCTAAGAAACAAGCAACTTCGGTACTACGCAATCCCAAAGAATTATGAAGATGATCACTCGGTCTGACCACCGATTATTAACATACCAAACTTTGAAATCCGGACGCAATGGATCCAGATCATGCAAGGCATCTCTTTCTCTGGAGGACCTGGAGATGATTGCATGGATCATCTTAAGAGATTCAAGTCACTCTGCCGCCTTGTACCTCAAGCGGGAGTTGCCTTGGAGGCAATAATGTTACACCTCTTTCACTTCACCTTATCTGGAAGAGCACTAAGTTGGTACAATGCTTTAGATAGGCACCCTATCATCACTACTTGGACCCCCTTAGAAAAAACGTTTCTTGAGAAATTATTTCCACCTTCACTAACCTATGAGATCAGGGGACAGATTAATCACTTTGCCCAACTACCCGGAGAAACACTTGCGGAAGCTTGGGAAAGATTCAAAGAACTCCTGAGAAAGTGCCCTCATCATGGCATATCTCAAAATCAGCTAATAGAAACATTCTATAGAGGAGTAAGTGATGATATCAAGCAATTTCTAGACTCCTCATCTGGAGGAAACTTTAAGAGAAAGAACTATGAAGATGCCTGGAATATAGTTATGTTAGGGGTCGAGAACCAATCCAATTGGGGAAGGTCGTCTAACCAATCTAAGGGAGTCCTTAAAGTCTACAAGGCTGAAGAATCCATGGAACTCAAGGCCATTGTAGAAGCCCTAAAGACTATTGCTACTAAGCAACAAGCTCTCGAAACTTCTTTTGGAGAATACGACAAGAAGAAAAGCTCCCAGTTTCAACAAGTAAAAGCAGCTACTTGAACTTGTGAAGCTTGTCATGCATTTGATCATCCCACATTATCATGTGGTCTGTTATACAATGTTATGATGGATCTACAACCACCAGTGCCCCAATATGAACCCATTATTGAACATCCCGAGGACCAAATGCCAGAGCAAGTCAACTCCATTCACTCAATACCTGGCCAGGTGTATTACAATCCAGACAAACCAAGAAACCACCCTGGTTTTCAATACGGGAATCCTGCAGAGACTGCCAATCCACAACAACAGACACAAGGTGGATCTTTCAATAGACAACCACCAAGATTTCAGAATAACTTCAACCAGAATCAAGGGAATTATAGAAATGGGTTCCAACGATCCAATTATCCTAGGAATCCCTCTTACCAATATACCCCTCAAGGACTGCACCCACAGCTGCAACAACCTCAGTTGCAGCAGCCACAACAACCGCAGTTAACAGCAACCACAAGGGTAGAAAGTCACTCAATATCAGCAGAGGAGTGCCCCTCCCCAACCATCTGATGAAATTTCTTTGATTAGACAGATGCTACAGTCTCAGCAAACCATGCTTGCAAACCAACATGCTCAACAAAAGGCTGTAGAGGCCCAATTAGCACAGATTGCTGCTCAGTTAAAACCACCAGCAGGTACCTTAGCTGGGCAACCAGAGGCAAACCCAAGGCATGACCAAAATAGACCTGAGCAACTGAATGCTATCACCACAAGGTCTGGTCGTGTCCTTCCTGATACCACTAGAATCATCCATGATGATGATGATGTCGTTATTCTTTCCCCAACAGAAAGCTCAACCAATGAAAAGGAAAAACCTACTACAACTACTGAAAGAGAAAAAGAAAAGGAACCAATGCCAGAAGTTCCACCAAGAATTCCTTATCCGGACAGGCTGAAAGGAACCAAAATGGACACTAGGTTCCAGAAATTTAAAGAAGCTATGAAGAAACTATACATTGATATACCATTCCTCGATGCTCTTTCTGAAGTGCCCGCTTGGGCTAAATACCTGAAAACCCTTCTATCAAGAAAATACATGACAGAAGAGCACGAAATAGTGAAACTAGCTCAGACCACTTCACACATTCTGCTTAACAAAATGCCAAAGAAAAAGAAGGACCCGGGTTCCTTCGGTATTCAGTGTTCTATTGGAAATGGCTCCAGCAAGAAGGGCTTAGCAGATTTAGGGGCAAGTATATCCATCATGCCTTACTCTATGTGTAAAAGATTAGGTTTCACTGATTTGCTACCTACGACAATGACAATTCAGTTAGCCGACTCTTCCATATCTGCTCCCCTTGGAATCATTGAAGATATACCTGTCAGGATAGGAACGAATTCTTATATTCTGTGCGATTTCGTTATTATGGACATACAAGAAGACCTAAGATACCCGATAATCTTCGGCAGACCTTTCCTAGCTACTGCCCGAGCGCTTATCGATGTAGAAGCAGGGACTATTATCTTGAGACTTGGGAAGGAAGCTTTTCAGTTCATAGTTCTTAATAGCATGAAAGGTCTAAGCATTCAAGAGGAAGTTTTTCTCCTGGATGCTATATATCAAATGTCCCAATTAGAAATGACTGAACCCTCAGATGAATTGGAAAATACCTTGACTAATCCGGAAGTAGAATTCTCAGCAAATGAACTAGTGCAACAATGCCTTCAATACTTGGAAAAAGCTGAAGAAGCCCCAACGGCCACCTTTGAAGAACTTAAGGTTGTCACCATTATAGAAGCAACCGAGCCACCTAAGGCTCCTGAAATGAAAGTCGTACCCGAGGGACTCAAACATGTCTTTCTCGACAATCAGAAACTTTGTCCAGTGATTATCAGCTCCACTCTGGAAGTGGACCAAGAAGACAGACTTCTTGATGAACTAAAGAGACACAAGAAAGCTATCGGATACAAGATGACTGACTTGACGGGTATAAATCCAGCTTTATGCATGCATAGATTGCCTATGATGGAAGAATTCAAACCATCAAGGGAACATCAAAGAAAGTTGAACCCTAATCTCAAGGAGGTAGTTCGCCTCAAGGTTCTCAAACTTCTGAAAGTAGGTATCATCTACCCAATCTCAGATTCTCAATGGGTAAGTCCCGTGCAGGTGGTCCCAAAAAAAGGGGGGGCCACTGTTGTTCTTAATGACAAAAATGAACTGGTACCTACTAGAACAGTAACTGGGTGGAGAATGTGCATCGACTACAGAAAACTTAACAAATCAACAAGGAAAGATCATTTCCCCTTTCCCTTCTTGGATGAAGTTCTCGAACGACTCGCTCACCAAAAAATTTTCTGTTACCTTGACGGATATTCAGGATTTTACCAAATCCGAATCCATCCTGAAGATCAAGAAAAAACCACTTTCACCTGCCCTTTTGGAACATATGCCTTCAGAAGGATGCCTTTCGGGTTATGTAATGCACCCACAACCTTCCAAAGATGTATGAACGCTATCTTCGTCGGATTAACAGAATCTATCATGGAAGTCTTCATGGATGATTTTTCCGTATATGGAGATTCTTTCGACAATTGTTTACTCAATTTAGGAAAAGTCCTGCAAAGATGTGAGGACACCAACCTGATCTTGAACTGGGAAAAATGTCACTTTATGGTGACTGAAGGTGTGGTCCTAGGACATCGAGTAAGTGAAAAAGGGATTGAAGTGGATAAAGAAAAGGTCGATGTCATCTCAAAGCTAACTCCACCTAAAGACATCAGAGGAGTTAGGGCATTCCTTGGTCATGCAGGATTCTATAGAAGATTTATAAAAGATTTTTCAAAGATAGCAAAGCCAACGACTCACCTACTGACCAAAGAAGCAGATTTTATATTTGACCAAGAATGCATTAATAGCTTCACAACTCTAAAGAATGCCCTTATCTCTGCCCCTATTCTAAGAGCTCCTGACTGGTCACAACCGTTTGAAATTATGTGTGACGCTAGCGATTATGCTATAGGGGCAGTCCTTGGTCAAAGGATGGACAAAAAGCCTTACGTCATATATTATGCCTCCAAGACGCTTGATGAGGCACAAAAGAATTATACTACCACCGAAAAAGAGTTCCTGGCAGTTATCTATGCTTTTGAAAAATTTCGGTCTTACCTAATCGGGTCAAAAGTCATAGTATATACTGACCATTCTGCGATACGATACTTGGTCCAAAAACAAGATGCTAAACCCCGACTCATCAGTTGGGTTTTAATGCTTCAGGAGTTTGACTTAGAGATTAAAGACAAAAGTGGGGTTGAAAATGTCGTCGCGGATCACCTCAGTCATATTGAAGCTAAAGATTCCGATAAATTACCCATTCGAGACTCTTTACCAGATGATCAACTAATGAAGATTACTACTGGATTTCCCTGGTATGCTGATATTGTTAATTATTTGGCAACAGGAATCATCCATCCGTCTGTATCTTACCATGACAAAAAGAAATTCATTCATGACTCTAAGCAGTATTTCTGGGATGAGCCCTACCTATTCCGCTTATGCGCAGATGGACTTTTTCGTCGATGCATTCCGTAGACGGAAATCACCTCGGTTCTAGAGCACTGTCACTCAGGCCCTACTGGGGGCCACATGAGTTCTAAGAAGATAGCCCTCAAAGTCCTGCAATCTAGTTTTTACTGGCCAAACATTACAAAGGATGCACATGAATACGTGTGATCATGTGACAAATGCCAACTATCCGGGGGGATAACCAAAAGAAATGAAATGACATTGAATATATGGCAAGAAATCGAACTCTTCGATGTATGGGGGATAGATTACATGGGTCCTTTCCCCCCATCTTACGGATTCATGTACATCTTGGTTGCTGTGGATTACGTTTTGAAATGGGTAGAAGCCCTACCAACCATTTCTTGTGATTCAAAACCGGTAATCAAGATGTTTAAAGAGATAATATTCCCTAGATTTGGCATTCCAAGAACGATAATATCTGACAGTGGATCACATTTCTTGGAACGGAGCTTTGAAGCTTTATTAAGAAAATATGGAGTCAACCATAAAGTTTCCACACTGTATCATCCACAGACATGTGGATAGGTTGAAGTCTCCAATAGGCAAATTAAAGCTATCCTGGAAAAAACTGTCAATAGGCATCACACTGATTGGTCCACCAAACTATCTGACGCTCTATGGGCCTACCGCACAGCTTTCAAAACACCAATTGGAACAACACCGTTTCGATTAGTGTATGGGAAGTCTTGCCATTTGCTAGTTGAATTAGAGCATAAGGCTTGGTGGGCCATTAAGCAACTAAACTTCGATCTCAAAGGCGCTGGTGAATTCAGACAACTTCAACTCCAAGAACTAGAAGAATTACGAATGATATCCTACCACAATGCAAGAATTTACAAAGAACAAACCAAGATGTGGCACGATGGCCACATAAAAAGAAAGGATATAATTGTCGGAGATAAAGTCCTCTTATTCAATTCCAGACTAAAAATGTTTCCTGGAAAACTGCGTACTAAATGGTCGGGGCCTTTCACAATCAAACATATCTACCCGACAGGAGCTGTCATTATTCTCGATGATAATGGAGGAGAAAGGACCGCTAATGGTCATAGATTAAAGAAATACCACACTCCAGCAGACAAATTATCAAGACAAACTATAGAGATCCAAGATCCTATAACATCAGCATAGCTGGAGCAGAATTTTGTCGAGCCAGCGACGTTAAACCAAAGCGCTTCTTGGGAGGCAACCCAAGACCTGAGTATCACCTTTTCTAATTTTCTAGTCTTTTATTTTCTTTTAAACTTTATTTGCTTTCTTTAAGTTCTTTCATCATTAATCTAAAAATACATAAAAATTCACATAATCTAAAACAAACATAAAAACACAAGGTCTTAAAAACAAAAACCTTAGCGGTTAGGGGCGCCCCCCCCAAATCCTATAAATACCCCCCCCCCCGCCCCTCGTTCTTTCTTCTAGAATCCTAAATTCTCAACTTCCCTGTTTCATTCCAGAGCTTCATTTTCGCACTCGTTTTCCTCTCTGACGATGCCGTCGTCTCCACCGCCATTTCATCACCTCGTCGTCGACTCAGCTTTTTCGTTGTCGTCTCCAGCTCCGTCATCGTCCCCACGCATTCCCGTGCTCCTGCTCTGCTGCTCGCCACACACAGCATTCTCGCCGCCCTCACCTACAGGTAGACCACCCAGCAGTTCAATGGATTACACCACCGCCAGATGGTCGTAGATTTTCAAACTCTGTCGTCGCCACCATCGCCGTCGATAACGTCGACATGCTTACCTGTCGTCGCCATCGCAGTTACCTGCCGACGAACGGCCGCACGGTTCGTCTCCCGCGTGGTTTGTCTTCCTTTCGGTCTCCAAACCGTTTGGAACCATTCGGTCTCCAAACCATTTGGGACCATCCGACCTCCAAACCTGTTAAAAACTAAATGAATACCCAAACCGTTTGGAACCAAACGGTCTTCAAACCGTTTGGAACCAAACGGTATTCAAACCGTCTCATCTTTTAAGCACTTGTCCAAATGATCTAAAGACCGTTTGCGACCAAACGGTCTCAAGACCGTTTGAGACCAAATGGTCTCAAAACCGTTTGAACTCAACCAATCTAATAAACCTCAAACTCCAATAACATTACTTTGTTATAATTTCAAATTTAAGAATTCTAACTATTGTTTTCTTGTCAATAATTTTAGAATGACATCACCTTCCAAGCAACCTCGAGGAACAGCTGATGCCCCTTTCTGGACAAGGGAACAATTAGAAGCTAATCGTGACAAACTACAACAAGTCGTAAATAGCTATGAAACGACTGGAAGGGTCCCGGCAAAGGTGAACCTTCTCAAAGTCATGCATGAGATCAAATGCATCAATAGATGCTTAGCTGAGGTACCCTCTGAAGAAGAGGTTGAGGAAATTTCATCCGACGAGGCCTCAGAATATCAGCCTTCCCCCGAGGCAGAATCACCCACTGCAAAGTCTAAGGGGAAGAGAAAGGCCCAAGAAACCACATCAGAACCAGCACCCAAGAAAAGGGTCAGGAAGCAAGTTCACCCTGCCACTGCAAGGGAACAAACCCTGGCAGGGTACATCCCACCATCCACCACCACCACTACCACCCTTGCCACAATTACCGTTCCTATTTTTCCCCCCATCACCACCACAGCACCATCACCTGAAAATCTTTATCTCCATAACATCCCTTCCATCAGCCAAACTCTTAAACCAACAAAGTATGTCTTCCCAAGCATACTTATGAAGATGGGGATCTATAATAGAATCCTCACACTACTTGACAATTCCAATCTTTCTCAGCTATGCTTTGTCCCCGAAACCCCCTATATTGATCCAACAACAGAATTCTTCACCTATTTCCACAAAGAATCGGTGGACATCATGGATAGAGCAAGAGACGGTGGTGACCGTAGAATAACCACCAGAATCTTTAACAACGAAGTGGTCATCACTGAAAATATGTTGAATGAAATCTTTATAGATAACCAAGACCAACTGAAGAAAGCTAAGGCCGCTGGTACAGAACACCCCAAGTTCAACAAACATACCTTCTGGAAATCGCTAACGGGGATACCAAATTTTGATGCAAAGACAAGCAAGGCCTCTAACATTCATTCTGGCCTAGTGCGCACACTTCATAAAATCATCGTTAGCGCACTCTTCCCCAGATCAGAAGGAGGAACTGTACTCATATCTGATCTCTATGTTCTCTGGTCCATCCTAAATGGAATGCCAGTTAACATTGGACGTCATATGCTCCTCAAGCTATCAGCTTTCGCCCTAGGAAAAGAAATTTGCATGGGTGGTCATATCACATCCATCATCAAATATCTTAAGATGGATAGACTTCTACCCAAATGCAACCCAATAAAGGGCGGCATCCTTACCAACGACCATACATTAAAGAATCCTATATCATAAAAGAAAAGGATGCAAAGCTACAATACATTTTCTGCCCCACAACAAAATCCTCCAGAACCCTGCTCCCACTTCCAGAACTTGCTGACTATGACAAGGACAAACTCCTATTCTCAGACAATGAGATCGTCAAACTCATAGCCTTAGTCAAAGCCACAGAGAAGAAAGCAACAGCAGGACAGGCAGAGCTCAGCATAAATGCCCCAGCAGCTAAAATAACAAAAGTTCCAGTCAAACGACCTTCCAGAAGGCTTGTGAAGGCACATGAGCTGTCGGGGACACCAACATCAAAACCCCACCCTGAATCTGAGCCCCCCTTCCAGACGAGCATATTACAACCTCATCACTAGACTCTTTTATAATGAGTCTAAATGTTGATCTCACTACCACCTCTCCACCTTCCACCACCCCAACATCCCCTACCCCACCACCTTCCACCACCCCAACATCCACTACCCCACCACCTTCAACCACCCCACCATCTTCCATTTATCCACAATCAACCACTCTTTAATCATCCTCCACACCACTTTTCACTACACCACCCTTCTCCACAACCATACCACCACCCCCACCCTTCTTCACTTTGGGCACCCCATTCTCCACTACAATGCCCAAATTCACCTCCTTCACCTCCATCGCCTTTCCATCAACATTCCTGGATCCATTCCTCTCTCTGGGTATGTCATCACCTTTTCCATCCACCACCACCCCGACATCGCTGGTGACCCCATCCACAGTCACCACGCAGTTCGCGGGTCCATCAACAGTGTCTTTTCCGCACTACACTACCATTCCACCCTGACCCCAGCCACCTCACTCTTCATTTACTGGGGTCCCTTTTACTAACGTCGGTGAGGAATTCAGACGTCAATTCGACACCATCCGAAACCTCCTCACCGACCCCTCTAACATTTTAAATTCTATTTTTTCTTGTGTGCAGGGTCTAACACAATAGGTTGCCAAGATTGACGAGCAGAACTGCGCCATGCCAAGCATCCTCCAAGGAATCCAACAACGCCAAGATTCAGTGGCCAAGCAAGTCGACCACATCGACGACCACTGTAAAACCTTGCCCGAGTTGATGCATGGAGTACAACGCCAGCATGAAGCGTTGGCAAAGCAGGTCGAAAGGATCTCTACACAGACTCAACCTCTGCCAGAGACCCTCCATGAGCTCAAGCAGCAACAGCAAGCTTTCAGCACGTGCCTAGACGACATCAACAACACCCTCACACAACTACATAATCGCCAGGAGGTGTCAGCAAACAATGAGCTTATTCAACTACGAGCTCAAGTAACTGACCTCACAGCACGACTCCTCTCAGTCGAAGAGTGTTATTCTGATTTAAAAGAAACCCACGAAGCACTGCTCGAAACACACGAGCACGTGCAAGTGGCATACGACGAGCTACAATCCCTCCATCGTCAGTGCAAGAAGAAAGCACATAAGAAAACAACTGATAAATCAGCAGCAGATGAAGACGATGAAGAATACGATGAAGATGACAATGAAGATTCTGATTCCTCCGCTGACTCAAACAACAGTACCTCCTCAGCTGATGACTCTGATAAGCCAGATGATGCTGGGGCGGGCCCCAGCCAAGGAACAGAACCAAAACACCAGAAAGATCACCAAGCTGGTGATAAAGATCCCAAATCCCCTGCTCACACGGAGAACGTCAACATATATTATGGGGATCAATTCCTAAACTACTCCACGGGATCTTTGGGGGAGGCTGTGAAAGAAGTGGCTTTTGCTGAGTTCGAAAAATGTATTCTGGGAACCAGCAGCAGTATACCACCCACAGCAGCTCAACAACTCTCTGCACCTGAACCTTCAGTGCCTTTTCCCCCTGAGCAGGAAGAATCAGAAAGAGTATGCCTAGACACTGATGAAGAACTAGATACTCCTTCTGATTCTGACAGAGATGAAGATCTACAGCATTACATGGACGACTTAGAGCAGACTTCTTCCCCCACACCGCAAGAACTACCCCCGCCGCCACCTCTACCTCATAAAATGCACGACCGCGAGGATCCAAACGGTCTTGAGACCGCGAGGATCCAAACGGTCTTGAGACCGCGAGGATCCAAACGGTCTTGAGACCGCGAGGATCCAAATGGTCTTGAGACCGCGAGGAAGACGAACCGCGTGGGAGACGAACCGCGCGGCCGTTCGTTGGCTAAGAGCTGCGGAAATGATGATGGCGACAACGGCGGGAGAGAGCTCAAACGTGAGTTTTAAATGGTGATGCGTCAACCTGTCGCTGCGGTCGGTGGGTCGGCGAAGGGGTAGCTGCTGTAGAGCTGACGACAAGCCGGGAGTGACGACGAGCTAGGAACGACGACGACGAAGTCGAGAATGACGGCGACGAAGCCGAGTCGTCGGTGAAGCACTTGAAACAGCGACGCGCGGGAGTGTAGGGACGAAGGTCAGAGTGGAATGAAACAGGAGAGTTCGAGAATTCAGGAATCAAGAAGAGAGGCGCGTAGGTGGGGGGTATATTTATAGGTTTTTAGGAGCCCTCTCGATCAGGTGACTGAGAGAGCTCAAACGGTCTTGAGACCGCGAGGGGCCTCACGGTCGTGAGACCGCGAAGGGCCTCACGGTCGTGAGACCGTGAGGGGCCTCACGGACTGGAGACCGCGAGGGGCCTCACGGTCGTGAGACCGCGAAGGGTCTCACGGTCTGGAAACCGCGAGGGGCCTCACGGTCTCTAGACCGTTTGACCTCAAGATCATGTGGATTTTTATGTATTTTTGGATTTAAAGAAAGCAAAAGAAAAAGGAAAAACAAAGATAAACAAAAGGGTGTTTAAAAAAAACAAAAGAAAAGGCTAGAATAAAAATAGGGAAGGTGATATTCAGGCCTTGGGTTGCCTCCCAAGAAGCGCCTTGGTTTAACGTCGCTGGCTCGACAAGATTTTTGCTCCAGCTATGCTGACTTTATAGGGTCATGAATCTCGATGGTTTGCCTTGATAACTTGTCTGCCGGAGTGTAGTACTTTTTTAATCTGTGGCCATTTACGGTCCTCTCTCCTCCATTATCATCAATAATAATGACAGCTCCTGTCGGGTATATATGTTTGACTGTAAAGGGCCCCGACCATTTAGTACGCAGTTTTCCAGGAAACATTTTTAATCTGGAGTTGAATAGGACTTTGTCTCTGACGATTATATCTTTTCTTTTGATGTGGCCATCGTGCCACATCTTAGTTTGTTCTTTGTAGATTCTTGCGTTGTGGTAGGCTGTCATTCGTAGTTCTTCTAACTCTTAGAGTTGAAGTTGTCGGAATTCACCAGCACCTTTGAGATCGAAATTTAGTTGCTTAATGGCCCACCAAGCCTTATGCTCTAATTCAACTGGAAAATGGCAAGACTTCCCATACACTAATTGAAACGGTGTTGTTCCGATGGGTGTTTTGAAAGCTGTACGGTAAGCCCATAGAGCGTCAGATAGTTTGGTTGACCAATCGGTGCGGTGTCGATTGACGGTTTTTTCCATAATAGCTTTAATTTGCCTATTGGAGACTTCAACCTGTCCACACGTCTGTGGGTGATATGGTGTAGAAACTTTGTGGTTGACTCCGTATTTTCTTAATAAGGCTTCAAAGCTCCGTTCCAAAAAATGTGATCCACCGTCAGATATAATCGTTCTTGGGACGCCGAATCTGGGAAATATTATCTCTTTAAACATCTTGATTACCGGTTTTGAATCGCAAGAGGTGGTTGGTAGAGCTTCTACCCATTTTGAAACGTAATCCACAGCAACCAAGATATACTTGAATCCATAAGACGAGGGGAAAGGGCCCATATAATCTATTCCCCATACATCGAAAAGTTCGATTTCTTGCCATATGTTCAATGGCATTTCATTTCTTCTGGTTATCCCTCCGGATAGTTGGCACTTGTCGCATGATCGCACGTATTCATGTGCGTCTTTTGCGATGGTGGGCCAATAAAAGCCAGATTGCAAGACCTTGAGGGCTGTCTTCTTAGAACTCATGTGCCCCCCAGTGGGGCCTGAGTGACAGTGCTCAAGGACCGGAGTGATTTCCGTCTCTGGGATGCATCTACGAAAGAGTCCATCTGCGCATAAGCGAAAAAGATAGGGCTCGTCCCAGAAATATTGCTTAGCGTCGTGAATGAACTTCTTTTTGTCGTGATAGGATGCGGATGGGTGAATGATTCCTGTTGCCAAATAGTTGACAATGTCGGCATACTAGGGAAATCCATTGGAGACTTTCATTAGGTGGTCGTCCGGGAGGGAATCTTGGATAGGAACTTTGTCTTCATCCTCGACTCTAATACGGCTGAGATGATCGGCGACGACGTTTTCCACTCCGCTTTTGTCTTTAATTTCCAAATCGAATTCTTGAAGCATTAGCACCCAGCGGATAAGTCTAGGTTTTGCGTCTTGCTTCTGAATCAGATATCGTATAGCGGAGTGGTCAGTGTAGACAATGACTTTATCTCCTATCAGGTATGAGCGGAATTTTTCAAACACGTAGATGACAGCTAAAAATTCCTTTTCTGTAGTGGTGTAATTTTTTTGTGCTTCATCCAGCGTTTTAGATGCGTAGTATATAACATGGGGTTTCTTGTCGATTCTTTGCCCTAAAACGGCCCCTATGGCATTATCGCTCGCATCACACATGATTTCGAAAGGTAACGACCAATCTGGAGCTCGTAATATTGGTGCAGAAATCAAGGCATCTTTCAGAGTTGTGAAACTTTGCAAGCATTCTTGGTTAAAGTTGAACTCTGTGTCCTTGGTCAGCAGTTGTGTCATGGGTTTTGCTATTTTGGAGAAATCTTTAATAAATCTTCTGTAGAACCCAGCATGTCCTAAGAAGGCACGTACTCCTTTTACGTCTTTTGGTGGCATCAAATTTGAGATAACGTCAATTTTTGCTTGATCCACCTCGATCCCTCTGTCGCTCACTCTGTGTCCTAAAACAACACCCTCTGTTACCATAAAATGGCATTTTTCCCAATTTAAAATGAGGTTTGTTTCCTCACATCTTTGTAGGACTTGAACCAGGTTGAGCAGACAGTTGTCGAAGGAGTCTCCATAAACTGAAAAATCATCCATGAATACCTCCATTATAGACTCTGTCAATCCCGCAAAGATAGCAGACATGCATCTTTGGAAAGTAGCTGGTGCATTACAGAGCCCGAATGGCATTCTTCTGAAAGCATACGTCCCAAAGGGACGGGTAAAAGTAGTTTTCTCTTGATCGTCCGGGTGTATCGGGATTTGGTAAAAGCCGGAATATCCATCGAGGTAACAAAAGAACTTCTGATGAGCTATGCGCTCAAGGACCTCATCTAGGAAAGGCAGGGGGTAGTGATCTTTTCGTGTTGATTTATTAAGTTTCCTATAATCAATGCACATACGCCACCCTGTAACGGTTCTAGTGGGCACCAGTTCATTTTTGTCATTAAGAACAACGGTGGTTCCCCCCTTTTTAGGGACCACCTGCACTGGGCTTACCCACTGAGAATCAGAAATTGGGTAGATAATGCCTGCCTTTAGAAGCTTGAGGACCTCGAGGCGAACCACCTCTTTGAGTTTGGGGTTTAACTTTCTCTGGTGTTCTCGTGATGGTTTGAACTCTTCAACCATGGGCAGTTTGTGCATACATAAAGCAGGGTTTATGCCCGTCAGATCAGTCATTTTATAGCCAATGGCTTTCTTATGCTTCTTCAGTTCATCGAGGAGTCTGTTTTCTTGATCATTTTCCAGAGTGGAGCTGATGATTACTGGACAGAGCTTCTCATCATCAAGAAAAACATGTTTAAGCCCCTCGGGTAAGGCTTTCATTTCTGGAGCCTTAGGTGGCTCAGTGGCTTCTATAATTGTGATGGCTTTAAGTTCTTCAAATGTGGCTGTCGGAGCTTCTTCAGCTTTTTCTAAGTATTGCAGGCACTGTTGTACTAGTTCACTGGTCGAGAATTCTACATCCGGATTTGTAAGAGTGTTTTCCAATTCGTCGGATGGTTCAGACATTTCTAACTGGGACATTTGATATATAGCATCCAGGAGAAAGACTTCCTCTTGAATGCTTGGACCTTTCATGCTGTTTAGAACTCTGAACTGGAAAGCCTCCCTCCCAAGTCTCAAAATAATAGTTCCTTCTTCGACATCAATGAGAGCTCGGGCGGTAGCTAGGAAAGGTCTTCCGAAGATTATCGGATATCTCAGGTCTTCTTGTATGTCCATAATAACAAAATCACACGGGACATAAGAATTTGTTCCTATTCTGACAGGGATGTCTTCGATAATGCCAAGAGGGGCAGTTATGGTAGAGTCGGCTAACTGAATTGTCATTGTCGTAGGTAACAAATCAGTGAAGCCTAATCTTTTACACATTGAATAGGGCATAATAAATATGCTTGCTCCTAAGTCTGCCAATCCTTTCTTGTTGGAGCCATTTCCAATGGAACACTGAATGCCGAAGGAACCTGGGTCCTTCTTTTTCTTTGGCATTTTATTAAGCAGAATATCTGAAGTGGTCTGAGCAAGTTTCACTATTTCATGCTCTTCTGTCATATACTTTCTCGACAAGAGGGTTTTCAGGTATTTTGCCCAAGCGGGCACTTCGGAAAGGGCATCAAGAAAAGGAATATCGATGTATAACTTTTTCATAGCTTCTTTAAATTTTTGGAACCTAGTGTCCATTTTGGTTCCTTTTAGTCTGTCTGGGTAAGGAATTCTTGGTGGGACTTCTGAGATTGGTTCCTTTTCCTTTTCTTTCTCTGCAAAATTTTCTATTTCTCTGCTTGAATTCCCTGTTGGGGAAAGAATGGCTATGTCGTCATCATCATGGTCGATTCTTGTGACATCAGGCAGGACATGACCAGACCGCATGGTGACGGCATTAAGTTGTTCTAGTCTGTTTGGGTTATGACGGGGGTTTGCCTCTGGTTGCCCAGCAAAAGTGCTGGCTTGAGGTTTCAATTGAGCGGCAATCTGTGCCAGTTGGGCTTCTACAGCTTTTTGTTGAGCTTGTTGGTTTGCAAGCATGGTTTGTTGCGATTGAAGCATTTGTCTAATCAAGGATATCTCATCAGATGATTGGGGAGGAGCACCCCTTTGTTGATACTGAGTGACTTGCTGTCCTGGTTGTTGTAGAGGTGCAGTTAACTGTGGCTGCTGGGGCTGCTGCAACTGGGGTTGTTGCAACTGAGGGTGCAGTCCTGAATGGGCATATTGGTAAGAAGGATTCCTGGGATAGTTAGATCTTTGAAAACCTTGTCTGTAATTCCCTTGATTGAAGTTATTCTGAAATCCTGGTGGTTGTCTATTGAAAGATCCACCTTGTGCCTGCTGTTGTGGGTTGGCAGTCCCTGCAGGATTCCCATATTGAAAACCAGGATGGTTCCTTGGTTTATCTGGGTTGTAATACACTTGGCCAGGTATTGAATGTATAGAGTTGACCTGCTCTGGCATTTGGTCCTCGGGATGCTCGATAATGGGTTCATATTGCGGCATAGGTGGTTGTAAATCCATCATGACATTGTATAACAGGCCACATGATAATGTGGGATGATCGGATGCATGACAGGCTTCACAAGTTCCAGTAGCTACCTTAACTTGTTGAACCTGAGAGCTTTTCTTCTTATCATATTCCCCAAAAGAAGTTTCGAGGGCTTGTTGCTTGCTAGCAATAGTCTTCAAAGCCTCAGTGATGGCCTTGAGTTCCATGGATTCTTCTGCCTTGTAAACCTTGAGAACGCCTTTGGGTTGGTTAGATGACCTTCCCCAATTGGATTGGTTCTCGGCCCCCAGCGTAACTATATTCCAGGCATCTTCATAATTCTTTCTCATAAAGTTTCCTCCAGATGAGGAATCTAGGAATTGCTTAATGTCATCACTTACTCCTCTGTAAAATGTTTCTATCAGTTGATTTTGAGATATGCCATGGTGAGGACACTTTCTCAGGAGTTCTTTAAATCTTTCCCAAGCTTCAGCAAGTGTTTCTCCAGGTAGTTGGGAAAAGTGATTAATCTGTCCCCTAATCTCATAGGTTAGCGAAGGTGGGAAGAATTTCTCAAGAAACTTCTCTTCTAAGGGAGTCCAAGTAGTGATGATGGGGTGTCTATCCAAAGCGTTGTACCAGCTTAGTGCTCTTCCAGATAAGGTGAAGTGGAAAAGGTGTAACATGATTGCCTCCATTGCAATTCCTGCTTGGGGTACAAGTCGGCAGAGTGACTTGAATCTCTTAAGGTGATCCATGCAATCGTCTCCGGGTGCTCCGGAGAAAGAGATGCCTTGCATGATCTGGATCCATTGCGTCCGAATCTCAAAGTGTGGTATGTTAATAATCGGTGGTCGGACAGGATGATCGTCTTCATAATTCTTCGGGACTGCGTAGTCCCGAAGTTGCTTGTTTCTTAACGCAAGTTGAGCAGCAGCATGCTCTGCTTGGATGTGGGCTTGTTCCTCAGCTCGGATCTCAGCTTGCACTTGAGCATGAGTGTCGGCAATAAGTTGTGCTCGTTGTGTTGCTATGGCGGCGTTGACTCTTTCTGCAACAAGGCGTTGCTCTTCGGCCATCTGTCTGGCTCTTTGGCGGTTAAGTCTATTCCTTCGGTGGAAACTTCTTTCTACCTCAGAATCGTATTCTGGTTCAGGGGAGAATCCGATGCTATGTGGGGGTTGCATACACGTTTTCTACCTAAGTAGAAGAAAAATCACACGTTAGGATAATGGAAGGAAATGAAGAAATCAAGAAGTATTGGAGTAGTTATCAAGAAAAAGTGTAAAATCCTAATCAACCAAGAAGTTGTTAGGTAAAAACTAAAAAGTTCCGTTGTCCCCGGCAACGGCGCCAATTTTTGATGGATTTTTGCAACACCACTAAAAATCCTAAGGTGATGAATCCTTAGGTTTAGCCTTGCTAGTACTATGGTAAGAACTCCACCCACGTGTGCTAAGACACGCGGAAGTCTTATCGTAGTATAGTTAAGGGTCGAATCCTCGGGACAACGGTCTTGACGAAGTCAAGATGGAAAACGTTTTAGTTCTACTTAACTACTTAACAGTTGATATTTAGATTGAAAGTTTGATGTTGGTTTTAAAGCTAAATGCGAGGAAAGTAAAGCAAGAAAGTAAAGATTAAGGTTGTAAACAATTGATAAAAACCACTAGGATGTTATCGGGTTTCACACCACTACACATGGATCAAGTCATGCAACATAATAAAACAACCTGCAAAAAGAGTCAAATCAGTTAGTATCTTGTAGTCCTAGCTTCCTTTCAGATAACTAGCTATGAGAAGTGTGGAGTATTGCAATGCCAGCCATTCCATAATGAATGGTCACATGCTTTGCATTACTCCTTCATGAAATGTGTTCCTCGACCTTACCAAGGTTGCACTTCCATACGTCAACTGATTCCATTTCATAGTATGAAAGTGCAACGATGGAGGTGAGTTTACTCCACTCCTGAAAACACTTCTAGACACCGAAACAGACATATGGTGACTACATACATCCATAACCAACATTCAATCGATATTTAGATCTAAGGGTACAAACATAGACAATTAATACCAAAAGACAATATGTAACACAAGTTGATGATCAAGCAACTAGTATTCATTAAGTGATTGAAGTCAAACTGAAAAGAAGAGTGTCTTTTTTACTAGTTATTGAATTACATCGCATGAAATGAAAACATGGGTAGCGGGGCTACTCCCCGCACCCTAGTGAATGAAACTACTCGCTCATGGAAAAGAAGGAGGTGAGAAGAGAGAGAAAGAACGTCATCTCCACGGAGGAGGGAAGGTTGAACCCTTGGTGAAGAGAGCAACGATCTTCGCACTTCGTGGTTGCTTTGATGAAGGATTTTCTCTTCCCACCTTCTTTGTTGAAGAGATGGAAAGAAGAGAGAGAAGGAAGCTTGATGATGAGCACAGATCTCAAAACTGGCAGCCTTGGGGCAGTGGACGGAAGACCAGAGTGCTCTGGATCTGGAGAGGCAGCCTTTCGGCGTCTTGGAATTCGATCCTTTTGAAGTGGCCCTTGAGGTCCTATTTATAGGCTCAAGTTAAGCCCAAGCGGTCTTGAGACCGTGAGGCTTCTCGCGGTCTTGGGACCGTGAGGCTTCTCACGGTCTTGGGACCGTGAGGCTTCTCGCGGTCTTGGGATCGTGAGGCCTCTCAGGTCTTGGGATCGTGAGGCCTCTCGCGGTCTTGGGACCGTGAGGCTTCTCACGGTCTTGGGACCGTGAGGCTTGTCGCGGTCTTGGGACCGTGAGGCTTCTCGCGGTCTTGGGACCGTGAGGCCTCTCGCGGTCTTGGGACCGTGAGGAGTCTTTGTAATTTTTTTTGTGTTTTCTGTAATGAAAAAGCGGAAAAGTTGGTTTATTGACGTATCTGCAATAAAGTAAGAAGGTTTAATGATTCTATTTAGTTTATCTAAGAAAGAGTATGGAAAACTAAAGATAACTAATAAGATAACGTCACAAAATGAGAGGTTATCACCTCGATATGGCGGCCATCTCTACCTTAGACGCACAGGATATCTTCATCCTGAACACTATAGTAGATGATGCCAAGGAAGGGGGGAATGTTATCTATCAAAACACAAAGACCAAGCACAAGTTGACACGTGAGGATTTCCGCTCCATCCTCAGACCCCGGTCTGAGGTGAAGATGGCAACCTTCCGCACCCTTCTTGCCAATTCTATCGAAATTTATAGAAGTCCCAAGCGGCAGCAACCAGTTCTGAACGCCTCACCAGCTCTGGGTTTGTGCTTGCTATACAAAGAACTACAGCACAAATCCATTGAGCGGTTGCATAGGGGAATGGCCAGAAGACCACATTTTATATCCGTGCCATTTCAAGTCTGTGGTCACTGGCTACTTATGATCGTGGACACCTTAGCTAGAGACGCAAAGGTGTACAACTTCTGTGCTAGTGAACTAAAGGCCGGAATATTCAACTTTATCGGCACTGAAGTCGGGGAGGCAAGATGCATCCCTTTCCGGCTTCTAAAACTCATATGGGCAGCATGCCCTTCTCTCCGCCAGGATTGGAGTCTACCCTGGTTTAGAATAATTAACTCACAAGTCCAAACCACTGAAGGATCGGGGGACTGCGCTTTCAACGTTATACGGCACATTTTAGCGCTAAACCAGCAAGTCCCATTAACCGATCTCATTAACGAAGATTTCCACTCCTTGCGAGGGTGTTACGGCATGGAGCTTATCTGCGATAGAAGGTTCTTCAACGACCCTACTATGGCGCCAGATGACGTCCCTCGTTATCTTTTTTCATCCATCCAACGTTCGCAGAGGAGACCATTCAGACAAACCCTAGCAGAGTTGGCAAAAGAAAAGAAGCCAACCAAAGTCACCGAGCAAAGTCAATGGAACCCTTACACCTTCGACTTGGCTCCAGATAAAGGTGATGTTGATCTGATATCCGGGGTAACCATCAAGAGATCCTCACCACATATGGTGCCCCCATCTACCATTGAACCATCATTTCCAAATTTTGATCGGGAAGCTTGCAAAAGTCTTTCAGACAATGAGCTCCGACTCATAATGTCACGGCTATACGCCAAAAAGGACGAGCTTGTATATATTGACAGGGATATCTTGGTTATGGCAGATGTCCTCCGTGAAACCGTACAGATCAAAGGTTCCATGTCTGTAAGTGTAATGACTGCTTATCAATACTTACTCGCACAGAATCACCACACGGTCTATATGGTGTCCGCTTACATGAAGGATGATCTTTTAGGGCTGAAGAACTTCGGAACAAAGGAGCCACTCATCTCGTATCTCCAGCATACAACTCCGAAGTTCTTCATGCTACCTTTCCTTCATCAAGAGCACTGGATGTTACTGGCAACTAATCTTCATGAAGGAACAACAATAATCTACAACAGTTCCGACAGCCAGTATGATCCAGAACCGAAAGAACATACTAAAACTCCAAAGACACCAACGGAGGAGGTGGCGAAGGAGTGTGCTGACAAATTACACGATCTTTTGGGTCAGCACACGCGGGCATATGACAAAGATCACTTCAAACCACCAGCCTTCTGCCACAGGTGCCCCCAGCAAATTAGAGAATCGAATGACTGCGGCTTCCACGTCCTCTTCTGGATGTATACAATTGTGGCGCTTCACAAGCCTATAGAGGACATGACAGAAGTGGACTACCACGCACTACGTGGAAAGCTCGCAGCCACCTTACTCAGAACTCATGGGGCAAATAAAGGATTAACATAAGCCTAATGCCCTTGTCCATGCACTTCTCAACCTATCACTTTGACACTCTATGGACAGAGTGAGTGATAAGTTAGGGGGGGAGTGCACTGGACAAGGGCGAGGTATCATTCTTCTTCAACCCTTCTATCTCTACTCCTTCCCTTAACTCATACTTTTCCGCACATCATTTTCAAACTTTCTGTTCATATTTAGACTTTTTCTAGTAATTTCTTCAATAAAATAACTCTTAAGTATAACTTTCATCCTGGAAAGAATCACCCCTAGCTAAGTTAGAGATAAAGTAGTCCTCAAGAATAAATAACAAGATTAGCATATAGGCATGAATGGCAAATTTATAAATTACATTCACAATTGGTTTTTATGCTTTTACTTCAATTTTATCTCATACTCTTCACAGGTCAACTTCAGGGCCAAATCAAACCAAAAACTCTCAAGGTCAAGAGGGAAATCAGGGGGAAATCCAAAATCAAGAAATCTCGCAAGCGGACCACCAAATAAAAATAAGTGCATGTCAGGAACCCTAAGAACAGTTTTCTTCTTTCAATAAAAGAGGCTTGGCCGCCCAATCAAAAACCCTAACAAAAACCCACTTCCTAAGCCTGTGAGTTTCGAATAAAAGCGAGTGTTGAATAAAAACATGAGAGTTGTGCCACGCATAAGGACCTATATGAAGAGCCAATAAAGATCTCACCCGGCCGGTACATACAGCTGCCCTCATGAAGGCAGATGTTTCGTGCCCGGTAGTGAGATCCTAAGGTCTCCTAATATATGAAAAGGCTGATAAAGGACTCGCCCGGCCGGTACATTCAGATGCCCTCATGAAGGCAGATGTGTCGTGCCGGGTAGCGATACCCTAAAAGCATAAGACAAACCCTCCCCCACTTGAAGGGGGAAATACACAATAAGCCTTTTAAGCCAACCCTCATACCCACTCTAGCTGCCGGTAGGTTTCTCAAAAGAAGTATAAAACTGATTAGAGTCGATGACATGCACGTAATAAGAAAGGTGGTCCCAATGCGAGACTCGCGATACAAAAGGAACCTGAGATCCATGCAACTCTTGATACTCGAAAGAGTTAGTGTAAGCATAAGCCCTAATAAGACCTCGGTAGATCTCTGATCTAGAATTGAAGCAAGAGTATGGAAACCCTAACTAAATAAAATTGCCTCGCCACTGCATGCCTTAGCTCTATCTAACTTGAGGACAAGCTAGACTCTAAGTTAGGGGGGAGGGGGTGATAACCTCCCATTTTGTGACGTTATCTTATTAGTTCTCCTTAATTTTCCATACTCTTTCTTAGATAAATTAGATAGAATCATTAACTTTTTACTTTATTGCTGATATACCAATAAACTAACTTCTCTTCTTTATCATTACAGGAAAACACAAAAAAAGTACAAAGACTCCATACGGTCCCAAGACCGCATGAAGGTCATACGGTCCCAAGACCGCATGAAGGCCATACGGTCCCAAGACCGCATGAAGGTCATACGGTCCCAAGACCGCATGAAGGCCATACGGTCCCAAGACCGCATGAAGGCCATACGGTCCCAAGACCGCATGAAGGTCATACGGTCCCAAGACCGCATGAAGGTCATACGGTCCCAAGACCGCATGAAGGTCATACGGTCCCAAGACCGTATGAAGGTCACACGGTCCCAAGACCGCATGAAGGCCATACGGTCCCAAGACCGCATGAAGGTCATACGGTCCTAAGACCGCATGAAGGCCATACGGTCCCAAGACCGCATGAAGGCCATACGGTCCCAAGACCGCATAAGACTAAACGATCTCAGAGACCGCATAAAGGCAAATGGTTTGAGAACCCCAAACGGTCTCAAGACCGTTTGGGCTCAACTTAAGCCTATAAATAAGACCCCAAGGGTCACCTCAAGGGGGAGAATTCTCAGACGTTGAAAGTCTGCCCCAATTGTTCCAAAGCTCCTGCCACTTCCATCCTCTGCCCTGAGGCTGTCGATCTGAGGTCCATACTCCATCCTGAAGCTGCTTTCTCCTTCTTCGCTAAGAAGGTGGGAAGAGGAGACCTCCTCATCGTGCAACCTACGAAGACTGGTGGATCGTTTCTCTCTCTCCCCAAGGAGTTGACTTTCCCCCCTCCTTTGTGGGGATGATGCTCTCTCTCTCTTCTCGCCTCCTTCTTGGTCCTAGTCATGAGGGAGTAGTCTTCTTCACTAGGGTGCGGGGAGTATCCCCGCTACCCATACTTTCATATCATGTAAAATGTAATCCTTAGGTTGTAATAGAGAGTTCTTATCTTTGTTAGTTTGACATCAAATGATTACTGAATGCATGTTGCTTGATCTCCAACTTGTGTTATCCTTTATCTTTTAGTATGAATTGTCTACGTTTGTACTATTAGATTCGAAACTCATTTGCATGTTGGTTCTTGGTGCATGTATCCACCATGCATCTATTTCGGTATCCAGAAGTGTATCTCAAGAAGTGGAGTAAACTCAATATCATCCGTTGCACTTTCATACTATGAAATGGAATCAGTTGACGTATGGAAGTGCAACCTTGGTATGTCGAGGAACACACTTTGCGAGGGGAATGATGCAAAGTAATGTGACCATTTGTTCGGGAATGGCTGGCGTTGCAACATTCCCGCACTTCTCGTAGCTAGATTATCCGAAAGGAGGCTAGGTCTACAAGGATACTAACTAACCGAACTCTTTTTGCAGGTTAAGTTTTTCTTTGCATGTGTTGATCGATGTGTAGTGGCGGTGAAAAACCGATTACACCCTAGTGATCTTTCATCATTGTTAACAACCTAGATTTACTTGCTTTCTTTACTTTACTTGCACTTAGCTTAAAAACAACCCAATCAACCTTTTGATCTAAATACCAATTATTGAGTGATTAATTGAAATTCAAATGTTTTCCATCTTGTTGGCAACAACTAGACCGTTGTCTCGAGGATTCGACCCTTAACTATACTGTGATAAGACTTCCACGTATCCTAGCATACGTGGGTGGAGTTTTAACTTAGTATAAGCAAGGCTAAACTTAGAGATCTTCTATCTCTAGGATTTTTAGTGGTTCACGCAACTCCACGTAAGTGGAGGCTCCATCAGCCATACAACTCTCAATTCAAGAGCATAACCACAACCTAAACAAAAGAATACATGTGGTAAATGTCAGCACAATATTCAAGAATATTTTACTGAGTACGCCTACGTGTCTTTTATATACCTCTCATCATATCTTGGCAATAAGATAAAACTAATACTTGGCAGTAACAGAAGAATATAAGAAAAGTGTATACTTTCACAAAGATATTCATTAACAAAAGAGAACACATATTTTAAGCACATTTTCCATTATATATCCATGCATTTGCAACCTGAGGGAATAATGCACCATCTCTTCTACCAAAGAGAATGAGATGTAAGGCCTTATGATCTACTACCAAAGAGTTAGATCATTGTACAATGTGATCTGCTACCAAAGAGAATGATCACTTTCCAGCACTATGCTACCAAAGAGAATTAGTGCTTTCATATAATGGAACAGATATATTATGTTTCATGTGTTCATAATCATTAGTATGGAAAATCAAGTAACATTTCATGCAAGAACAATCATTTCATCCAATATCATATGCCAAGTATTTTACTACACATATAACAAAAGCATATTGTATAATAAGCCAAGTAAGAGGTAATGGCGTACCTTCCAAAGAGATATCCTAATCACATATTCCTCATGTCATCTATATCCTTGGTCAACCCTGATCAAGACAAGATCATATACTATCATCAGGTTCTCATCCTCTTATATCTCATCTTAACTATAATTGTGTTCATATTAGGGTTTACTTAACTCATTAGGATATTCTCATCATTACTTGCATTCTTGTCTTAGAATTATCATACTGATGTCATTTTCCAGATTATGATTCATTATCTGAACATTATCTTCCATAGCATTTTTGTGCACATTAATTATCCCTAGGTTACACGATTAACCAAGATTAGGGTTTTAAACCATGTATTAAAGGTCAATTTCATATAACATGAATTTCATGAATCATCATGATCTCATAATTAAAACTGAGGTTCCATATGCTGATATGAGCTTACTTTGTAAATTTCATCATTTATTGATCATTAATGTATTTATTGCATTTTATTTAGCATTATTAGCCCTAATTAGCCATATTAAGAAAATTACATAGTTTCGTGCATCAAAATGACCATATCTGACATCATATCCATTACAAACATTATTATAGACTTACTGATATTTTTCCATAATTTTATATCATCATTTGATATTTATTACTCATTAAACAAGCATTATATATCTTACATGATATCACTGTTACTAGTGTATCAAAAGCCTGGTATTATCATTCCACTTTGTTCTTCTCATTTTTTTGAACAATTTGGTATATTATATGTATTTTTCTGATACTCGAGCTAATCTTTATGATTTATCTAAGATCTGGGATTTTCTGATTGTTTACCTTATTCTGACCAATCAGCAGTCGAAACGTGGCTCTACTTGGGCGCTGCTCTTCCAGGCTTGATTCGGCTGGTTCTCCCTGGTTCAGCATTGAGTCGGCCGATTCTCGTCTCCTGGAACCGGTTCACCCCAGTCCTCTCTCCCTCGCGCTCTCGCTTTCTCACGCGATCTGCAGCGTGACTCTGTTCTTCTGAAAAACAGGAGCCGCCGCACAAACAGGTCTCCGGCGAGCAAGAGCAGGCACAAGGATGCACCTAAACACACTATACAGATGACCTAACCTTCGGTGACTCTAGACGGAACTCCACGACCACTTTTCTCCCTGCTTACTGCTCCAGCTCTCCATCTAGGTGGGAGCGCTGCCGCCATCTCTGTCGTGGTGGAGCAAAAGGGGAAAAGCACCCCTCTCACTCCTGCTCGACCCTAAAGCTTCCAAAAGCTTCACAGGGCCTCTAAGAACTCATCCACCATATTCTCTCACAGTGAGAAGCTCCAGAATCCATACCAAAGCTCGGTCCTCATCTCCGGCTATGAGGAGTTTGTCGGGCATGGAAGGCTCCACAGAAGCCACTAAAAATGCATGGAGTCATCTCCTGCTTCCTTTTCTACCCCTTATCCCCCTCTGATTGATGCTCTAGCTTCCCTTCTCCACCTCTAACCACCGCCTACAGGTCGCGGTGGAGAGGACCTGGAAGTCGAGCTTACGTTCTCTCTACTGGAGCAGTCTCACAGCTTTCTTTAGGGGTCTCCACACTCCTCTCCTCGAGCCAAGAGCAACTGACCACTTAATATCCTCATTCAGGCCACGACCATGACGTGTGGTGGAAGTGGGTCGGGGCCTCGTCTCCTCACCCACGTTCTCCCTTGCGACGGAAGGTAGGACGAGAACTCCTAGTCATATGATAATCATCCAAGGGCTGGTAGTGCCCCATAAACAGGCCAGATCCATGGCTCTCATAAGCAGGCAGTCCCAGCCACTGGATCTTAGATCTATGGCTACAAAACCTCCACGCATCCCACCCACAGTTAAGGGGCACATGACACAACCTAGCTTAGGCTGTGATTGATGAACTTAGGTCTATTACCCATCAATATGCACATTAATTCACAATATTCAAACCTAAATAACTCCCTCTAGGAGCATCAAAATGCCACCAAATTTTAACCATAGCTTCTTTATCTCTCTATCTACCTTCTACTCAAATTTGGTGACCAAAATCATCTATTATACTATTTAATTGCTTCCCCAAAAGACATTTAAAAGATATATCTTAATCATGATGTCAACCTCACATCAACACACCTACTTGGTCAAAAGCTTGGAACTCTCAATATAGCTCAACCATATGATTTCACTTATGTCATTGGACACTTAGGATTCTAAAAGTCCACTTCATCACATCCTACACACCTTAAAAGAAATTATGTCCTCGGAATTAAGCCAAAAACCCAATCTTTCACAATGCTACACATCCACCATCAAAACCATTTTGAGAAACGTGTATTGTTTGCATATATATACCATATCATATATGTATATATTAGTTTGAGATCATGTGTCATTAATCGAATATTTAGATCAGTCCTTTAAATATTCTCATTGTATGCAATAAATAAAAGACGGTAAAACCAAAAACTGATTAATCCTAAAACATAGTATGTTGACGTGGATCTGATACCACTATTGGGTTTTAGTTGAGGGAGAAAGTAGCAGAAACAAAAAAATTCTCTCACCACAAAACCATAACCTTAGATCGCATCAAAGACTATGAAATAGGAAGGATGGTTTTAGCGAGTCATACCTGGTCCTGAGGCTTGCTCAACAACAATGCCTCACAACATATGTTGTATTCACCCACCTATCTTTGACGGCGTCTGTGTAGCTCCTGGTCTGGACCTGGACTGCGGTTGACAGTCGTCTTCCTAAGTGGCAGAAGTCTCCCGCTTCTATAGATAGTCCACACGGACCACTGGGAGCACTAGTCGTCCTGTCCCACAGGACACTAGAAGAAGCCATCCCCTTCTGTCAGTGTACTAGTCACCGACACACTCTCCCACAACCAGTTGTTGTCTTGCAGTTGTATTTCCCTCATTGTTCCTCCCTGGATGGGTAGAACTTACTTGGGCTCTCTCAGTTACCACAACCAAAGAGGACAAGAACTTTCCAGAGCAGCTGATGTTCTGAGTTGTATTATCTAAGAAGCCCCCAATACCCCTATATATAGGAGTGGTCAGGGCCAGGGTTCTCAGCCCCGGGCAATGTGGTACTAAAGTGGGAGTAGAAGGGTCTAGAATTTCCATGAATTGATTAGACTTTCGTAGCCGAACCGGTCATTTCACAAATGAACCGGTCATTTGGAAGTGTTGGATTTTGTGGAGAAAATATACGGGGCAGAAGCAACAAAAAAAAATCACACAACCCGAAATACGATCTTGTCGACAACAACGTATTCGGAAGGAGTATTTACGGGATATACCTTATCGCGGAACAAGTCCAACGATATCCCACTACACGATGGTGTGCAACGTTGTTGACCTACATGGAAGGAACTTCTCTCTCGTTCACTGAGTGTGTCGTAGAAAGATTAGGTGGCACTTCATTGTGTGGTGATGTACACCGCTCGTAGCGCGTACGTATTGTCGTATATGTCCTCTGAGCACAGGCGTCTCAGCGTCTGTGTCTCTATTTCATCCACGCGAATGGACTGGAACTCCACGTCACGCTTCCTAAGCTGGAGGGAAGGAGTCGTCTCTGTGTGGTGATGTTGTAGCATCATGATGCTCTCCTTTCTCTCCTAAGGACGGTGACAGCTAGGGTTTACTTACATGAGCGTAAACTAAAAAGCCTCTCTAATATCTTATATACATATCGTTCGTCAAGCTCCTTTGAATAGGAGACGAGAGGAAGTAGGGTTTCCTAAACCCATCGGTAAACAAAAACACTATGTTAATTAAAATGCTCGTGGATTAATTAGAATATTCTAGAATTAATTAATTAACCAAATAAATGCATTAATTGATAAATTAATATCCGACTCCATGCAATCGCTCAGGATGGCTCTATTGGCATATATACCAACAGACTCCCACTTGATCTTAGAGCCAGTCACTCCAATATTATTCTAATCAATTACATAAACATTTTAGTAATCAATGTGATTCGGATCAATTCCAATCAAATCCACAATTATACTCCTATTCCAACACATCCTATGTGTGTGACCCGGTAGGCTCCAAATTACGTTGGCAGTGATATCCATAATCATATTATGATTTCACAAGCAATGATTGGTATCTAGAAAGACTTCATTGCCACCCAAGTAATTGGAGAAGTTGGAGAACAACTTAACTTATCATTCATGATTGGTGTTACAGTGATTGTATAGTTCCTTTGTCACTGATATCCGGATTGAACTCAAGTCATGAAATTGTTATCCTCTTCAACATGGAATCCATGTTCCTTGAACTAGGGCAAACTATCAGAGATATATGTAAGCTCAATATCACATATTGACCCACACCAGCATGGCAATGCATTTCTCAGTCTGTCTTATCAAGTGGTCAGAATAGCAAACTCCCGTAGGAAGGAAAAATTCCATCTACATCACTCACAGTCATCCCCATGTGTCACAGTACACCCAAGCACCATCTTTATGGCAATCCTTATTTAGAACCATGGTGGATGATGTCAAAGTACACCGAACGACATGCGATAAGTGTAGTGACTTCAGGTCTAAGAACCACAATAACCACCATCATTATGAGATGTAACTCTAACTACTAATCATGGTATCCATGTGTCACTCTCAATTTGGGTCTATCTGATACACTGTTCTCTAACAAGTATCTATGTATTTGGTTTGATATCACCATATCATGGATAATGAGATTCTTCCATCAACAAGCATACATTCTAATCTTATGTGTTATTGATGTTTGTGGATATTTCCACAATAACAACCAATTAGGGACAAAACAAGAATACATACTCTTAGCATACATATGATCTCACTATTCAAGTCATCAACCCGAAGACATATGTCATTGAGTATATTATTCTATAGACATCTATAAGTTTTATGGTCATCTCACAATATAAAACACAAACATATAGATTGGAAACTTGCCTTTTTTGATATGATCAATGTAGTATTACAAATCGTTTACATAGTATCCCATTACAATCATCACATGATAGTCTCTATGGGCATACATACCAACAGATTCCCACTTGCACTTATACCCAATCACTCATGAATCTCAATCCAAGTGATTGAACATGTCCATCATGTTTCTATTGTGAAAGTGCTTTTGTGAGCGGGTCAGCCACATTACTTTCCGTAGGTGCTCTGCAAATATTCACATCTCCTCATTGTACGATCTATCATATGAGATGGAACTGACGTAGAATATGTTTGGAACGTTGGTGCGATCTTGGTCCTTTAGCCTGTGCAATTGCTCTGTTGTTGTCGCAAAGCAACTCAATTGCATCACCAATGCTTGGAACCACTCCAAGTTCAGAAATGAACTTCTTGATCCACACAGCTTCCTTTGCAACATTAGATGCGACAATTTATTCAGCCTCTATTATAGAATCCACAATGTCTCTTGCTTGGAACTCTTACTTCTCATAGCTTCGTTGTTTAGGCAAAACACAAATCCAGATTGCGATCTGTAGTCATCTTTGTCAGTTTGGAAGCTAGCATCGGTGTAACCCTTTACCACAAGCTCTTTCTCACCACCATATACCAAGAATTGATCCTTAGTCCTTCTCAGGTACTTTAGGATGTTCTTTAAAGCTGTCTAGTGACATTCACATGGATCTAACTGATATCGGATCATCATGCTCAAAGCATACGACACATCACGACGAGTACATAACATCACGTACATGATAGATCCAATTGTTGATGCATATGGAATCTTACTCATGCATGCTCGTTCATCACATGAACTAGGACATTGGGCTTTAGAGATCGTAACCCCATGGGACATGGGCAAGTTACCTCTCTTAGAACACTCCATGCTAAACCTCTTTGGCACCTTGTCAATGTATGTGCTTTGGCTTAGGCCTAGAAGCCTTCTACATCTATCTCTATAGGATGCTTCACCTAAATCCTTCATAGAGAAGGTCTTCCCCAGCCAACCTTTTACTATCTGAAGAGTAGGGATGTCATTTCCCATAAATAGTATGCCATCCACATATAATATGAGAAATACAATTGTCCTCCCACTAACCCTTTTGTAAACACAAGGTTCATCTTCATTTTGACTAAAGCCAAACTTTTTGACTACTTCGTCAAAACACAGATTCTAGCTCTGAGATGCTTGCTTCAATCCATAGATTTACCTTTGTAGGTTATAGAATTTATTGGCTTCCTTCAGATCGATAAAACCCTCAGGTTGTGTCATGTACACATCCTCGAGTAAATTCCCATTAAGGAATGTTGTTTTAACATCCATTTGCCAAATCTCATAGGCATGATAAGCTGCAATGGAAAGCATGATCCTGATGCATTTAACCATGGCAACTGGTGAGAAGGTCTCATCATAATCAACACCTTGAATTTGACGGAATCCTTTTGCAACCAATCTACCTTTATAGGTTTGAACATTTCCATCCATTTCGGTCTTCTTCTTGAAGACCCACTTGCACCCTATGGGTTTTACCCCTTCGTGTGAATCCACTAAGGTCCATACATTGTTGGTGTACATGGATTCCATCTTAGATCTCAGGGCTTTGAGCCATTTCTCATATTTTGGTCCCTTAGTAGCTTCTAGATAGGAAGTTGGCTCATCTGCTATGCCCAATTCATCACTGTCTTGAGTCACAAGAAATCCAAATCTCTCAGGCTCGAGTCCTATCCTACTAGAGCTACGAGGTTCATGTGTTACATTTGGAACTTGAAATTCCACAACAGTTTGTGAGTCTTCATGTTCCTTATGTAACTCCTCAGGTTCTCTACTTTCTTGTTGATCTCAAACTTCTTCGAGCTCTACATTCCTCCCACTAATTCCTTTGGAAATAAATTCCTTTTCAAGAAATACAGAAGTCCTAGCAACAAACACTTTGTTGTCAGTTGGTGAGTAGAAGTAGTATCCCCGAGTTTCCTTGGGGTATCCAACAAAATAGTATTTTTTAGATTTGGGTCCAAGCTTTTCAGGAAATTTTTTCCTAACATAAGCTTCACATCCCAAATCTTTAACATAGACAAATTGGGATGATTCCCATTCCATATCTCATATGGTGTCTTTTGAACCAATTTGGAAGGTACGCGATTAAGTGTAAACATTGCAGTTTCAAGAGCATATCCCTAGAACGATATTGGAATTTTGGTTGAACTCATCATTGATTGTACCATGTATAATAATGTATGATTCCTTCTTTATGACACACCATTATGTTGTGGTGTACCAGGTGGAGTCCATTGCGATACAATACCACAGTCTCTCAGAAGGTCCACAAACTCTTGGCTTAAGTATTCACCACCTCGATTTGAACGGAGTGCTTTAATACTCTTACCAAGTTTCTTCTCTACTTCATTCATGAAAGTCTTGAACATTTCAAGAGTTTCTAACTTGTGTTTCATAAGATATACATAGCCATACCTACTGAGGTCATCAGTGAAGGTAATGAAGTATTAATAGCCTCCTCTAGCATTTGATCTAAAAGGTCCACATACATCAGTATGTATGAGCCCTAGTAGATCATTGGCTCTCTCACTGTGTCCAGTGAAGGGAGTCTTGGTCATCTTCCCTAATAAACATGCCTCACATGTCTGTAATGATTCAAAATCAAAAGAGTCTAGATAATCATCCTTATGGAGTCTAGATATGCGCTTCTCGTTTATGTGCCCAAGACGACAATGCCATAAGTATGTTTTGTTTGAGTTGTCATGTTTTAGACTTTTAGTATATACATTGTATATGCTAGTCTCAAGTTCTAACAAGTAGATACCATAATAAATAGGGCATTGCCATAAAAGATCTCATCTTTAGAAATAGAAATCATTCCATTCTTAATGTGAAATTCAAATCCACTCTTGTCCATACAAGATACATAAATAATATTTCTATTAATGCCATGTACATAATAGTAATTCTCTAATTATATTGCAAGGCCCATAGGCAAAGATAAACTAAAACCTTAAACTACGGTGGCAGAAACTCTTACTCCATTAGTGACCCACAGCTCGACTTGGCCCTTTTATAAAGGCTTACTTCTTATCAGATCCTGCATATTAGAATATATGTGAGATCCACATCCAGTATCCAGTACCCATGATGAAGAAATATTCAAGTTTATCTCAATAACATATATACTTAAAGTGGAGATCTATATCCCCTACTTCTTCTTCCTTAGTTCCTCCAGGTAGTGAGGACAGTTTCTTTTCCAATGTCCAGCCTGGTGACAATGGTGACAACTGCCTTCTTTGGAGATCCCACCTTTAGCTTTGAGCATGGATAACTTTGGCTTCTTCCCGGCTTTGAACCTTTATTAGCCTTGCCTTTTCCTTTTGACTTTCCCTTTATCTTGTTGATCATCATCATAGACTTGTTCTTGTCTTTCTTCATCTGTGCTTCAGCTGTCCTCAACATGCCCAACAATTCTGACAATGGCTTGTCAAGATTGTTCATGTTGTAGTTCATGACAAAATGATTATACGACTCAAGCAACGATTGTAGAATCACATCAATGGCCAACTCTTGACCTAGGGGAAATCCTAGCTTGGATAGGCTTTCCACGTACCCAATCAAAGTGAGTATATGGGTACCATTTGAGTCTCCCTCTTTCATCTTGCTCTTAAACAAAGCCTTGGAGACATCATATCTCTCCTTTCCTGCTTGATGTTGATACATGTTCTTGAGATGTGCTACCATCTCCATGACATTCATGTTCTCATGCTGCTCTTGCAACTCATAGTTCATTGAGCACAACATCAGGCACTTGACATCCACGGCATCATCAAGGTACTTCTTGTAAGCATCCTTTTCATCCTTGGCCGCATTTGCGGCGGGTTCCGTTGGCTCTGGTATTTCAAGGACATAGAGCTTACGCTCATGTGTGAGAACAATTCTCAACGTCCTAAACCAGTTTTGAAAGTTGGTTTCGGTAAGTTTTTCCTTCTCAAGGACCGATCACAATGAGAAAGTAGGAGTGTTGTTTGCCATTTTATTGCTGCAAAAGAAAATTTTGCATTTAGTGCAAAACATTTTGACTTGTAAAGATTTGATAAATGAGATTAATTACGCCTTTAATTAATTACACTCCCACTATTTTATTCTAATTGATAGCCCTCACTATCAACTCAGAAGATTGCAATGTACAACCTTTTAGTGAGCTAAGATCCAAAATAATTGGATCAATGCCCAGCCAACGCCGGCATTAAAGACCAAATACTAAGGTAGGCAACTTTTGCCAATTGCATCATATACAACTCTTGGATAGATGATCATGCACAACTCCTTGCCATGATGCATTTGTGTGCCTCTAGGTACTTGATCCTATCAAGGTTCCCTAGTTAAGTCCAACCCATAAGCCACCATGATGAGTGTGCACCTTGCGGAAGCAGACCCACACACCCACCATCACACTTCCACGAGATAGACAGTGTACCACACGAAGGAGTGCCCACACACAGTCGATCAAGCTTTTCATGTGTGTTGCTTTATGGAAGGCAACTAAAACTTAATATTATTAATTAAGGGGTTTTATTAATACATATACATATCCAAACACCACATACTTATAGTACATATCATATACTACTATATTCACAACCACAAACGATAGACATGCAATCCAAACACAAATACATTGGTTATGGACATACTATTGTAATCCTTTGGAGAAACAAAGGATTAAGGTCCACCTATGGTCTTATGCATCTCATGCAACACATGTGAATCAACCTATAAGGATTATCATTATAATGAACAACTTCATGGATGCTCCATGAGGTTGGAACTTCAAGTTGTTTCTTGGAATTGGATCTTCATGTTGCTTCTCCATGGACGCTCCTTGGAGTTGAATCTTCAGGTTGCTTCTTGGAATTGGATCTTCATGGTGCTTATCCATGGATGCTCCTTGGAGTTGGATCTTCAAGTGGCCTCCTTACATCAAGTTTACAAAGACTAAAACTAATCCTATCTCTATTACATCATATGGGTACAAATATAAAGGGAAAGAATTAATTACCCTTTGAAATAAGAGATGAGATTCGGCATGAAAGCCAAATACTTTATACAAAGGATCCATATGCAACCATTATACATCCATATCATTCACAACATTCACAAAAGGGGATACTAGGCCATAACTGTGCATGCATTCACCACATAAAACTAAATTTTAATGGCGATGTGTATGATATCATAGGTATATCTACATATACATATATACATATTAAAATTGTAGTACTTTTAATGCGGGACATTCTCCATTAAATAAAATTTTGACTCCCACATAGACTATGTGGGGTACACAGAAGCAGCGCCCCTATACGGGGTTTCAGGGGCAGAGCCCCTGAAAGATCTACAATTTTACTTCCGTGCACTTAGGAAAATCAGTATTTTCCATAGTCAACCCCATCTGAAATGTCGAAAAAACAAAAGCTTGCGATGTATGTGGAATTAGGTTTATATTTTCACAATAGCAGTTTTAATTCACATCGTATGTAACATAGAAAATAGTATACAACGATTCTATCATATCGAAATGAATCCAAATATGCCGTAGATCGATGCTGCTTTGATACCACTGTTGGGTTTTATGGAGAAAACATGTGTGGCAAAAGAAACAAAAAAATTTCACGCAACCCGAAATAGGATCTCGTCGACACCTACGTATTCGGAAGGAGTGTTTGTGGGATATACCTTATCATGGATCAAGTCCAGCGATGTCATGTTGCATGATGGTGTGCAACGTTGTTGACCTACACGGACAGAACTTCTCTCCCTTTCGCTGAGTGCATCATAGGAAGATCTGGTGGCGTTTCTTTGTGTGGTGATGTATGTTGCTCGTAGCACGTACGGATGGTCGTAGATGTCCTCTGAATGTAGGCATCTCAGCGTCTGCATCTCTACTTCGTCCACATGGATGGACTGGAACTCCACGTCCCACTTCCTAAGCTAGAGGGAAGGAGTCGTCTCTGTGCGATGACATGCTAGCATCATGATGCTCTCCTTTCTCTCCTGAGGATGGTGGCGACTAGGGTTTATGTACGTGAGTGTAAACTGAAAAGCCTCTCTAATATCTTATATAGATATCAGTCGTCAAGCTCCTTTAAATAGGAGACGAGAGGAAGTAGGGTTTCCTGAGCCCATCAATAAATAGAAACACTACGTTAATTAAAACACTCATTGATTAATTAGAATATTCTGGAATTAATTAATTAACCAAATAATTGCATTAATTGATTAATTAATATATGAATCCATGCAATCACTTGGGATGGCTCTATGGGCATATATACCAACAAGGAGTGTGAGTCGATCGGTTCACCAGTTGAACCGATCATTTCACATTCCTGACTCGCCTCTAATTGACTTTTCTCTCTTATTTTCAATTAATACTATGATCAATTATTGTCGCAATCAAATTATACAAGTGAAACAAAAAACTTTTCTCACAAATTGGGACAATCCAACCTTGCTTGTTTGGTCCATTCGAACTGATCAGTTCACCAAGTGAACTGATCATCTCACTGACCATGAGTCGATTGGTTCACCCAGTGAACCGGTCGGTTGGTGGTCCAGATTGTACAGAACACAGTCAATGTAGTTTTCAATCAATCTGACACTCAAATCAGTTGGTTCAACACTTGAACTTGATGATTTTGAGTCAATTCTAATGATTGAATGTTTTATTGAGTACCTAAACACCTTTAGTAATCAATCTAAAAAACATTCATGGATAAACTCCTCTTCCATGTAAATCCTTTGTGTGTGACCTTATAGGTCCCATTTCACGTTGGCTGTGAATGTCCATAACTAGCTTATGACATCACAAGCAAAGAGCGGTCCCTGGTCAAACATTAGTGCTACCCAAGTGAAAAGGAAAGTATGAGAACAACTTTCAATCCTACAGTATGTGATTGGTGTTCCAGTGAATGTATAATTCCTTTGTCTCTGATATCTTGAATGAACTCAAGGCATGGAGTTGTCATCCTTTCAACGTTCATTCATGTTCCTCGATCCAAAGCAGACTGTCTGAGATATGTGTGCCATCAATATCACATATTAACTCACACGTGCATGTGCATGCCTTTCTCAGCCTCACTTATCAAGTGGCCACGGACATCATACTCCCTTAGGAGGGACAAATCCCATATCTATCACTCATAGTCAAAACCTGGCGTGGTTTTTACTGCACTAACAAATTCACCCAGAGCTGAAATCCCTAGGTTTTTACCAAAACCTCGTGCAATAATACCACTCACAAGTAGACAGGTCTTATCACAGTATATTTAAGGATCGAATCCTAAAGGACAACGTTTTTAAGAATCTTTCTAGTCAGATCCAATCCAAGTAAGACTAATATTTAGAACAAAGAGTTGATTGGGGTTTAGTTAAACTAAATGTAAGGAAAGTAAAGAGCAGGATTAAAATAGAGTCTAGATTAATGATGGGAATCACTGGGGTGGAACTGGGTTTTGATGGAGTTTTGCAACACCACTAAAAATCCTAAGGTGATGAATCCTTAGGTTTAGCCTTGCTAGTACTATGGTAAGAACTCCACCCACGTGTGTTAAGACACGCGGAAGTCTTATCGTAGTATAGTTAAGGGTCGAATCCTCGGGACAACGGTCTTGACGAAGTCAAGATGGAAAACGTTTTAGTTCTACTTAACTACTTAACAGTTGATATTTAGATCGAAAGTTTGATGTTGGTTCTAAAGCTAAATGCGAGGAAAGCAAAGCAAGAAGGTAAAGATTAAAGTTGTAAGCAATTGATAAAAACCACTAGGATGTTATCGGGTTTCACACCACTACACATGGATCAAGTCATGCAACATAATAAAACAACCTGCAAAAAGAGTCAAATCAGTTAGTATCTTGTAGTCCTAGCTTCCTTTCGGATAACTAGCTACGAGAAGTGTGGAGTATTGCAATGCCAGCCATCCCATAACGAATGGTCACATGCCTTGCATTACTCCTTCATGAAATGTGTTCCTCAACCTTACCAAGGTTGCACTTCTATACGTCAACTGATTCCATTTCATAGTATGAAAGTGCAACGATGGGGGTGAGTTTACTCCACTCCTGAAAACACTTCTAGACACCGAAACAGACGTATGGTGACTACATACATCCATAACCAACATTCAATCGATATTTAGATCTAAGGGTACAAATGTAGACAATTCATACCAAAAGACAATATGTAACACAAGTTGATGATCAAGCAACTAGTATTCATTAAGCGATTGAAGTCAAACTGAAAGGAAGAGTATCTTTATTACAAGTTATTGAATTACATCGCATGAAATGAAATAATGGGTAGCGGGGCTACTCCCCGCACCCTAGTGAAAGAAACTACTCGCTCGTGGCAAAGGAGGTGAGAAGAGAGAGAAAGAACGTCATCTCCACGGAGGAGGGAAGGTTGAACCCTTGGTGAAGAGAGCAACGATCTTCGCACTTCGTGGTTGCTTTGATGAAGGATTTTCTCTTCCCACCTTCTTTGTTGAAGAGATGGAAAGAAGAGAGAGAAGGAAGCTTGATGATGAGCACGGATCCCAAAACTGGCAGCCTTGGGGCAGTGGACAGAAGATCAGAGTGCTCTGGGTCTGGAGGGGCAGCCTTTGGGCGTCTTGGAATTCGATCCCCTTGAAGTGGCCCTTGAGGTCCTATTTATAGGCTTCAAGTTGAGCCCAAACGGTCTTGAGACCGTGAGGCTTCTCGCGGTCTTGGGACCGTGAGGCTTGTCGCGGTCTTGGGACCGTGAGGCTTCTCGCGGTCTTGGGACCGTGAGGCTTCTCGCGGTCTTGGGACCGTGAGGCTTCTCGCGGTCTTGGGACCGTGAGGCTTCTCGCGGTCTTGGGACCGTGAGGCTTCTCGCGGTCTTGGGACCGTGAGGCTTCTCGCGGTCTTGGGACCGTGAGGCTTGTCGCGGTCTTGGGACCGTGAGGCTTGTCGCGGTCTTGGGACCGTGAGGCTTGTCGCGGTCTTGGGACCGTGAGGCTTCTCGCGGTCTTGGGACCGTGAGGAGTCTTTGTGAATTTTTTTGTGTTTTCTGTAATGAAAAAGAGGAAAAGTTAGTTTATTGATGTATCTGCAATAAAATAAGAAGGTTTAATGATTCTATTTAGTTTATCTAAGAAAGAGTATGGAAAACTAAAGATAACTAATAAGATAACGTCACAAAATGAGAGGTTATCACCCCCTCTAACTTAGAGTCTACCTTGTCCTCAAGTTAGATAGAGCTAAGGCATGTAATGGCGAGGCGATTTTATTTGATTGGGGTTTCCATACTCATGCTTCAATTCTAGGTCAGAGATCTACCGAGGTCTTATCAGGGCTTCCGCTTACACTAACTCTTTCGAGTATCAAAAGTTGCATGGATCTCAGGTTCCTTTTATATCGTGAATCTCGCATTGGGACCACCTTTCTTAATGTGTGCATGTCATCGACTCCAATCAGTTTTATACTTCTTTGGAGAAACCTACTGGTAGCTAGAGTGGGTATGAGGGCTGGCTTAAAAAGCTTATTGTGTAACTCCCCCTTCAAGTGGGGAAAGGTTTGTCTATGCTTTTTAGAGATTCACTACCGGGCACGACACATCTGCCTTTATGAGGGCAGCTGAATGTACCGGCCGGGTGAGCTCTTTTATCAGCCTTATCATATATTAGGAAACCTTAGGATCTCATTACCGGGCACGACACATCTGCCTTCACGAGGGCAGCTTTATGTACCGGCCGGGTGAGATCTTTGTTGGCTCTTCATATAGGTCCTTATGCATGGCACAACTCTCATGTTTTTATTCAGCACTCTGGCTTTTATTCAAATCTCACAGGCTTGGGAAGTGGGTTTTGTTGGGGTTTTTGATTGGGCGGCCAAGCCTCTTTTATTGAAGAAAAGAAGAAAACTGTTCTTGGGGTTCTTGACATGCACTTGGTGGTCTGCTCGCGAGATTTTCTTGATTTTGGATTTCCCTGATTTCCCTCTTGACTTTGAGAGTATTCGGTTCGCTTTGGCCCTGAAGTTGACCTGTGAAGAGTCTGAGATAGAATTGAAGCAAAAGTATAGAAACCACTAGTGAATGAATTTTATGGATTCGCCATTTCAAGCCTGTAAGCTAATCTTATTATTTATATGAGGACTACTTTATCTCTAACTTCGGTAAGGGTGATACTTTTCATGATGAAAGTTATACTTAGAAGTTGTTTTATTGAAAAAGAATACTGGAAAAAGTCTAAGTACGAAAAGAAAATTTGAAAACGATGTGCGAAAAAGAAAAATGAGTTAGAAGAGTTGGAGAAGAATGATACCTCGCCCTTGTCCAGTGCACTCCCCCCTAACTTATCACGCACTCTGTCCACAGAGTGTCAAAGGGATAGGATGAGAGGTGCATGGACAAGGGCATTTAGGTGTCAGTTAATCCTGAGCTTGCCCCTGGTGCTTGGAGGAGCTTAGCTGCGAACTGTCCACGCAGGGCGTGATAGTCTACGTCAGTCATATCCTCTACTGGTTTCTGAAGAACTAGGATGGTGTACATCCAGTAGAGGACATGGAAGCCGCAGTCGTTGGATTGGCGGATTTGCTGGAGACACTTGTGGCAGAAGGAAGGGCGGTGAAAGTGTTCTTTGGCGTAAGCTTTTGTGTGCTGACTAAGGAGATCAATTAATCTTTCAGCACATTCTTTTGCCACTACCTCTGTGGGTGTTTTTGGCGTTACGACGTAAACTTTCTGTCGTGGGTTGTAGTGGCTATCGGAACTGTTATAAATTGTAATTGTTCCATCCGGTAGGTTTGCTGCCAGAAGTAGCCAGTGTTCATGGTAGAGGAAGGGTAGCATGATGAACTTCGGCGTTGTGTGTTGTAGATATGAGATTAGCGTTTCAGCTGCGCCGAAGTTCTTTAGCTTTAAAAGATCATCCTTCAGATATGGAGACGCCATGTATGTTGTGGGGTGATCTTGTCCGATAAGAAGCTGATAGGCGGACATAAGGCCAACAGAGAGGGATCCTTTAATTTGTAAAGATTCTCGCAGAGTGTCTGCCATTATAAGAATGTCACCAGACATGAAAACGAGCTCATCATTCGCGGCGGAAAGCTTTGACATAATGAGCCGTAGTTCGTAGCTGGATAGGCCGTTGCAAGCACTGAGATCAAAGTCTGGAAAAGATGGTGTGATGGCAGACAACGGGTTGCTGGCATCTTTGCTTTGCTCAGTAGCGGAGGCCGGTCCTTTTGATTTCTCTGACTCTTGTAGAGTTTGGCGGAAGGGTCGCCGCAGTGGTCGTTGGATAGCAGAGAAGAGGTAGCGAGGGACATCATCTGGTGCCATCGTTAGGTCCTTAAAGAACCGTCTGTCGCAGATGAGTTCCATCGCATAACGTCCTCTCAAGGAATGAAAATCTTCAGTGACCAGGGCAGAGAAAGGGATTTCTTGGTTCAGCGCTTGGATGTGACGAATGGTGCAGAAAGCGCAATCCCCGGATCCTTCTGCGGCTTGAACTGGTGGGTTTATAATTTTGAACCAGGGCTGGCACCAGTCTTGGCGGAGAGATGGGCGTGCAACCCAAATTAGCTTAAGTAGCCGAAAGGGTATGCATCTTGCTTCGCCGGCTGCTTCACCCACAAAGTTTATCGTACCGGCGGGTAGCTCGGTGCTGCAGAAGTTATAAACTGTGGCATCCCGAGCCTCTGTATCGACAATCATGGCTAGCCAATGGTTTAAAATTTGGAAAGGCACAGTAAGATAACGTGCTCGTCGTGCTAGCCCGATACGCAGACGTTCGATGGATTGTTCTTGGATGTCCTTGTAGAGGAGGCCCAAGGATAGGGCGGGTGAGGCATTGAAGACAGGCTGCTTCCTTTTGTGGCTTCTGTAGATTTCGATACAGTTGGCGAGGAGGACACGGAAGATAGACATTGGCATCGTCGACCCAGGTCGCAGGATTTTGCGAAAATCTTCACGTGTCAGCTTGCGCTTCGTTTTAGTGTTGTGGTAGATAATATCAGCTCTTGCCTTTGTATCGTCCACGATAGTATTCAGTATAAAGATATCCTGGGCATCTAAAGTGGAAATGGCCGCCATATCAAGGTCATGCATTTTGTGTGGCAGGGGTGGTGGCGGGGGAAGCTCCTGTAGAGGGGGGGAAGGATGTACTTCTGGAGCTTCCTCAGAGCCAATAGTATCGTTGTCTGAGTCCGAGGCAGAATCGAGCTCTTCATCAGTATCCAATTGCACTCGTTCTGACTTGTACTCGTCGAGGGGTGAGGTTGCCGTCATGGTGGCCGCTGAGAGGGGCAAGACAACTGTTGTAGGAGGGTGGTGGAGATTCCGATTATGCATTGGTGGAATTCGGCGAAGGCTGCTTCTTTAGCAGCTTCTCCGATGGATCCCATAGCAGAGTAGTCAAGAAATTGATCCCCATATGATATATTAACATTATCATGGTGTGGGGAGGTGGGATCCTTATCACCGTCATGGTGATCTGTTTGTTGTCTGGGTTCTGCTCCTTGGCTTGGACCCTCCCCAGCATCAGCTGGTTTGTCAGAGTTTTCATCTGAGGAGGTACTGTTGGTGGAGTCTGCTGAAGAATCAGAATCGTCATCATTATCATCATCATCTTCATCGTCGTTAGATGTCTTCTTTTGTGCTTTCTTTTTGCACAGGCGATGGATGGATTGGAGTTCATCATAAGCCACTTGCACGTGCTCGTGTGTTTCGAGCAGTGCTTCGTGGGTTTCTTTAATATCTAGAAAACGCTGTTCAGCCGAGAGGAGTCTTGCTGTGAGATCTGTTACTTGAGCTCTTAACTGAATGAGCTCATTATTTGATGACTCCTCCTGGCGATGGTGTAGCTGCGTGAGGGAGGTGGTGATGTCATCCAGGCACGTGCTGAAAGCTTGTTGTTGCTGCTGCAGCTCGCGTAGGGTCTCTGGCAGAGGTGAAGTCTGCGCGGAAATCCGATCGACTTGTGTTGCCAACACTTCATGCTGGCGTTGTACTCCCTGGATCAACTTGGGCAAGTTGTTGCAGTGGCCGTCGATGTGGTCGACTTGCTTGGCCACTGAAGCTTGATGTTGTTTGATTTCTTGGAGGATGCCTGGCATGGTGCGGTTCTGCTCGCCGAGCTGGGCAACCTGCTGAGTTAGACCCTGCACACATGAAAAAATAGAATGTAAAATGTTAGATGGGTCGGTGAGGAGGTTTCGGATGGTGTCAAATTGACGTCCGAATTCCACACCGACGTTAGCAAAAGGGACCCCAGTGATTGAAGGGTGAGGTGGCTGGGGTTGGGGTGGAATGATAGTGTCATGTGGAAAAGACACAGGTGATGGACCCGCGAATTGCGTGGTGACTATAGATGGAGTCACTAGCGATGTCGGGGTGGTGGAGGATGGAAAAAATGGTGGCATTCCCGAAGATGGAAATGGATTCGGGAATGTTGATGGAAAGTCGGTGGATGTGAAGGAGGAGAATGCGGGCATTGTGGTGGAGAAAGGGGTGCCCGAAGTAAAGAAAGGTGGAGGTGGTGGAGAGGTGGTGAAGGAAGGTGGAACGGAGGAAGATTGAAGGGTGGTTGATGGTGGTGGGGTGGTGGAGATTGGGGTAGTGGAGGGCGGAGAGGTGGTAGTGAGCTCAGCATTTAGACTCATTATAAAAGAGTCTAGTGATGAGGATGTAATATGTTCTTCAGGGAGGGGGGGTTCAGTTTCAGGGTTAGGTTTCGATGTGGGTGTCCCTGACAGCTCATGAGCTTTGACGAGCCTTCTGGAAGGTCGTTTGACTAGGAGCTTTGCTGTTTTAGTTGCCGGGGCAGTTATACTAAGCTCAGCCTGCCCTGCCTTTGTTTTCTTTTCTCTGGCTTTGAGTGAAGCGATGATTTTGGCGATCTCATCTTCAGTGAACAGGAGCTTGTCTTTATCATAGTCAGCAAGCTCAGGAAGTGGCAGCAGGGTTCGTGAAGATTTTGTGGGGCAGAATACGTAGTGCAGCCTTCCATCCTTATTTTTTAAGATGTAAGAGTTCTTTAGTGTCTGTTCATTGGTAAGAATGTCGCCTTTTATTGGGCTGCATTTGGGTAGAAGTCTATCCATCTTGAGATATTTGATGATAGATGTGATATGACCACCCGTGCAGATATCTTTCCCGAGGGCGAAGGCTGAGAGCTTGATCAGCATGTGCCGTCCAATGTTGACAGGCAATCCGTTGAGGACTGACCAGAGGACAAAAAGGTCGGATATGGAAATATTTCCCCCTTCGGATCTAGGGAAAAGTGCGCCGACTATAATTTTGTGTAGCGTGCGCACTAGGCCAGAATGAACGTTGGAGGCCTTGCTTGTCCTTGGATCGAAGGTTGGTAACCCCGTTAAAGTCTTCCAGAATTTATGCTTGTTGAAACTTGGGTGGTCTGTGCCAGCAGCTTTGGCTTGCTTCAGCTGGTCTTTATTATCGATGAAGATTTCGTTTAGGACATTTTCGGTGATGACCACTTCGTTGTTGAAGATTCTGGAGGTTATTCTACAGTCACCACCGTCCCTTTCTTTATGCGAGATGTCCACCACTTCTTTGTTGAAGTATGTGAAGAATTCAGTAGTTGGCTCAGAGTAGGAAATTTCCGATACAAAGCAGAGCCGGGAAAGGTTGGAATTGTCAAGAAGAGTGAGGATTCTGTGGTAGATCCCCATCTTCATCAGTATGCTGGGGCAGGCATACTTGGTTGGTTTGAGGAGTTGGCTGATGGGGGGAATGATTTGGAGTTGAAGGTTCTCGGGTGGTGGTGTTGTGGTGGTGATGGGAGGAAAGATAGGAACAGTTATTGTGGCAGGGTTGGTGACGGTGGTGGAGGGTGGTGGGATGTACCCTGCTAAGATTTGTTCTCTTGCACATGCAGGGTGGACCTGCTTCCTGGCTCTCTTCTTAGATGTGGGATCAGTTGTTGGTTCTTGAGCCAATCTCTTCCCCTTAGATTTTGTAGTGGGGGATTCTTTCTCAGGGGAAGGCTGGTATTCGGAGGCCTCGTCGGATGAGGTCTCTTCGACCTCCTCGTCAGAAGGTTCTTCATCGATGCAGCGGTTGATTCGCTTGATGTCCTTCATGACAGCAGTCAGGTTTACTTCTGCTGGGACTTTTCCAGTCCTTTTGAAGTCGTCAACTAGGCTTTGCAGATTTGCTCGTTCAGCAATGAGCTTCTCTTTTGTCTAGAAGGGAGCGTCTGTTGGTCCTTGCTTAGCAGGTGAAGTCATTCTGAAATAATTGATAAGAAACAAAAGTTAGAAATCTTAAATTTTGAAATTATAACAAAGTAAAAATATTTTGAATTTGAGTTTTATTAGTTCAAACGGTCCTGAGACCGTTTGGTCTCAAACGGTCTGGAGACCGCGAGGATCCAAACGGTCTGGAGACCGCGAGGATCCAAACGGTCTGGAGACCGCGAGGATCCAAACGGTCTGGAGACCGCGAGGATCCAAACGGTCTGGAGACCGCGAGGATCCAAACGGTCTGGAGACCGCGAGGATCCAAACGGTCTGGAGACCGCGAGGAAGACGAACCGCGCGGGAGACGAACCGCGCGGCCGTTCGTTGGCTAAAAGCTGCGGAAACGATGATGGCGACAACGGCGGGAGGGGGCTCGAACGCAAGTTTGAAATGGTGATGCGTCAACCTGTCGCTGCGGTCGGTGGGTCGGCGAAGGGGTAGCTGTTGCAGAGCTGTCGATAAGCCGGGAGCGACGACGAGCTAGGAACGACGACGACAAAGTCGAGAACGACGGCGACGAAGCCGAGTCGTCGGCGAAGCACTTGAAACAGCGACGCGCGGGAGTGTAGAGACGAAGGTCAGAGCGGAATGAAACATGAGAGTTCGAGAATTCGAGAATCGAGAAGAGGGGTGCGTAGGTGGGGAGGGTATATTTATAGGTTTTTAGGAGCCCCTCACGGTCTGGAGACCGCGAGGAGCCGCACGGTCTGGAGACCGCGAGGAGCCTCACGGTCGTGAGACCGCGAGGAGCCTCACGGTCTGGAGACCGCGAGGAGCCGCACGGTCTGGAGACCGCGAGGAGCCTCACGGTCGTGAGACCGCGAGGAGCCTCACGGTCTGGAGACCGCGAGGGGTCTCACGGTCTCTAGACCGTTTGACCGCAAGATCAAGTGGATTTTTATGTATTTTTTTTTATTTAAAGAAAGCAAAAGAAAAAGGAAAAACAAAGATAGATAAAAGGGTGTTTAAAAACAAAAGAAAAGGCTAGGGAAGGTGATAATCAGGCCTTGGGTTGCCTCCCAAGAAGCGCCTTGGTTTAGCGTCGCTGGCTCGACAAGAGTATTGCTCCGGCTATGCTGACTTTATAGGGTCATGAATTTCAATGGTTTGTCTGGATAACTTGTCTGCCGGAGTGTGGTACTTTTTTAATCTGTGGCCATTTACGGTTCTCTCTCCTCCATTATCATCAATAATGATGACAGCTCCTGTCGGGTATATATGTTTGATTGTAAAGGGACCCGACCATTTGGTACGCAGTTTTCCAGGAAACATTTTTAATCTGGAGTTGAATAGGAGGACTTTGTTTCCGAAGATTATATCTTTTCTTTTGATGTGGCCATCGTGCCACATCTTAGTTTGTTCCTTGTAGATTCTTGCGTGGTGGTAGGCTGTCATTCGTAGTTCTTCTAACTCTTGGAGTTGAAGTTGTCGGAATTCACCAGCACCTTTGAGATCGAAATTTAGTTGCTTAATGGCCCACCAAGCCTTATGCTCTAATTCAACTGGCAAATGGCAAGACTTCCCGTACACTAATCGAAACGGCGTTGTTCCGATGGGTGTTTTGAAAGCTGTACGGTAGGCCCATAGAGCGTCGGATAATTTGGTTGACAATCGGTGCGGTGTCGATTGACGGTTTTTTCCAGAATAACTTTAATTTGCCTATTGGAGACTTCAACCTGTCCACATGTCTGTGGGTGATATGGTGTAGAAACTTTGTGGTTGACTCCATATTTTCTTAATAAGGCTTCAAAGCTCCGTTCCAAAAAATGTGATCCGCCGTCAGATATAATCGTTCTTGGGACGCCGAATCTGGGAAATATTATCTCTTTAAACATCTTGATAACCGGTTTTGAATCGCAAGAGGTGGTTGGTAGAGCTTCTACCCATTTTGAGACGTAATCCACAGCAACCAAGATATACTTGAATCCATAAGACGAGGGGAAAGGGCCCATATAATCTATTCCCCAAACATCGAAAAGTTCGATTTCTTGCCATATGTTCAATGGCATTTCATTTCTTCTGGTTATTCCTCCGGAAAGTTGGCACTTGTCGCATGATCGCACATATTCATGTGCGTCTTTTGCAATGGTGGGCCAATAAAAGCCAGATTGCAAGACCTTGAGGGCTGTCTTCTTAGAACTCATGTGCCCCCCAGTAGGGCCTGAGTGACAGTGCTCAAGGACCGGAGTGATTTCTGTCTCTGGGATACATCTACGAAAGAGTCCATCTGCGCATAAGCGAAAAAGATAGGGCTCGTCCCAGAAATATTGCTTAGCGTCGTGAATGAACTTCTTTTTATCGTGATAAGATGCGGATGGGTGAATGATTCCTGTTGCCAAATAGTTGACAATGTCGGCATACCAGGGAAATCCATTGGAGACTTTCATTAAGTGGTCGTCCGGGAGGGAATCTTGGATAGGAACTTTGTCTTCATCCTCAATTCTGATACGGCTGAGATGATCGGCGACGACGTTTTCCACTACGCTTTTGTCTTTAATTTCCAAATCGAATTCTTGAAGCATTAGCACCCAGCGGATAAGTCTAGGTTTTGCGTCTTGCTTCTGGATCAGATATCGTATAGCGGAGTGGTCAGTGTAGACAATGACTTTAGCTCCTATCAGGTATGAGCGGAATTTTTCAAATGCGTAGATGACAGCTAAAAATTCCTTTTCTGTAGTGGTATAATTTTTTTGTGCTTCATCCAGTGTTTTAGATGCGTAGTATATAACATGAGGTTTCTTGTCGATTCTTTGCCCTAAAACGGCCCCTATGGCAAAATCGCTCGCATCACACATGATTTTGAAAGGTAACGACCAATCTGGAGCTCGTAATATTGGTGCAGAAATCAGGGCATCTTTCAGAGTTGTAAAACTTTGCAAGCATTCTTGGGTAAAGTTGAACTCTGTGTCCTTGGTCAGCAGTTGTGTCATGGGTTTTGCTATTTTGGAGAAATCTTTAATAAATCTTCTGTAAAATCCAGCATGTCCTAAGAAGGCACGGACTCCTTTTACGTCTTTTGGTGGCATCAATTTTGAGATAACGTCAATTTTTGCTTGATCCACCTCGATCCCTCTGTCGCTCACTCTGTGTCCTAAAACAACACCTTCTGTTACCATAAAATGGCATTTTTCCCAATTTAAAATGAGGTTTGTTTCCTCACATCTTTGTAGGACTTGAACCAGGTTGAGCAGACAGTTGTCGAATGAGTCTCCATAAACTGAAAAATCATCCATGAATACCTCCATTATAGACTCTGTCAATCTCGCAAAGATAGCGGACATGCATCTTTGGAAAGTAGCTGGTGCATTACAGAGCCCAAATGGCATTCTTCTGAAAGCGTACGTCCCAAAGGGACAGGTAAAAGTAGTTTTTTCTTGATCGTCCGGATGTATCGGGATTTGGTAAAATCCGGAATATCCATCGAGGTAACAAAAGAACTTCTGATGAGCTAGGCGCTCGAGGACCTCATCTAGGAAAGGCAGGGGGTAGTGATCTTTTCGTGTTGATTTATTAAGTTTCCTATAATCAATGCACATACGCCACCCTGTAACGGTTCTAGTGGGTACCAGTTCGTTTTTGTCATTAAGAACAACGGTGGTTCCCCCCCTTTTTAGGGACCACCTGCACTGGGCTTACCCACTGAGAATCAGAAATTGGGTAGATAATGCCTGCCTTTAGAAGTTTGAGGACCTCGAGGCAAACCACCTCTTTGAGGTTGGGGTTTAACTTTCTCTGGTGTTCTCGCGATGGTTTAAACTCTTCAACCATGGGCAGTTTGTGCATACATAGAGCAGGGTTTATGCCCGTCAGATCAGTCATTTTATAGCCGATTGCTTTCTTATGCTTCTTTAGTTCATCGAGGAGTCTGTTTTCTTGATCATCCTCCAGAGTGGAGCTGATGATTACTGGACAGAGCTTCTCATCATCAAGAAAAACATGTTTAAGTCCCTCGGGTAAGGCTTTCATTTCTGGAGCCTTAGGTGGCTCAGTAGCTTCTATAATTGTGATGGCTTTAAGTTCTTCAAACGTGGCTGTCGGAGCTTCTTCAGCTTTTTCTAAGTATTGCAGGCACTGTTGTACTAGTTCACTGGCCGAAAATTCTACATCCGGATTTGTAAGAATATTTTCCAATTCGTCGGATGGTTCAGACATTTCTAACTGGGACATTTGATAAATAGCATCCAGGAGAAAGACTTCCTCTTGAATGCTAGGACCTTTCATGCTGTTTAGAACTCTGAACTGGAAAGCCTCCCTCCCAAGTCTCAGAATAATAGTTCCTGCTTCGACATCAATGAGAGCTCGGGCGGTAGCTAGGAAAGGTCTTCCAAAGATTATCGGATACCTCAGGTCTTCTTGTATGTCCATAATAACAAAATCACACGGGACATAAGAATTTGTTCCTATTCTGACAGGGATGTCTTCGATAATGCCGAGAGGGGCAGTTATGGTAGAGTCGGCTAACTAGATTGTCATAGTTATAGGTAACAAATCAGTGAAGCCTAATCTTTTACACATTGAATAAGGCATAATAGATATGCTTGCTCCTAGGTCTGCCAATCCTTTCTTGCTGGAGCCATTTCCAATGGAACACTGAATGCCGAAGGAACCTGGGTCCTTCTTTTTCTTTGGCATTTTATTAAGCAGAATATCTGAAGTGGTCTGAGCAAGTTTCACTGTTTCATGCTCCTCTGTCATATACTTTCTCGACAAGAGGGTTTTCAGGTATTTTGCCCAAGCGGGCACTTCAGAAAGGGCATCAAGAAAAGGAATATCAATGTATAACTTTTTCATAGCTTCTTTAAATTTTTGGAACCTAGTGTCCATTTTGGTTCCTTTTAGTCTGTCTGGGTAAGGAATTCGTGGTGGGACTTCTGAGATTGGTTCCTTTTCCTTTTCGTTCTCTGTAGAATTTTCTTTTTCTCTGCTTGCATTCCCTGTTGGGGAAAGGATGGCTACGTTATCATCATCATGGTCGATTCTTGTGACGTCAGGCAGGACACAACCAGACCGCGTGGTGACGGCATTAAGTTGTTCTGGTCTGTTTGGGTTATGACGGGGGTTTGCCTCTGGTTGCCCAGCAAAAGTGTCGGCTTGAGGTTTCAATTGAGCGGCAATCTGCGCCAGTTGGGCTTCTATGGCTTTTTGTTGAGCTTGTTGGTTTGCAAGCATGGTTTGTTGCGATTGAAGCATTTGTCTAATCAAGGATATTTCAGCAGATGATTGGGGAGGAGCACCCCTTTGTTGATACTGCGTGACTTGCTGTCCTGGTTGTTGTAGAGGTGCAGTTAACTGTGGTTGCAGGGGCTGCTGCAACTGGGGTTGCTGTGGCAGCTGCAACTGGGGTTGTTGCAACTGAGGGTGCAGTCCTGAATGGGCATATTGGTAAGAAGGATTCCTGGGATAGTTAGATCTTTGAAAACCTTGTCTGTAATTCCCTTGATTGAAGTTATTCTGAAATCCTGGTGGTTGTCTATTGAAAGATCCACCTTGTGCCTGCTGCTGTGGGTTGGCAGTCCCTGCAGGATTCCCGTATTGGAAACCAGGATGGTTCCTTGGTTTGTCTGGGTTGTAATACACTTGGCCAGGTATTGAATGTATGGAGTTAACTTGCTCTGGCATTTGATCTTCGGGATGCTCGATGATGGGTTCATATTGCGGCATAGGTGGTTGTAAATCCATCATGACATTGTACAACAATCCACATGATAATGTGGGATGATCGGATGCATGACAGGCTTCACAAGTTCCAGTAGCTGCCTTAACTTGTTGAACCTGAGAGCTTTTCTTCTTATCATATTCCCCGAAAGAAGTTTCGAGGGCTTGTTGCTTGCTAGCGATAGTCTTCAAAGCCTCAGCAATGGCCTTGAGTTCCATGGATTCTTCCGCTTTGTAAACCTTGAGAACGCCTTTGGGTTGGTTAGATGACCTTCCCCAATTGGATTGGTTCTCGGCCCCCAGCGTAACTATATTCCAGGCATCTTCATAATTCTTTCTCATAAAGTTTCCTCCAGATGAGGAATCTAGGAATTGCTTAATATCATCACTTACTCCTCTATAAAATGTTTCTATTAGTTGATTTTGAGAGATGCCATGGTGAGGACACTTTCTCAGGAGTTCTTTGAATCTTTCCCAAGCTTCAGCAAGCGTTTCTCTGGGTAGTTGGGAAAAGTGATTAATTTGTCCCCTAATCTCATAGGTTAGCGAAGGTGGGAAGAATTTCTCAAGAAACTTCTCTTCTAAGGGAGTCCAGGTAGTGATGATGGGGTGTCTATCCAAAGCGTTGTACCAGCTTAGTGCTCTTCCAGATAAGGTGAAGTGAAAAAGGTGTAACATGATTGCTTCCATTGCAATTCCTGCTTGGGGTACAAGTCGGCAGAGTGACTTGAATCTCTTAAGGTGATCCATGCAATCATCTCCGGGTGCTCCGGAGAAAGAGATGCCTTGCATGATCTGGATCCACTGCGTCCGAATTTCAAAGTGAGGTATGTTAATAATCGGTGGTCGGACAGGATGATCGTCTTCATAATTCTTTGGGACTGCGTAGTCCCGAAGTTGCTTGTTTCTTAACGCAAGTTGAGCAGCAGCATGCTCTGCTTGGATGCGGGCTTGTTCCTCAGCTCGGATCTCAGCTTGCACCTGAGCACGAGTGTCGGCAATAAGTTGTGCTCGTTGTGCTGCTATGGCGGCGTTGACTCTTTCTGCAACAAGGTGTTGCTCTTCGGCCATCTGTCTGGCTCTTTGGCGGTTAAGTCTATTCCTTCGGTGAAAACTTCTTTCTACCTCAGAATCGTATTCTGGTTCAGGGGAGAATCCGATGCTATGCGGGGGTTGCATACACGTTTTCTACCTGAGTAGAAGGAAAATCACACGTTAGGATAATGGAAGGAAATGAAAAAAAGATCAAGAAGTATTGGAGTTGTTATTAAGAAAAAGTGTAAAATTCTAATCAACCAAGAAGTTGGTAAGAAAAAAAACTAAAAAGTTCCGTTATCCCCGGCAACGGCGCCAATTTTTGATGGAGTTTTGCAACACCACTAAAAATCCTAAGGTGATGAATCCTTAGGTTTAGCCTTGCTAGTACTATGGTAAGAACTCCACCCACGTGTGTTAAGACACGCGGAAGTCTTATCGTAGTATAGTTAAGGGTCGAATCCTCGGGACAACGGTCTTGACGAAGTCAAGATGGAAAACGTTTTAGTTCTACTTAACTACTTAACAGTTGATATTTAGATCGAAGGTTTGATGTTGGTTCTAAAGCTAAATGCGAGGAAAGCAAAGCAAGAAGGTAAAGATTAAAGTTGTAAGCAATTGATAAAAACCACTAGGATGTTATCGGGTTTCACACCACTACACATGGATCAAGTCATGCAACATAATAAAACAACCTGCAAAAAGAGTCAAATCAGTTAGTATCTTGTAGTCCTAGCTTCCTTTCGGATAACTAGCTACGAGAAGTGTGGAGTATTGCAATGCCAGCCATCCCATAATGAATGGTCACATGCCTTGCATTACTCCTTCATGAAATGTGTTCCTCGACCTTACCAAGGTTGCACTTCTATACGTCAACTGATTCCATTTCATAGTATGAAAGTGCAACGATGGGGGTGAGTTTACTCCACTCCTGAAAACACTTCTAGACACCGAAACAGACGTATGGTGACTACATACATCCATAACCAACATTCAATCGATATTTAGATCTAAGGGTACAAACGTAGACAATTCATACCAAAAGACAATATGTAACACAAGTTGATGATCAAGCAACTAGTATTCATTAAGCGATTGAAGTCAAACTGAAAGGAAGAGTATCTTTATTACAAGTTATTGAATTACATCGCATGAAATGAAAACATGGGTAGCGGGGCTACTCCCCGCACCCTAGTGAAAGAAACTACTCGCTCATGGCAAAGGAGGTGAGAAGAGAGAGAAAGAACGTAATCTCCACGGAGGAGGGAAGGTTGAACCCTTGGTGAAGAGAGCAACGATCTTCGCACTTCGTGGTTGCTTTGATGAAGGATTTTCTCTTCCCACCTTCTTTGTTGAAGAGATGGAAAGAAGAGAGAGAAGGAAGCTTGATGATGAGCACGGATCCCAAAACTGGCAGCCTTGGGGCAGTGGACAGAAGATCAGAGTGCTCTGGGTCTGGAGGGGCAGCCTTTGGGCGTCTTGGAATTCGATCCCCTTGAAGTGGCCCTTGAGGTCCTATTTATAGGCTTCAAGTTGAGCCCAAACGGTCTTGAGACCGTGAGGCTTGTCGCGGTCTTGGGACCGTGAGGCTTCTCGCGATCTTGGGACCGTGAGGCTTCTCGCGGTCTTGGGACCGTGAGGCTTCTCGCGGTCTTGGGACCGTGAGGCTTCTCGCGATCTTGGGACCGTGAGGCTTCTCGCGGTCTTGGGACCGTGAGGCTTCTCGCGGTCTTGGGACCGTGAGGCTTCTCGCGGTCTTGGGACCGTGAGGCTTCTCGCGGTCTTGGGACCGTGAGGCTTCTCGCGGTCGTGGGACCGTGAGGCTTCTCGCGGTCTTGGGACCGTGAGGCTTCTCGCGGTCTTGGGACCGTGAGGAGTCTTTGTGAATTTTTTTGTGTTTTCTGTAATGAAAAAGAGGAAAAGTTAGTTTATTGATGTATCTGCAATAAAATAAGAAGGTTTAATGATTCTATTTAGTTTATCTAAGAAAGAGTATGGAAAACTAAAGATAACTAATAAGATAACGTCACAAAATGAGAGGTTATCAGGTTTCACCACCACTACACATGCTAACACATCTAAAACACGTCCAGGACAGAAACAACTATCCAAATGGAGTTGCAAACCCTCAGTACGAAAGTTAGGTTCGTAAAAGCATCACCTATAGGCATCAGATGTCTCATCACCTACAGATCACACACTTACTACTCTAAAGATCTCTTTTAGAAGTTCTCGTCAAGGTATCAACCATATTAAATGCTATTAATAAACCTAAGTATTGAAGTTCTCACAACAAAGGGTTATAATAGATCATGCAAAGTAGGTGATTAGTCCACAAGCACGCATAAAACAATTAGCATGAGATGAAAAGTTATATACAAGCCATGGAATGTTTTAAGATGAACATGTAAGCATGGGCAGCGAGGCTAGTCCCCACACCCCAGTGAAGAGGACTACTCGCTGCTCATGATGGAAACAAAAAAACAAGAGAGAGGGAAGATTCTGCCATGGTCATGGTGAAGAAGGTGGTCAGAGCTGTTGGTATGTATGCCCTGAGAGCCAATCATGGGATGATTGGTGGGATACATTAAGATTGATTTGATAAACATCAAAGGCAAGCTTCCAATTCTTTCTGGTTCAGTCATATGAGATAGTGATAGAACATATTGAATGTCTAGAGAATGACAGTACTCAATGACGTATGCCTTCAGGTTCAGGACCTGAACGATGAGATCATACGGATGCTAAGAGTTTGTACATTCTTGTTATGTCCCTAGTCGGATGTCATTGTGGAAGGTAGATAGACAGCAATGACACACAAGACTAGATTGTGGTGTTGGTTGATGACAGAATCTCATTAGTCATGATATAGAGATATCAAACCAAACACATAGGTACTTGTTAGAGAACAAGTGTACCGGACAGACCCACCGTGAGTTTGACACATGGAACCATGATATGGTAGTCACAGTCAGTACTCACAGTGATGGTGGTGAGTGTGATTCTTTGACCTAAAATCACTACACTCAACACATGTCGTTGGGCACACTTTGACATCATCAAACGCAGTCCTGAAACATGGGTTGTTATAAAGGTGATGACTGGGTGGCTTTGACACATGGGGCTTTTGAGGGGTGAGTGATAGATATGGGATTTGTCCCTCCTGAGGGAGTTTGATATCCAAGGCCACTTGATGAGTAGGATTGAAATAGGTGTGCGCACGCATGTGTGAATCAGTATGTGATATTGGTGTCATACATATCTCTTCCAATCTACTCTGAGATCAAGAAAGTGAATGAACGTTGACAGGATGATTGTTCCATGCCTCAAGTTCATTCGGGATATCAGTGACAAAGGAATTATACATTCTCTATAACACCATTCACGGATTGTAGGATTCAAAGTTGTTCTCCAACTTTCTATTTCACTTGGGTAGCACTGATGTGTGACTAGGCACCGCTCTTTGCTTGTGAAGTCATAAGTGTTATGGACTTTCACTGCCAACGTGAAAAGGAACTGCAGGGTCAGACACATAGGATTTAACCTGGAAGAGGAGTTTTATCCACAAACAATGTTTAGATTGATTACTAAAGGACTTTAGTAGTTCAATTAAACACTCAATTAATTGATAGCTCAAAATCATAGTGTTAAAGGTGTTGGACAGATTGATTAGAGTATTGGATTGATTGACATCGCAATTGATTGATTCTGCACAATCTGCACTCCCAACCGATCGGCTCATGTGATGAACCGATTGGCTGAGCTTGGTGAACCGATCAGCTCAAGTGTTGAGTCAATCGGCTCAAGGACAGGGTGAATGATTGCTTCAAGTGTTGAAACGATCGGTTCAACTGTTGCAACCGAGCATGTTGGGAAAGTAGGATTGGTGAGAATTTTCCTTTCGTTTCACTTGCCCAATTTGATTGGAACAAGGATTGGTATTTGATACCAATTAGAAACAAAAGTTGGAAAGACAATCGGGAACTGGCCAGGACCAAGAACCGACTGGTTTATAAGTGAACCGACCGGATCATGGGTCCCAACCGATCGGTTGAGGTGTCAACCGACTGGTTCAGGTCCCCAACCGACCGTTTCAGTTGTTAAACGATCGATTCAGGTTGCGAGTTGGTTGTTTTGTGGAAAATCTCGAACCCTTCTACTCCTGCTTATAGTCCCGCATTTCCCGGGATGGAGAACCATGTCCCATGACCCTCCTATATATAGGGGTATTGGGGGCTTCTCAAAGTACAACTCAGTGCAACTAGTTGCTCTGCAAAGTTGTCGTTCTCTGGTTTTGGTAACTGAGAGAGCCCGAGCAAGTGCTACCCGAAAAGGGAGGCACAACAAGGGAAAGACAACTGCAGTTGCAACTGGCAGCAGGAGAGTGTGTTGGCAACTAGTACGTCAACAGAAGGGTGTGACTCCTTCCAATTCCTTGTGGGACAAGGAGATTGGAGTTCCAGGTGGTCCGTGTGAACTACTTCAGAGGCGGGAGGTTTCTGCCGCTAGGAGGACAACCTTCAATCCTGTCAGTCCCGGTGCGACCAGGAGCTGCACAGACACCGTCCAAGACAGGAGGTGAAGACCACGCAAGGCGCAAGGTATTGTTACTGAGCAAGCCTCGGGACAAGGTATGATTCCACAAACCATCCTTTCCTATTGTATAGACGTTGACGCGTTTCCTTGTTCTGGGTTTGGGGAGAAAAAAAATTTTGTTTCCACTGCCATCTCTGCCTCCCCTAAAACCCAACAGTGGTATCAGAGCCACGTCAACTGCTCTATACTTTAGGATTATCGATATGATCGATTTTGGTTTGTCGCCTTTGTTTATTGCATACGATGTGAATAAAATTGGCTTTATGCTTGTCCAATCCTAAATCCACAAATCCCAATTTACATATATGATATGTATTATGAATGCACTCGATACGCGTCACCCTTAAACGAGTTTTGTGGTGGATGTATAGCATGGTTATGGCCAATAAACCCTATCTGTGTATGGTTGTATGTGGTTTCTTGCATCTCGGTCTGCGCACCGGTCTTCTTTCTCCTATTCTTGATGTAACTCGAAATAATTCGAGATTTCTTTCCTATCTTTGCTCCCCCAGAATGTAACTCGGGGTTTCTCTTTTTACAATGTAAAATAGGATAGAATTTTATTTCTTATTATATCGAAGAACGGAGGACATCCTGACGATAGCTGAGATGATCGGTTCAAGGAGTGAACTGATCGGTTGACGTTCTAGACGATCGGTTAAGGAGTAAGCTGATCGGTTGATGACCGATTCGAGGAGTGAGATAAGCGGGTGGCGGCCATGATGAGATGCACGACGACCAGGCAAACCGATCGGTTGGAGGAGCAAACCGATCGGTTGGAGGAGCCAACCGATCGGCTGGTGGCACCCAGACGACCAGGCCAGGATGAGCAAATCAATCATGTGATGAGTTGATCTACTCAAAAGGCAAAGCACATATTTCATCTTGTACAGGTTGCATGTGATGTAGACCTAGATGACTGTGATTCCTCATGGCTCAGGGAATCACATTAGGATGGCCATAATCATCTCTTTTATCATTTTGCATATTTTCTGTGGGATATAGCATGTATATGATACGTACTATGTATTGTGGTGATTGGATATGTATATGTATATAAAAACAAAATCCCTCATTAAAATATTAAGTCTTATATGCCTTCCATTAGCGGATCACATGAAAAACTCGATCGACCAAGCGTAGGTTATGCCAAAGTGTGGTGTGTCGTCTATCTTGTGGAAGTGTGAAGGGTAGACATGTAGGTTCTGCCAAAGCAGGGTGCATGTTTACCGTGTCGACTTTTGGGTTAGACTTAACTGGTGATTCTTAGAGCGTCTAAGCCCAGAGGCAAGGAATGTTCATGGCAAGGTGTTGTGCATGTTCATTCATCAAGAGTTGCATATGATGCAATTGGCATGATGGCCTACCTAAATAGTCAAGATTGTGGGCGATCAGCCAAAGCTTACTCATGACTTGATGAAATATGGATCTTGCCCACTAGAAGGTTGTACGCTGCAATCTTCCGAATTGATGGTGAAGGCTATCAATTTGAAGTAAAATAGTGGGAGCGATAATTAATTAAAGGCCTAATTTTATCGTCAACTTTTCAAATCAATCAAACAAGTCAAAAAGAGTTTTGGACTAAAATTGCATATATTTCCTTTTGTTAAATTAAATGGTTAATCAACAATAATCACTTTATTTGTGATCGGTCTTTGAGACCAACAAATTAAATGGGAATAATTTCACGACTGGTTAGGATGATGAGAAGTGTTCTCAAAGAGTGAAAGCTCTAAGTCCTAGTTATACCAAGACCAGATAAACTCAATCCCACCACATCAATGGCTGAAAGTATGCTTATGGAAGCATACCAAGGAAGACATTGATGAGGAGTGCTTGATGTTGTGTTCTCTGAGCTATGAGTTGCAGAGACAACATGAGACATATGATGTCTCCAGGACACTGTCCTAGTATGTCATGACAGAAGGAGATCCAGTAAGGTATTCACATACTCAATATGATTGGGTATATGGAAAAACCAGACTAAGATGGATTCCCTCTGAGCCAAGAGTTGGCTATTGGTATGATACTGCAAATGTTGCGAGAATCATACAGTTCATGATAAACTACAACATGAAAAACTTTGACAAGAGTTGACAAAGTTGTTGGACATGTTGAGGATAGTAGAGGCAAAGATGAAGAAAGACAAACCATAATCTTTTATGTGATCAAAGAAAAGGTAAGTCTTAAGGGCAAGGGCAAGGGCATGGGCAAAGCAAAGAAGTGTTTTGATGCTAGCCAGCAGCCCAAGCTGTCTTCAACCTCAAGGCACATGGGGAAAGGGTGTATGAGGGAATTGCCCTCTATATCTGGAAGAACAAAAGAAGATGAAGGAGGGTATGGAGATCTCCACCTAAGGTATCATGAAATGAACCGCTTCTTTATCTGAGGTATATGATACCAAGATATGGATCTATCATATATGATATGCAAGATCCGCAAAGAAGTGATGGCCTTTGTGAAAGGACCAAGAAAGAAGTACCCATCATTGGAGCAAGTGTTTCTACCATAGATAGGAGTATATTTCAGTTTATTTCAACCTAAAGGGCATGAAATAGAGTTGAGAACTACTATTTCATATATTGCCAATAGATAGAAACACTTTATTTTTGCATATTGTATGACAATGATGGCAATTAATAAAGTTGATGTTTCAATCTTAAAGATATGATCTTTGTGGCAATGCCTTGTTTATCTTATGATACATGGTATGCATAAGATAAAATGATACCTAAAGTTATTGATAACTCAAACAATCAAATTAGCATCAATCATGAGAAATTCATTTCTAGTTTCCATATGATGGATAAATCTAGACTCTTTTGGTTGGATAACCAGTAAGAGACATGAATCTCTTGGACATGATTAATCAATCTTCACTAATGGTAGTGGGAGAATGATTATCCTATTAGGTATAATACATATGATGTATTTACATACCTATTGGAACAAATGCTAATACTTCAAAAGGTGTTTAGAGAAATACCAATATGAATATCTTGAAGTGTTCAAGAATATCATAGATGAAGTAAGGATTTGGTAAAGTGTTAATTCTTGATGAGATCAATGAATGAAATACTTGGACCAAATGTTTGAGATCCTTTTGAGTGATTATGATAGTGTATCATAGTGAACTCATGATTAAGGCATGGTGATGTCTAAATCAAGAAGGAATCATACTCTAAAAGGTTAGAGAATGATTATCAAATAACTGAATTCTTCTTAATAAAAGAATACCCCACACTAATAAAGGACATTGAGAATCACAAGGAGTTGTGAGTTCTTATATCCTTAACAGATACACCTCAATTATCTATGTGATGAGTTGTTCATGTGATGAGTCAACTATCTAGATGAATATGAGGAACCAAATTTTGAGTTATGGTTTATTACCATTACATCCTAAATGACATCCATGTGAACCATAAGGTATGACCTTGATGGTAGCACCCATTGGAATGAAATCCATAAGTGAAAATGAATCTCAAAGGTTAAGATACATGGATAACATTTTGAGAAGGATGATGCTTGTTGATTGCAACTTAATGACTAAAGGCATTTGGCATATGGATACTAAAACCGCATTCCTTTGAGGAATAAAACAAGGATGTGTACGTGGCACAACCTATAAGGTTTATGAATCCACTAATGCAAATGAAGTCTATAAGTTACAATGGACTAATCAATGTGATTGATTGAGTACAAGCAACTCAAAATTGGATCTTTACTTTGATGATATAGTCAAAGGGTTTGACTAATATGTCAAAGATAAAGAAGGGATCTGTGATTTAGTGGGAGCGTGTTCACATTCCACATGTTGATGTGAAATGGAAATGTTCTAGAATGGAAATCCAAAAGTGGAAATTATCTTTAAGGAAGACAGAGATGTTTCCTATGTGATAGTAATAGAGATCTATAGAGATAGTTCTCGAAAACCTCTTGACTTGGAAAGGAGAGAGCATACATTGGCAATCTATACTAAAGGGTTCAGTATACACAGATTCAGTGGGAGAAAACTTGTCCATGATACATGGAGTTTTTTTTTATGACCAAGAGAACCCACCCCGGGCGAAGCCGACATGGTAAACTCTCGAGGCATGAGAGGGTGTGGTCCGGTCACCATGATACATGGAGTTAGTATCCCAAGGCCAAGTGTCCAATTCTTATGAAGAATGGGAATACTAGGAATAGATATGGATCTATCATGTATGTAATCATCCCATTATCTTGCATGTATGGACATGGCAAGAATAAAATACATTCATCATCTTGTATGTAGGACATGACAATATGATGTGCTCATCCTGATAACTCGTATGTGGGACATGACGAGTGGATGTCTGTCTAATTCCAGTAAGGGTTACTAGAAACCATAAGAACTTGATAAGTACTTGAGAAGTACTAGTTCTATGGAGATAAGGAAGAGTTCGATGTAAAGAGTTACATTGATGTGAACTTCTGAAAAGGACAGAAAATTAATCGCAAAATATATATAGGATATATAAAAGTGAAAGTTTGTTGATAATTGGAAGTGTTCGAATAAAACCATTTAAAAGGGAAATGTCGAGTATCCATGTATTAGAGAATAGCAGTGGATACTATATGGATCTGGAAGTTCATGAGATGAACTTATAAATATTCCGATCATTGATGACAAGTATGGAATCCTTCATCATGCAATGTGGCTAAAGGTTAGCAAAGGAATACTAGATCGCATATTACAGGAACTCCATCTCATACGTGTGACGTACAGCGAAGAGATGAGAGACATGAAATTTATACTGACTTTGGCAAGGTGTTGCCATAACTCACTATGTTCGCACTAGAGCACAGTAACGTGTGGGACATGTTTGAATATCACTATGAATATGATTCAAGGGTGATTGGCTCACAGTGCAAGTGGGAGTCTGTTGGTATGTATGCCCTGAGAGCCAATCATGGGATGATTGGTGGGATACATTAAGATTGATTTGATAAACATCAAAGGCAAGCTTCCAATTCTTTCTGGTTCAGTCATATGAGATAGTGATAGAACAAATTGAATGTCTATAGAATGACAGTACTCAATGACGTATGCCTTCAGGTTCAGGACCTGAATGATGAGATCATACGGATTCTAAGAGTTTATACATTCTTGTTATGTCCCTAGTCAGATGTCATTGTGGAAGGTAGATAGAAAGCAATGACACACAAGACTAGATTGTGGTGTTGGTTGATGACAGAATCTCATTAGTCATGATATAGAGATATCAAACCAAACACATAGGTACTTGTTAGAGAACAAGTGTACCGGACAGACCCACCGTGAGTTTGACACATGGAACCATGACATGGTAGTCACAGTCAGTACTCACAGTGATGGTGTTGAGTGTGATTCTTTGACCTAAAATCACTACACTCAACACATGTCGTTGGGCACACTTTGACATCATCAAATGCAGTCCTGAAACATGGGTTGTTATAAAGGTGATGATTGGGTGGCTTTGACACATGGGGCTTTTGAGGGGTGAGTGATAGATATGGGATTTGTCCCTCCTGAGGGAGTTTGATATCCAAGGCCACTTGATGAGTAGGATTGAAATAGGCGTGCGCACGCATGTGTGAATCAGTATGTGATATTGATGTCATACATATCTCTTCCAATCTACTCTGAGATCAAGAAAGTGAATGAACGTTGACAGGATTACTATTCCATGCCTCGAGTTCATTCACAATATAAGTGACAAAGGAATTATACATTCGTTGTTACACCATTCACGGATTGTAGGATTGAAAGTTGTTCTCCCACTTTGTATTTCACTTGGGTAGCACTGATGTGTGACTAGGCACCGCTCTTTGCTTGTGAAGTCATAAGTGTTATGGACTTTCACTGCCAACGTGAAAAGGACCTGTAGGGTCACACACATAGGATTTAACCTGGAAGAGGAGTTTTGTCCACAAACAATGTTTAGATTGATTACTAAAGGAGTATAGTAGTTCAATTAAACACTCAATTAATTGATAGCTCAAAATCATAGTGTTCAAGGTGTTGGACAGATTGATTAGAGTATTGAATTGATTGAAATCGCAATTGACTGATTCTGCACAATCTGCACTCCCAACTGATCGGCTCATGTGATGAACCGATCGGCTGAGCTTGGTGAATCGATCAACTCAAGTGTTGAGTCGATCGGCTCAAGGAAAGGGTGAACGATTGCTTCAAGTGTTGAAACGATCGGTTCAACTTTTGCAACCGGGCAAGTTGGGAAAGTAGGATTGGTGAGAATTGTCCTTTCGTTTCACTTGCCCAATTTGATTGGAACAAGGATTGGTATTTGATACCAATTAGAAACAAAAGTTGGAAAGTCAATCGGTAACTGGTCAGGACCACGAACCGACCGGTCCAGAAGTGAACTGACCGGCTCATGGGTCCCAACCGATCGGTTGAGGTTTCAACCGACCAGTTCAGGTCCCCAACCGACCGTTTCAGTTGTGAAATGATCGGTTTAGGTTGCGAGTTGGTTGTTTTGTGGAAAATCTCGAACCCTTCTACTCCTACTTTTAGTCTTGCATTGCCCGGGATGGAGAACCCTGTACCATGGCCCTCCTATATATAGGGGTATTGGGGGCTTCTCAAAGTACAACTCAGTGCAACCAGTTGCTCTGTAAAGTTGTCGTTCTCTGGTTTTAGTAACCGAGAGAGCCCGAGAAAGTGCTACCCAAAAAGGGAGGCACAGTAAGGGAAAGACAACTGCAGTTGCAACTGGCAATAGGAGAGTGAGTTGGCGACTAGTACGTCAACAGAAGGGTGCGACTCCTTCCAATTTATTGTGGGACAAGGATATTGGAGTTCCAGGTGGTCTGTGTGGACTACTTCAGAGGCGGGAGGTTTCTGCCGCTAGGAGGACAACCTTCAATCCTGTCAGTCCCAGTGCAACCAAGAGCTGTACAGACACCATCCAAGACAGGAGGTGAAGACCGCGCATGGCGCGAGGTATTGTCCCCGAGCAAGCCTCGGGACAAGGTATGATTCCACAAACCATCATTTCCAATTGTATAGACGTTGACACATTTCCTTGTTCTGGGTTTGGGGAGAAAAAAAAATTGTTTACACTGCCATCTCTGCCTCCCCTAAAACCCAACAAGAGCTCGGTGGAGAAACAGTCTTCTACACGATGTCGGGGTAGATCTAGAATGAGGAGGGAGAGAACACCAAGGCAGGTGAGGCATATCTTCTCTCTCCTTCTTCCTTCTCTTCTCATGCACTTGCGTGCAGGAGAAGGACCGGTAGGTTGCTGGCGGCGGAGTAGATCTGCAGATCTAAATTCCAACCACTTTCGTGGCTAGAAGATAGATCTGGATGGAGTGGAGATGGAGGAGATATAAGAACTCCACAGAGATAGTCCTTGGTGAAGATCGTCTTCCTAAGGGCAGGGCACAAAGTGGCAGCCTGCCGATGTCATGGAAGAGGTGCTTTGACAAGACGGGTGGGTGGCCTATTTATAGGCACACTCCACCAACTTACTTTTGGATCACGGTCATGGTCCTCTTGAGGTCACGATGTGATTGCAATCATGATCTTGTGAAGTCGAGGTCATCGTCAGGCCGCAATGTGCTTCAGGTTGCAGTTTCCTGAGATGTAACTAGGACGTGGTCGGTTGTGGAGGGGAAAGGTCACGACCTGACTATGGCTCGTAGTATAGCTTGGTCGGGGTTGCAGTCTTTTGTGTGGTCGCGGTCTGCACTGGTCAATGTGTATCCTCTGGTCATGGTCCTCTTCAGAGGTCAAGGTGTAGGCATCTTCTAGCATTGTGGTCGCAGTTGAGACAATGCCCCCTTGGGATCGTGGTCGCGGTCCTTTTTTGAGATCGTGGCCGTGGTCATTGTAAGGACCCTGACCTGCGTTTAGGGTTTACCCTGTTTGTTTTGCTTGATCTTGGTGCTTTGGTGCTTGCTAATCACCTTTAGTGGTAATTAGGGTTTGGTTGTGCTTTGTTGAGAGTTTGAGGGGCTACTTGCAAATAACCCAAGTTTAGGGTTTTGTGGGCAAGTTTGCCATCTTGTGAGATGTTTTCCCTCTTTGCTTCCTCTAGGGTTGAGAGGAAGGCTTGGGCTTGTTGTTGAGTCTTTTGGGCCTGAGTTGAGCTTGTTTGGGCCTTGGAGTTCCTTGTTTGGGCTTGCTTGAGCCTTGTGTCGCCCAGGGCAGGTGGTGTGTCGCCCAGTTGCTTGGTGTGTCGCCCAGTAACTCTTGTTGTGTCGCCCAGATGGCTTGGCTTGGTTGGTGGACACATGGTGCACATCTTGGACAAGTGCCTTATGGCTTGCATGAGAGGTGGCTTGAGTTGGTGGACATGTGTCCCTTGGGTGGGCGACACATAGCATGGTTGTACCTTGGTTTCTCCTCCCCTTCTTCCTATATAGGTAGTTCTTCTCCTTGCCTTAGTCTCCTTTGGTCCTTTGGTCTCCCCTCCACCCTTGGTGCATGATACCCCTCTCCATCTTGCTTGTGTTGGCCGATATACTTCCTTGGAGCTGAAGTGGTGGCCGATACACCTCCCTGGAGCAGCCTGGTGGACGATAGCTTGGAACCTTGGAGTGCTTTGGAGCTTGGAGCTTAAGGCGGGTTGCATAGTTTCTAACCCTAACTCTTTTACCTCTAGCTATAACCTTGTTACATGTTAGTAATCTAGCTTAGTTCCTTGCTTGTGTATCTCGCTTTAGTTTCCTTTAGTGGTCGATATCCCCCTCTAGGGTTTTAGGGTTCCTTTGTATACCTTTGCTTTCTAGGGTTTGGGGCTTCCTTGTATTGAAGGTTGAAGATGACCTAGGGTTGGGCGATACCCCTTCCTTGTGAGTGTGTTGGGTGATACACTTGCCCCTAAGTTGAACGATATGAGTAACCTTGGGTTGAGCAACACCTTTGTTTCTGAGTTGGCCGACATGGTCCCCTTTGCTCTTGAGTTGGCCGACATGATGACCATGTTGGGGGACATGGCACTTTGGTTGGATGATAGGATGAGTCCTTGTGGGTGGCCGATACCCTTGCCCATGAGTGGGCGATAGGGTGAGCTAGGTTTGTTGGCCGATATGGCTAGGGTGAACGTTATCCTTTTTATGGGCGATATGGTTCCCTTGTTCTTCTCTTGAACGATAGGCCTTGTGGTGGACGTTAGGGCCAAGCATGGCATGACAAGTTGGATGATAGGCTTTGTACCCTAATGGTCGATATCCATGTTGGGTGATACCCTACCCTATGTGCAGGATGTGTGAGGGCCGATAGGGTTAGTAGTGAGTGTTGACCGATAGGGTTAGTAGTGAGTGTTTACCGATAGGGTCATGTAGTGCCATGAGTGTTAGGGTTGGGCGATAAGCCTTGGGCCATGGTGGCCGATAACCCTAATGGCTGATAGCCATGGTGGACGATAGCCCTGTTGGGCGATACCCTACTCATGTGCTGGATGTGTTGGCCGATATGGTTGATGGTTTTGGCCGATATGGTTGATGGTGTGATGACCAATAGGGATAGTGTGGTAGTCGATACCCATGTTTTGTGATAGGCTTTAGATGAGGGTTGTGAGGCTATAGTGAGGGTATGAGTTTCTTTGGTGACGGTCCCTCATGTGATGGAAGTGGATGCTTATCCATTAACTAATAAAATGATGGTGGTGTTTGTGATACCATCAATATATAATATGTTGCCTTGCAAATAATAAGGATGCTAATGATAGTAATGTATATGATGTTAGCCCTCATGTAATTGATGCATGATGTGACCCTTATGCTTAATTGTTAATGATAAAGAAGATGATGATAACTACTCTAGTAGTTTGTTTAATGATAATAATGTTGGTAATAATGATGCTAAGTGACAGTTACATGAAAGGTTGCTTCATGATAAAGATGACAATAGTTGATGACATAGTAATGACCTTGTTAATAATAGTGTTGGTTCTGTAAACACAACATGATCTCTATATACCCTGATTGTTTGTACAATCTCGATATAAGGGTAAGTATCAGTATGGTTGTTTAATGATGTACTTAACATACTTGATTACCAAATAACTGTCATATTGATAAGTAGATTATCTTGAATGATATTTCATGATAGTGAGCATCTTCCTTATGTTGAATCTTCAATTATAGTACACCCTAACCTTGCAGGTGATGTTTTATCCATAAGAAGGCTATGAAATTTATGAGTATCATTACTTGATAATTATCCTATGAGGCTGTATGTAGGATATGTTGGTCCCATGATGATGATGTGAGCCTTGAGAGGCAGTAACAATACATGATGAGGGGTTGAGACCCTGTGATATGTGATGATCCTTGAGATGGATCTGGATGGTTGGCAAGAGGCCATGTGATAACATGTGATGTTGGATCCTTAAGATGGATCAGGTTGATATGATTAGATCATAATATAATGTTCTTTACTTTCCGTTATATCTTGCATGTTATATAACTTGGTTGAATCTTGCAATCCATCTAAAAAGATACTAATTAATCCCAGTGAAATATATCATGTAGTTTGCCCTGGCCATAGATCCATCATCGTCAGGACCTGGTGATGGTGAAACAGGTTTTCCTACAGGTTAACCTGGAAGCGCATATTGTTGAATATGTGTAGGTTGCTCCTAGCCTGAAAATGAGGAGGAAGAGTGTAACTTCGGTTGCAGACTCAGATATGTGTTTAGAGCATGGTGAACAGGCCCATGGCTCAGGATATGTGATGTATGGAGCATGAATGCGTTCATGGCTCAGAGCACGGTGAACAGGCCCGTGGCTCAGTTTTACTAGCGCCGTGACCTGTACCAAGGCGGGCTAGAGAATGGGTAGCCTATGGAGCTAACCCTGTGGCTTAGACCACTTCAGCATGTGACTGCGGTCCTGCTTGTGTTGTACTCATGTACTGACCATGAGGTGGGAGGTCGTAGAGTCCGGCTCTTCCATTGACCTTGTATGGCACCCTCTTGGGTTTCGTAACCGAAGGTTGGATTTGAACGGTACGGTTCAAATCCTCAGGGCATAATAAAGTGTAATACAGCCGTTTAGTATTTACTGATCAGATCAAACACGAAACATTGGTTGAGTCCTTGTTTGTGTAATATCTCTGATATACCTTGCAGGTTATGTGGTAATCGGTCTTATCTTGATAATCAGGTTATATGGCATTATACCCTGTTCTAATAATCCGGTTACATGTTGATATATCTCATCTTGATAGTCATGTTCCTTTGAAAGACATCTGGTTTTACGCTTTAGTACAACTGGTATGCTTGCCGGTAAGAATGATCTTGCTATATATATATATATATATATATATATATATATATATATATATATATATATATATATATATATAACTGCTTCTGATATATCTGCTCATGTTATAATTGCTGTTATGGTTTATCTTGCTGAGGTTCTATAGTTGCAGTGGGGAGCTATGTTTCCCGCTGGGACAATTGTTCAATTGTCTCACTCCGCTGGTTTACACCCTTTTTAGGTGGTCGAGGTAGATGTGGTCGTGGTTGTGGTGTTGCGGACGAGCAGCTTGAGGAGCAGTAGAAGGCAAGCGTTGGACATGCTGCTGTTTTGGATGTTTTGTAGTAGAGTCTAGAGTCATCCCTATACTCTCAGGTCCTTGGCAGTGTTTTGACGATGTTTCGCGAAGATCGTTCGATGATCTCTGTATATCCTGCTGTTGGCCGGATGTGGGCCTTTATGTATATATGAACAGGTGGTGAACTCATGTGATGGATGGACAGCTGTTCCTGAGCTGTGGACACGTGTCAGATCTTGTGTATGTACATATTTATATGACATGTTTCTGTGCAGGATGAGGACTGGAAAGTAATAGTTTCACAGTTTATCAGTTTTCCGCAATCGGTTTTAATTAACCCGTGTTTTTGATAATCTGTGGTTATGGTGTTTTCCGCACGTTTTCGCGTAACACCTTGTTATCTGTGTGATAATGGGATGTGTTGCCACAGTCATCATGAATCAAACCCACCCCCATGGGGGTGGGGGGCTATTGCTGAGGGTTGATTGTCCTACATTGATGAATCCTCTAACTTATGATGATGCTTTCTGATGAAGGATCTAGCCATCGAAAAAGGGTACAAATTATTGAAAGTTTCTTGGAGACAAATAGATGTGATCAAAACTCTAAATAATGACATGGAACTGAGGAAAATTTTATATGAGCATATTCAAGGGGTGAATGTGAGCTTTTAGTGCAAAATTGGGCCAAAATGGTGACTAAAACTAAAACGAATATTAATTCATCAAAAACCCATGTGTCAAAGTCACCTAACCATCACCTTTATAAAAATCTATATTTCAGTATTGCGTTTGATGATGTCAAAGTGCACCCAATGACATGTGATGAGTGTAGTGATTTCAGGTCTAAGAATCACAATCACCACCATCACTGTGAGAGTTGTCTGTGACTACCATGTCATGGTTCCATGTGTCACTCTAACGGTGGTTCTGTCTGATACATTGTTATCTAACATGAATCTATGTGCTTGGTTTGATATCACATATCATGATTAATGAGACTCTGTCATCAACTAGCACACACTCTAGTCTTGTTGTGTCATTGTTGTCTATCAACCTTCACAATGACATCCTACTAGGAACAAAACAATAATGTACAAACTCTTAGCATCTATATGATCTCATTCTTCAGGTCCTTAACCTGGAGACATATGCCATTGAGTACTGTCATTCTCTAGACATTCATTCTGCTCTATCATTATCTTATAACTGATTGAACCAGAATAAATTGGAAGCTTGCCTTTGATATTTATCAAATCAATCTTAATGTATCCCAATCCAATCATCATATGATTGGCTCTCAGGTCATACATACCAATAGATACAAGAATATTACTATGTGTAGACTTCAAAATATAAAGATACAAAACAAACTAATACTTATTTAAAGATGAATAATTACTCTTTACATTGGAAAAGAATGGAATTAATGTATTTACACATCTCACATAGAATAAGATTTTAAGTTGTCAATTTTTACTTATTAATTACATCTCATGATAAAAAATGAAACTACAATGTTGGATAAAATTTCAATTAAGAATGTGATGAATTAATACATTCAATGGCATACACCTACATGCATTGATAAGCTACAAAATAGGAACAACATGATATGAATACACATGTATACGTCAAGTTGTAAATAGAAAAAATGTAATTCTCTCTAATAATCAAGTTAACAATGCACCTAATCCATTATAGTATTAGTACTCGTATTGTATAAATACATTGTCTTATCTACATTTTTACTCAATTTATACAAGGTTTCCCTTAATCAGACATTTTGTTAAGTTTAATGCTTGATTAGATTTATATCAGGAACAAAATCATGAAGAATGGAGTGATAAATAAATATCTTTATATTTTTAAACCCTTACACCATGATGACATTTGGAACTATTAGTTCTATCTCTCACAAAAAAGGCACTTATAGATAGCTTAGTTGGTAATACATGTTGCTAATCGCAATGTAGGGCTTGGGTTCGAACCATGGGACGTCAGAAAAGGGGATTCCGCTATAATAATAATGCCCATTTTTTGGGGCATGATGATGAATGAGACCCAAATTCATTAAGTGGATATTTATAAAACAAGCTCTCTAGTTTATCAATTTATCCTATATGATGTAAATTAAGTTGTGAGAGAAACAACCAAGCCACTACACAATCCAATTACTTCATCATATCATTCCTTTACTATATGTGGATGAATAAAATTATTAGTTTATGACATGGAGTCTTACATCCAACAACCAAATATTAGCATTTGATTGGACCATAACTATTTTTTTTAATTACTAACTAGCATGTAGAAAAACTAATAACTATCTTTCCAGTTGTATGTTAACCAATATTAAACGAAACTAGTAACTAGCTTCTAATGACTAAATAAGAAAAGAATTTCTATAAACTTACTAATCAACATAGAGAATATAACCATCTTTTGTTTTAGACCAAATAAATGTTGTCGTGAACAATTATAGTGTTAATGCAAAACCCATCATTCATGAAACATAGAAAGAGTGATTTTCTATAGTGAGTATTGCATATCTTATGACTGTATAAAGAATATATTGCCTTGTTTCCTACTAATTGAATACCAGTCAACATTAATAAATGATTGATGTTACACATAAACTTAATTATATTCTATGGTCTTGTTTATTTATTATCTGATTCACTATTAATGTGAGTTACTATCTGGAGTGTACAGTCGCAAAATTGATATTCTCCACTTATTCTCTACTCTCCTGATCTTCTCCAACATCTTATTAATGGTTGGATAACAACCAAACAAGTCAAAGATGATTGTCGATGATGACCAAAATACTAAGAAAAAACAAAGGTCCATTACACCAGAAGAATCATCATTGATGGAGAGGGACCCTTTGGAAGGAACAATTATATATGAGAAAGAAAGGGCTCTTGTTCGTCTATCTTAGAACCATGCTGAGATGGATTAGTGAGTTTTACATGTACATTTTATTCTTAATTGTATTGTGTAATATCTATGATGTGAACCTTTTCTAAAATTGCAGTATCCTCTTCTTTGACAGATATTGAAGACTACATGGGAGCAGTCTTATATTATTAGATGGAACCAATTTCCTTTATGATGAGGTCATAGACTCATATATAAAATATCACAATATTAGGATTTCACCCCTACACACAAACTTCCACTCTCCTCTATCTTACTCAAGTTCAAGGGTTTTGAGAGCATTCTGCCACTTTTTGGCGACTTTTACTTTCAACCCAATGAACATTCTGTGTTCCATTGACACCTAGTCATTCTGAAGACACTATCCCCTCTATCTTATCGTGGCTTAGCCCGGTTTTGTATTGAACAAATTGGCATCCCCACTTCCCCAAACCGACACCCCAACCCCTTTTTTGCTTTTTTGTTATTGCAATGGTTCCAATCAAAATAATATACCTTAAGTTTGACATTTCCTTGAGTGGCCTCTATGGGCAAGTTTTTCTAGTAATTTTCATGAGGTCTCACAAAAATAAAGTGTTGAGTTTGTCTTCTCAACATAAGATTTTCAATATTGGTGCACTAGGTAATCATTTGATTACAACATAATGCCAACATAAAATTGAGTTGAGTTTTGTAGGAACTTGAGATTACAAGAAACATTTGTGACATAGATTATCTAATAACTTACCCCAACCTCAACCATAAAGAATATGAGTATGTAAGTACATAATTTTTCAAAATTTGTATTTACACTTATTAAAGTTTTCATAATATTCCTTTTATGTTTTACAGTATACTGATTATCGTATGGAGTCAAAATTATTATTTGTATTTCAACTTTGACTTTACCCATAGGAGGTATAACTTTCAACAACATTGCTTGCCGAAATATTTTTGATATTGTTGTTTACTGTGATCTCATGTATTATGTAATGTGTTATGTGAGGTTGTATCTTAGTTCTACCAAAAATTATTTTTCGTGGAAAGTCTAGTGTTGGGATGTTGTGATGGTACTCATCTAGCCCTATTCTAATAACTAGAATGTGTTCCTACCAGTGATGATGTAACATCAGAAAGGGGTGATTATTGGGAAATTTTATTGCAGTTGTATGCATCCATGGTATACCAGGGAGTTTAGAGGAAGGTGATATCCTAGCTAGTGATGCCTGACCATAATCAACTGAGGGTTCAAATCTTTGAGAGCCTGCATTTTACGTAACTTACATTTGTAATATATATGGTATTTACTTATATATCTATATGAATCCATTGCATCCTCTTTCATTCTTACAAATCAACAACATTCAATTAAATAAGGAACATACAATGTGCAACTTCAAGAGGATACGACTAATAAAATAAATAATAAATGACATACAAATCACTAGGATTGGAGATGTATAGTAACCATAGTATCTTTTTCAAACTCACTAGCATTCATCTAACACATGAACCAACATATACTAAAAAAACACAACATCATTCAACAAACCTAAAAACAAGCATATGTTTGTCAAACTCACCAACATTTGGCTAATACAATAACCATCATGCGGTCAACAACATACAATCATTTGACAAACCTAGTAATAAATACAACATAATTGGAGGAGCCTAATAATAATCCTATCTTTGAAAAACTCACCAACATTTCTATTCAATAACCCACATCAAAACTTTACCACCATATAGTGTTAATTAATATTTCCTATGTATTTACCCATATCTTTAGCTCCTCATTGATTATGCTACACAATTAAATGCAACATTAATTGCATTGATGTTCAATCAATATACAAAATGTAAACCCACATGAAAAGTATCATTCATGCCACCGTCACACCACCAATATTGGGACATAACCTTTGAAATCCTAATGGAGGATTGTATCATCTCCATTTTGTTTTATATATTACCCAAATCTACTTCTACTACTCCCCCACACATATTGCATTGCTTGTAGTACATATTTTGATTGACTTTCATCACTATTGTAGGTTGTCCTTGTGCTCGTCCTTCATATTCTCATATTTTCCTTTAAAATCCATCAGTTCCCCTCTCTCGCAACTACTATTGAAAAGCAAAATGGCATCCAAGAGGAGGCAGACAAAGCATACAAGTTCTTCTACAAAGAGCTCGAGGAGGATGTCCTTAGTACCAAAGTACACAACTGTCTTTGTGTTGAACCCTCCTATGTGTTCTGACCTCCCCCAATTGGATAAGGTTCTTGTGAGGTTGTCATGGAATCCCTACGTGATACAATGAGTTTTTCCATTTAAAGTGAGATTTTTTTAAGTGAAATGACATATACTAATTAGTATATATTTGTAGAAATAATAACCTATTTGCCCACAACTACGTTTAGCTCCATAAGAACGAAATGGGGTTGTTGGAGTAAATTATGTGGATTGCAACAACGTCAGCAACTCATTTAACCAATTTCTCAATAAGAGGGAGTTGCACCACAGTAATGAAATTGTGAAAATGCTTTAGATTCTGTCTGACAATTCTGTGAGTTTCATAACATGCACCTGCTTCTGTTCCAGTACTTGCTATATGTATTAGTTATCCCAATTTTCCTATCTTTATGTTGCAAATTACATTGTATTACGATTCCCTATAATGTTAAAAATGGAGGAGTAACCTTTAGTTTGTATATGTGAGAGAACAACCAAATCATCTTGGGTACGCTTAGAATCCTTATGAAGAATGGAGCTTCATTAGTTCCATTTTTCAAACTCATTATGTTACACAAATTGGCCTTTTTAACAATCTTGAGTGTGATTATGTAAAATAAATTATAGTATTTTACTATTATTAATATTGATTTTTTTTGTACTAATATCCCATTTAAATGTATGTAGTACATGATTCTATTTGTGGATTATGACCATTATGTCTAGGGCTATCAAAATTTGTTTAAACCCATGAACTTGATTGTATCTGATCTAGAAAAAGTTGGGTCCAGATTTCAGTTGTGACATTCTAGGTCAGTTGTGAGTTTAAGATTATGTGCCTGAATCTAAATTGAGTCCATTTTGGGTTTAGAAACTGAACAAAATTGGTATCAAAATTATTACTTATATGCATATATCTATTGGTGCAAGCTATGTTTTGAAGTAATACATGTGTTGTTTTGGTATATTAAATGTGATATTGGAACATCCCTTAATTTTCTAATGTGATATATGTATAGTTTTAGTAATATTGTGATATTTTTGTTGTGTTAGAATTTACTTATGTGTTAGCTAATACCTATGATACCTTTTTTTATATAAATGTTGTTATGACGTGGTATAAATGTTGCTTTGGTATCTATATTCATCCCAATTGGTTTGATGGACTATATTTTGATGTGAATATGTGTTGTTTTTAGTTTTCTATAGGTGTTGTTGCAACAATTTTAATGTGATATATGTGATGTGGTACCTATGTTAAAATTTTCTTTTGTTTAGGTGATATTAATATCTTATTGTTGGTATTATTTTCTATAATAAAATCAAAAGAAAGAAAATAATGATAGTTTGATATTACATGATCATTGACATTTTGGTAGTTTATTTTGGATAATGAAATTATGTACAATCATGTAGGTAACTCTATCAATAGAAAATTATTATTCTAAAAAAAATCATATTCATATCTGATTTTGGGTTTGGTTTCGGGTTTATATTTTTCAATCTAGGTCGGTTCTGAGTTGAGAGATATGAGTAAAATCTGGGTCTGGGATTGGGTTTGGATTTGATATTCAAACAACCTAGACAAGATTTTTTGACCTAAAATTGGCCCAAACCCGATTGGTTGACACCCCTAATTATATCCTCTACTACATCAACTTTCCTCGTAGGGGGTTTTCTCTATCTCAAGAATATCCTATGTGTGGATACTTTTGATGCTTTGAATAGACCACTTAGGGAAGAGGTTATGGTAGACATGAAGTTCTATATCAAAACAATCAAGGACATAACCAAAGAGAACCTTTAATGGAAAGATTGACATTGAGAAATTTTGACTGCGCTTGTTCATGTTGATACCAAAAACTATGGCATGTTTGTGATGTTAATAATAGAAAAGTGGAATAGACACATTCTATAAGAATGCTTCGAGCAATGGCCCTCTCTGTTGTCATTAGAGAATTTCAAATGAAGGTCATGGAAGAACTAATTGATGCCAGACGCAATATACTAGAGAGTTAGGTTATCCACAAAATCTTTAAAGCTCTTTTTTATTTGATACTCATTGCTAATGTAATTGTTTGTTGATTACATTTTGAATTTATGTATATTTTTTAATTTAATTCAACATCAAACCATATAAGACCTTGTTGTGAACAAACTAGGATAAAGATCATTATGTTCCTAGACTCACTTTATTAAAACTAGAACTTTTTTATTACTAAATCGGAATAAAATTGCATACTACCTTGAATTCATGTCGAGTGAAACAAAAGTAATTGTCTATCATATGACATATATGTAACCAATATGGTAAATCATATTTCATAAGTTTGAACCATAGATCAATTGATCTTTGTTGGGTTAATCTATTAAAAAATTCTTAATGATGGTTTCCATATTAAGAAAAAGGGAAAAAAGTTTGGCTTTCCATGTTCGGAGAGTGTGATAGAACTATATATATGAGATAATCATTGTTAAATTTCTAAAAGAACCATCGTTATTTTTTATATAAACTTGATTCGAAATAGTAGAGATATATGTCATGTATAAAAACATATCTACTGAGCTCACTTATGTGTTGCCTTATTGCATGCATTACTCGAGTAACTTCTAGCATTTATGGTTGAGTGATGCCTATCCCTATTTGTTTTATGAGGGTTTCTAAGAATTTTTATTCATTACACCCCTCAAACAAACAAGCACTTCACCATTACTGCCATCCACATACCTCCTTATCGTCCTAGTTGTAGACTAAGACCATAATGGAGTTGTTGCATGTGCATTGCAACTAGTCAAGCATGTTACCTCTTTCTACCTATGTAAAGTTGATTCAAGCTTCTGCCTTCATCTTCTTATTTTAATCTAAGATTTTCAAACTTCTCATCAAAGTTCTTAGGAAATATTATCCATTACTTATTTTAGTGCACTTAATTATTTAATACCCATATGTATATATCATAGTAATTTTTGTAATGGAAACATCATCCATCAATATTATGGGTAAGTGTAGGAAGAGAATCATGCTTTATCCTTATCCACCTTCTTCAAGGAAAGATGATGTTCCACAAATACACTGATGAATTATTTATTACATTTGGCACGATCAACCCTTGAGGTGAGTTACTAAAATGATTAACATGTGTGTACTCTCTGTGTACATCAATAACATTTCATTATTGACACGCAGTACATAACTATAGTTTTTTATTTTTGTACTCAAAATGTGAAACTATGGTGCTTCATCATGCCAATTCAATATTATTGACAACCATTTCATATTTTGAGTTGTTGGTTTGGAATGTGAATAACCACATGGAAGCAAGACTTGTCCTAATCATTCATTTTAGAACATTCTCTTAATCATAAACATGTAACTTCCAAATCATTATTTGTTTAAGAAGGTCCTATCATGAAGATCAAGCTTATTGTAGTCATGTCATAACCAACATGATAATTTGTAGTTGTTGATATGAAAGGGGACCCTAACCTTTAGAATATGCAAAACAAATGTATTGAATTTCTATATCACTTGAAAAGGCTAAACATCCTAAGAAAACCATGTCCTCAAGAGAATATAACATCCAAAAGGGCATCTCATGTGTGAATAAGATCTACTAGTAGCCATTCTCCCTTACTCCTAAAGGGTTCAATATCTTTGATCATGTAGAGTTTGCATTATTACTTTATCATTAATATAAACTCTAAAATATGAATAAAATTGTTCACCAAAAAAGAATATGAATAAATGTGGAAGAACATGTTTAATTCTAAATATACTAATGTGCTAGCTGAAAATGTGATATTTACTCCATTGAGGTGACCTTCATAGTCCAAACATAAACTAATACATTTCTTGATATATTTTCCAAAGTGAACCATAATGCATCTATGGATTTTAAAGTTGTTGACATTGACTATTTCTCTACTCATTAGGGTTTTTCTTCATGACAAGCTACCATTCTAAGTATAGACCATTTTTGTTTTACTTGTTAAGAAACATTGTGGAAAGCTAATATCAATTGGTTACTATGAAATGTAAAGAAAACTAAAAAGATACGCAATTCATATCGGCCACCACATATAGTGAGGAAAACATGGAAAACTATAGACAGCCATTTAAATTAGTGGGAAAATGCAAAAAGACAAAAAATAACTCCAACCAAGGGAATATAAGATGAAGAAAACATGGTATAGAGGCCATGTGTACAATTATATTATGACCCAGGAAAGTGTTAATAACTCATGCATTGCCTAAAAATTAGTATGATTATGCAATCTTGATTTTGTGAAATAACTTTGGTTTCTATTTGGGATTTCAAGTTTAGAAAATAAAACAAAGCGATAGAAATATGACTAAATATTTAAGAGTCTTTTCCTTATTATTATCATGGACTTTTATCCATCAACTCTATGGACTTTAGTTGGTTAATGGATCCCAATTTCCTCAGGATCTCTGAGATAGAAATTCATCCATGGTGAACGGGATGAGATGGGGGAAACACAGAGAGATGATAAAAGGTTAACATTGATCGAACAAGTAAGAAATAGATGTGGATGACTAAAGATCTACATGCTTGTCAAATCACATGATTTAATCAGGATGCATTCAAGAGGTATAATAAATTATGAGTGAGTTATGATTTTTCCAAAGATCAAGTTCACATGCTAAGAAAGATTGATAAAGAAATCAAATTGAGATGATGTAAGTTGATAAGAATGAAAATATCTATTAAAAGACTAAGTTCACAATAAATTATTTAACTAGATAAGCATGGCAACACCTAGTTTAACAATGAAGATCAAGATTATTTAGATCAATGACATAGTTTAAGAAACTAGTCAACCATAAGATGAGGTCATGAATGGGTAATATCTATTTGTTCTAAGATGAGCAGTTGTTGTGTGAAGACCAAGTATGAGTAGTTGAATTAGGTTTTCCAAACAAAGATGAACACATTGATGAAAATGCAAGCAAGAACAATATTGATGTAGATGTAGAGTATAGATAAATGATAAGCATTGTTGATACCATGTCTTATGGATACTTGTACTACTTTGTTTGGTTATATTTTGGACATATAAATGCATTTTCAATCATTATGTCTTTAGTTGTGATCTAGAGTAAAGTATTTATTCTTATATGCTTTTATGGTTTAGGGTTTATCTTAACACCTTATCTATATAGATGCATAATTTAGACTTTTTCCTTATCAAACATGGTATGTCACACCCTTAGAACATTGTGTCATCATCCAAAAATTGGGTTTGGTCTCATAGAAGAAGACACAACATGTACTTCTAGTGACATGTCATCTCCAATCCTAGTGGCTCAACCAGAATCAACTTAAGAAGTCATGACATTCCTTATAGTGCCATAGCGTGTCATATCATAATGCAACTTGGTGAGATTGACCTCAAATAGAAAAACCATTTCCGTTCATGAAATGACATGTTAATTCACTAGTAACAATAGAAACCACCCATACAACATTGCTACCAGCAACACATCGTGTCAGATGGTTATTTCTTCAACAAAACTGTCAATCGCCCAAAAGACACAGTGCGTCACTCTTAGGGACTTGTTGTGTCTTTTCAGATTTCTACACAAATATAAAGTTTGAGAAGGAGGTTACGGGGTGTCATATCATTCTTTATTCAAATTATAAATGTATAAGAAGAGTCAGGGGAGAAACAAGAGGTAGTTTTACACTATAGGGGTGAAGAAGGAGGGTGGATAAGAAGAAGTTAATTTTCCTTCTCCTAGCAGAGAAGACATGCTCATTCAGGGGTGGATCCACGCATGGGGCTACCAGGACTAGAGTGCTCCAATTATAACATGTAGATAGAAAATAAGTGTCTTAAGAAATAAGTAAATAAAAGAAAAAGGAAACTTGAACCTTCCAATCAATGAATTGGTTGAAAGTTTATTTCATAATAAAAGATAAATTAGAAAAAATATGAAGAAAACCTATTTGCACAACTAGGACAATCTAAATTATGGGTCTGGGTCCGTTTTCAACAAAAAAGGATGATCACATTTTTTGATAATCCAACTAAGACTCTAATCTCGATCACTCTATTTAAATATGTAACTGAATCAAATTATTAAAACTTGAACCAATTCATTTGTTTAATTTGAACAAGATAACAGACTTGGACCAAGATTTCATTCAACATATAAGTGAGATATCTTAAAATTGTAGTTTCTCATATTTTCACTATTTTCAAAGCCTCGACTAGTGTCACAATGCATTTTCAATTACGATCTGACTTTTCTTCTTCACCTAAAAATAGGAAAGAAATACAAGGCACCCATTCTACATTGTTTTTTCACTTGAATATCACAAATTGCGACGTACACATTTAATACATACTTTGTACTTTATAGATAGCTGGCACAAAAACAAAATGTACTATTACAACAAAAGTTTTGCTGATGGAGACCCTTATAAGGTTGTTATTGAGCCATTATGCTATAATGAAAATAGTTTCTTACATTACATATTATACAACGAGAAGTATAAGAAATGTAAGAAACTAGTACAAAAAATATATACAGTAGTAGAAAGATGTTACACCATTAATGTTTGTTATATAGTCGTTATCGAGTTGCTAGCCTATAAGGGATATTTTTTTGCAATACCCATTTCAACAAGGAGAAGTACAAGAAATGCAAACAACAAGTACAAATATATTTTTACTTCAATAAAAAGTATTGAACCATTAATGAATATTATATCATTGTTAATTTAGATTTATTTCAGATTTTATTTCAGGGTATGTGTGTCACTATCTAAAAATATTGGTGCATTAAGCTTTGTCGAATTCTATTGATGAAAATTCATAGATAAAACACCACTTTTATCTTTAATATTTATGAATGATTCTACTTCTATCCACAATATCTTTACTAACCCAAACATGAAAAATAACATGATGCCATTCATTTCAAACTTTATTTATTACTTAGCTTTAGTCGTATTTCGTCCAATTCAGCCCCCCTACTATGATTTTCTAGATGAACCATTGTGTATATTCATCTTTATTGTAGAGACTCCCACACTATAGTGTAGTATTTCATCTACTATGTCGTCTTCTTTTTTTTATTCTTAACTTCTTCATATATTTAGTGATGAACATGATTTTAATGTCCATGCAAGGAGCTAACACATATTTGGGGTGAATTTTCTTGTACTTCGTGCCTAATTCACATGTATAGATCATGTGACGAATAAAATTGTATATAAATTTGAATTATCTTCTTTGTCTCTCTAAACTATGTGCATTTTCTTATGAAATTCTTGGGTAAGATTCCTTACTTCTCGTAACATGTATTTTAGAAAAATGCTAGTTTAGTGGGATGTCTATTAGAGAACTAACCTTCTATTGTGTGTAAATGAATATGAGTTGGTAATTATCTATCTCCTTGCTTTATTTAATTGGTATATCTCTGAAGATATTTAGGGAAACTTTTGTGAACATTATCGTTAAGAGTTGAGAAATTTTGACCCTCTTTTCTAGACATTAGTCTAAAATGAATGTTTGGTATAGATTGTTGTTTCTCATATGAGTTGTGAGTGCTTTGGCACCAAGTGCATCCTTTTCTTGAACCTTCTAAGTTGAAAGTAATCTTTTAGTTAGTTCAGCTCATATGGAATCGAATTAAAATTATCTTGTAAGCTTCACCTCATTAAGTGGTTAAGTTGTTAAAGTGTTATATCAATTGGTTCCTAGTGGAGATGACCCTAATCTCATACTGATCTAGATTCCTTTGATTGCAGGAACATGTTTGTGTTGCTCTAGTTTATTAAATTACATGTCACAAAACACACATCATTTTTGGTGTCATTGACAATGAGCCAAATCCTATTTTGAAAGTTTCTAATTTAAACTTGGTTAGTTGATTTTGTGATGTTGTGAAATTTGTTTTATGCACATCTTTAGCTTCTCCAAATTATGTTACTTTCATTGAAGTGGCCCAATTTCTTCTTGTCCAACACAAACCATTAGTGGTCAGAACTCGATCTAGTTCTTTTCAACACTAAAGTAGTTCTAACCAATAAGCGACCATGATATAATAGAAAGAAGAATAACACATAAAAGATTATGACAAGTGAAAATCCAACTGATACCATAGGACATGTATTTCTTGAGTACATATTTCCCTAGACTTGTCAAACTGGATCATTGACCCACGGGTACCCGTGGTCCGACCCATTTCATTGGTGTGTGGGTGGGGGTTTTGGTCACTCATTTAGATTTAGACCAAACCTAACTCAACTCATTATTAGACATATCTCACTAATTGACATGTGGGCACTAGTGCTTGACCCATCTAAATAGAAAATAAATTAAATATTAGATTATATAGATATTTTCTTATGAGAATTTTAGGATATAATTATATACAAGGTGAGAATTAAGTGTATGATGCTTTGTACTTATGGGCAATATATATTTGAAGTACTCCGACTCACATGTATATATATATTTAAGGAATAAATTTCTTTGTATTTGTTTTGTCAATATTTATATATTTACAATAATATTAAAAATTTATTTAGTATTTTATATCTATTTTATGCTGATAAAAATCAAAACATCGTTCTAATTTGATGTTTATCTTCAATCACAATAGATTAATGTTGTTTTCGGACATGTCTAAGTTAAATGACAACGACTATGTGTTAATTTTGTGTGTTGAACATCCAGTTGCATAAGCAAATTATTGCTCTTTCACAATTGACGTTATAATAGGAAAATTGAGTGTTTTGTTTGATGTTTTAAACACTATTTTCTAAATGTTGTTTATGTTATGCTTGACATCAAATATAAACAACTAAATATATTTTGTGTTACACATAGAAAGATTGCAGGAGGTGAAAAACTGACGCATGTTTGTAATAAGAAATTTGTGTTATATTATAAGTTATAGGATAATTACGAGTCCCATTTAAAAGTGGATTTTTAACCTGCATCCGCGACACTCACACCACACAACCCAAACAATGCGTAACCTGACCCACCCGTTTGACTATCAATATATACTCATAAAGTCAAACCACAACTCAACTCATTTCCCATGATCCCAGTCACAACATGGATAATCACATGTAAGAGAATGAGATTTATGTCTCGATTGCCATGAAAGCGACGCCAAAACTATGGAGCAACAACACCCAGGTGACATCCCTTCATTATTCACATATGGAATATACAAGTCACACGGCAATTATGAACTAGTCGACCTGCCAGTGGCACCTCAAGAACCAAGCAGAAAATGATTGGCAATTAATATGGTTGGTAGTAGTGGTGTTTGTTGTAGTGAAAATGTCCTTTTCCGAAGGCTATATTAATATGACTAAGTGATTATCTTCACTTTCTTTGGTCGTTATATTAAAAAAATCCACTTCGTCAACATTCTTTGGTCGTTATATTAAAAGCGTTATTATTCGTCGACAGCAGGGTTCGAACCTGCGCGGGCGAAGCCCAACAGATTTCAAGTCTGTCTCCTTAACCACTCGGACATATCGACCTGTTTTCTTTCAGAACCGTCATATTCATGTTATACATTGAAAACCAGGTATGGCGAACAAAGTGTGCGGCTGATGTGGTTTCTCGCTAAGATTGATCCCGGCCCCTGCAAGCAGCAGAGGGCTCTTGGCAGAACACCACTGTCTATGATTTGTTGTCTCGGAGAATACCTTATTCAAAGAAGAGAACAGAGCTTGCTATATGCAGGTTTGTTTTGTTTTGTTCCCTACCCGCTTGATCAATCGTTGCGAAAACAAGATCCGATATTCAACTCATAATATTTAGATCCGAACTCCAATATTCAAAATCGAATCTAATCTGCTAAAGTATCATAATTTTGTTAATTTTGAATGTAATGAAGATCGAATCTTTGCATTTTAGACATATATTTTTGAGCCTAAGGATTGGTATAAATTTTCAATTGTCAATCACCAGAAAACAGTCGAGTGCACTGATCTGAGTTGCAAATTTAATTGGCGTTCGACAACTTCAATTGGGCTGCCTGAAACAGACCACGACTCTTGAGTGCAGCTAGACTGCTATGTCAGATAGAGCATAAGAGATGGATGTACATTCCGTGAGAGTTATTGAAGAGCGGCTACCCACCGACGGCGACACACAGTTGCTCGTCTCGACTTAACCCAAGACCTCACGAGTAGTAAGTATACACCAAACCATACAAGATATCTGAACCTGGACTTTTGGAGATTGAAGAACGAATTGAACCACCATATCTCTTACTGTGGTCCAAGTCCAGCAAAGTACTCCATGCCAATGGAGAACACTCTGGCGTCGCACCGCTTTCATTTGTCCGCCGCTACGACCTTTCTTGCTTCCTCTTTCCGCTTCACTGTACCCCAAGACCAATTAACGATGAGTGAGTACGACTGAAATAAATAAGCATTGTTACTTATCAATGAATTCACCTAGACCTTAATTTGTTCGTTCAAGTGAGATGTCAATGGTGTGCTTCGCGTGGTAGCACGTCGCTGTTTGGTTTATGATCTGTCGACTTGCCGGAGTGATTCAGAATGGACGCGGCGTGTTTTTGTGTTTTGGATTGTGCCAATAACATATACTGGTGTGGTTCGAGACTGCCAAAGCTTTATAACATCCAAAACCTATTAATTAATTGGTTCATTGCCGGAAAGGCATCTCATCAATTACGCAGCCATGTTTATTCGAACTAATCATGAACCCGCAGGATGCACGAATTTAGGGACGGTAGATTCCATATCTGTCCAGAATTTTTAAACTATTTTAATAGGCGCAAAGTTAAAATGTAACCTTATATATTAAAAAAAGTTAAGTGAGAAATATTAGAAAAATAGTCTTTTTTATTTAAACACAACAAAATGAATTGTTAGAACCCTTTCATTACAATAAAAAGGATCAATTTAGTTAAGTACCGATAAAATCATACTCATGTCGTTATTTTAGCTAAGGTGTTTTGCTTCATTGGTTTCTTCCAGCCTAGCTTCTTGACATCTATCTTTATTTTTTCTCTCAGGTGATTAGGATCTCTTACATTACTTGATTACAGACTCCATGTACATGTAAGGTAATTAGTATAATCTTCAACTACAATTCTACTGAAATCAGTGACGGATCTAGAGAATCAGACTAGAGGGGCTGGTTGTAACTTAAAAAATGTGTTGCCTATGGATTATTTTACAAAAATCTGTTGCTCACACAGGCTCAGTAAAACCTACCAACCCAACAAGTCACTGCGCTGTATTTTTTTTTAAAGGAAATGCGCCCTTCATATTACTATAGTTGTTAACTTTTTTACAAAAAGATGTGTTGCCGTTAGGATTTTTTTACAAAAATATGTTGACACAATGATTCAATCCTTGGTATGCTCACGCAGACTGTGCAACACTTACCAACCCAGCAACTTACTAGAGGTTAATATGTTGGTTGTGATGTATATTTTATTGGAATGTGTGCCCTAGTATTAAGGTAGTTGTTATTTTATGGGAACGTGTGTCCTTGGACTGATCCTTCACCTCATTATCTTGCACTTAAAAGAATGAATGTCATTTAGCTTTAGTATCTTTCTTACCTGGATGATGAGACTCTCATTAATGGCATTGCTGAAGTGTATAAGACCTTATCTCTTTTTATATCTTTAGGCCCAAATTTCTGCATTCATCTCAACATCACCAAGACAAAAATCTTTTGGCCTTCTGACGACCCTAAAAGAGCCCCAGATTGTAGGTTTTTCTCTTCTAACATATCTCAACCCATGTGTGGGGTGAAGTTTCTTGGTGGTCCAGTTTCTATTGACCCGTGCTTTGCCTTAGATTTGTTGAAGAAGTGTGTGCTCAAATCTTTAGATTTGATGGATCTCCTTTCATTGCTCAATGATCCACAAAGTGAACTTCTTCTCCTTAGGTCATGTGTTGGTATGCCAAAATTGGTGTCCTCCCTTCAAACAACGCCACCTGATGATATTGTTTCAGCCTTACATGACTTTGATCGTGGACTTCGATGCTGCTTGTCTCGCATTATTGTTGGTGAAGGACAAGGGTTTGGTAATCTACAATGGCATCTTGCCACACTACTAATGCAACTCGGGGGGTTGGGCATTACGACTGTAGAAAATGTTGGTAGTTATGCCTTTGTTACTTCTCAAGTTCTCACCATAGAGCTTCAAGACCATATTCACTGTGAGGTTGGTCCCATCCCAGCTGGCAGCACATTTGACATTGCTTATGAGTCCATCTACAATCGCCTACAATCCTTTTGTTAGTCCGAGCTTTCTAGTTCGCTCTGCCATCCGAAAGATAGTCTCTATTGGCAGACGCCTACTACAAGTTGGTCTTCCAACACTTCAAGGAATCTGATCTGACTCCACGACAACATGTTGTTCTTGCTTCTCTACAAACTGACCATGCACAATATTTTCTTCTCACTATTCCTATTGATGGTCTTGGATTATCCATGACACCAGTTGAGTATCGATCTATTCTACACTACCGTATTTTAATCTCACTATATCATGGGAATGAGCGCTATCTACTTTGTCATTCTGTCGAGCTCGATTCCTTTGGTGACCATGTTGTGCACTGTAGAATCCGTCCTGGATTCAAGTTCCTCCATGATGTTGTTTGAGACATTCTTTTTGACATTCTTATCATGCTTAGATAAAATCTATAAAAGAAGCTCCAGTCGCCTTTCTTGGGTCATGACATGATGGTTTCCACACTGAGAGACATGCTGACATCTTGATTTATGATTGGTCTAATAGAAAACACACTAGTGTTGATCTTACTAGGGTTTCTCCATTGACTGACAATATTCCTACTATTTTCAAAGGCAGGACAAGCAGCTTCTGATGCTACACAAAAAGTTCATAAGCATGGTGTTGCATGTGAAGCAAACAACTACCATTTTATGTCGTTTTCCTTTGATATCTTTGGGGTGCTAGCTAATGATTCACTTTCTCTTTTGCAGCACATCCAAAAATATCATAAATAGGAATGTAATGTTACCATCATCAACATCTTCAGACTATGTCATTCGATCTTTCGGATTTACCATCCAAAAAGGATCGGCAACCCAATTTATAGCTCATGCCTCTACGAAGGCATTTCTTTAGATTATTAGGGGACTGCACTTGTACTACTATATTGTTTGTAAACTTTTATTACAAAAAAACTAAGTTGCTGTAAGGATTCGATCTTGAGAATGTACACAATATTTGATGTTTATTAATAATTAGTAGAAATAATATGCAATTCAAATAAAGTTATTAGTTACCCATCATAAGATCAGGTCTAGGTACATTTTCAATAAATTTTCAAATAGGAGTCCAAATTTTTATTCGATTAGACTGCTTGATTTTGCCGGACACCGGTTCGCTTGAACCTTCTCAATTCAATACTTTATATATTGTTACATAATGGAAAAAGTATAAAGAAAACCACATATAAGTTCAAAATAAAGGTCACAAGTATATAAAAAACAGCAACAATGACAACATTTACACGTTAAGAAACAATAGAGCAGCTGTCAATTGGGTGGGTAAAGGGCTTTTTAAGTTTTCTACGAAGTTGTATGGATTTTTTCAGAAAACTTAGTGCGTTATAGGAAAGAAAACGTCTTTATCAACTGCAAATCTTAGCAAAAATATTAAGCTTGTGTGGCTTCGTGAGCAAATAACACGAACCAAATAAACACATAGAAATACATAGTGTCAAGTATCTCAAGTTTTATTGCATGCTTATGATAAATTGATACTTGAAAGGGTTGACATAAAAAATTACAATAGACGCATAGCACAGAAATCATATCTAAAATTTATATTATGATAAGTACAGTTTTTTGTCTTTGAAATTTGTGAAAAACAAATACGCACTGGCATAATTGAGAAACTACATCCCTTTATCAAAAAATTTGTACGGAGCGATAAGTAAACATGAAAAGACGCTATTTTTACACATTGGTGCATGTTGAATGGAGGAGAATGGAGGGAAGAGGGGGATGGAAGTGGAAGGGGCATTTATTTTATTGTGCTTGGTTGGTACGAGGAATGCAAGACAATAAAATGATTAGAAAGAGGTTTAGACATAAAATGTTTGTCTGATAAATATTACATGACTGTTATTTTTAGCAATAGTGGGCTATAATAGTATTTTCCTTATATTTTTATAGTTGTCCCCAAACTTACATTTAACTTGTGAAATTATTTTTATAATCTAATATCCAGCAGCATATCTACCTCCAATTCTCAAAATTTTCTCTATAAATCAATTGTTTCTATCAATTTTCCTTAAATAATAAGGTTTCGTCTGATATAAGCTATCAACTAAATTCTAGATTTTAAGTTTTTCCACTCTATTTTTTATGTTCACCCTAAATTTTTGGGTAAGGTTCCGTTGAGTCTTTTCCTACTTTGTGATTCACTCCGATCTCATAGAGGAAAGTGATGGAAAATATATTTATTTATCTTTTTCCTTCAGTCTCCTCCATTCTCTGAGGATACATTTAACCAAACATAGTTCGTTTTTTCCTATCGTTCCTTATCATTCCCCTTCTTTCATTCCCCTCTTTTCTGACATATTGTTAAATGGATAATACTCACTCGCCATAACAAGGGCCTTAACCATTAATATTTATTTTCAGCACTAAACTAGAACTTGAACATTAAATCATAAGAAAAACAGAATCTTGTGCAACAAATTAGATAAAAAAAAGTATATAGATATACAAAGTTATGATTAACCAATATTGTTGAAGACTGAAATAATCTGTGAAACATTTAAAGTTAAGTACATCAGTAAAACAAATGATATCAAATTCAACAAATTCAAAACTGAAGGAAACTGCATGAGCTAGAAAGATGGAGCAAAACAAAATATACTCTAACAAGCAGTGGTGAAGCCAGGAAAACTGAGTTGGGGGGCATCATTAATACTAAGCTATTTGCAGCCATATAAGGTAGGGCACAATGGATTTTTTCCATTACTTTCCAAACCAGAAATTGAACAAATAGTCTAAAAATACAGAAGCTGGGTAGGGCACTTGCCCACCCAGGTCTGTACGTGACTACGCCACTGCTAACAAGTTACCATTAGGGTATTTATAGTCAGCTAGGTACCTTGCCTCATAAGACTAGTATTTGTATTTCGAAAATCGGAATGTGTTTCAAATTAGAGTTGTATCCCTAGTTTTTAAAAATATTCTGGTCAATGGAATTGTGACATTTCAGAATCCCCGTATGTTCTTTATAAAATTAAATCTCATGTCCGCACTGATTTTCTTGTTTTTATCATATTTTCCTATGTTCTATGTGAAATATCTTCTTACTAAGCCATACTTCCCACTCTCGTGAGTATTGTTGTTTCCCCTCAATATCGTTTTCGGCTTTCTGTCTCTATGTTAAATATTGTTTCACTCTCTTCCTTGATTTATTATACATGCGTGATTATGTGTACCTATTAGTCCATTGAGAAGGTAGGTTTGGTTTATTGGAAACAAACACAGATGGATAGTCCAAATTTCGAATTTAAAAAGAAAATGTCAAACTCAGCTTGTAGTCCCACGCAGATAATAAAACGAAAAGCTGAAAACATAAAATTTCATCTCCTTTATCACCGGAATGAGTTAGCACAATTCCAAATGTGGCTCGAAAGGACATAGTTGTTGACGGAACCATAAAACAAAACCCCCGGTCAAATATAACAGTGAAATAAGCTAGGTCCCGATAAGATCCAATACAAATGTTGGCGGTGCTTTGAAGGTAAAGTCTCAGATGTGTCCGGTGATATCCTAATGTCCTAAGTTTTGTGACTTTGTCTGCATTTAAGAGAAGAAATTACATTACGATATGCAATACGTGGATTAATCCTAGTCTAAACCTAAATGTGTTGGTCAAGTTTGAATTTTTTATTTGAAAAATCACTTCAACGAAACATTAACTAGCCAAAGCCATGTTTCTCGTGGCGGGGTTTATCTAAAGCTGGCCGAAATCGTATCTTTTCCATTCCATGCAGGCCGTACAGTTGGGGGCAGGATAATATAGAGGATTGAACATCATGTTGAAGAGAAATCATATCATTTCTCATTTTTAGGAATGTTCCTTTTGGTATGTCTGTGCCAAATGATTGCAAATCATATGTGGTGGAATAAATTGCTGTTTAAAAGCGAGGCTGTAATGTTTATCACTATAAGAGTTCATACTCTTAGATTGATTGCCTTATTCCTGCAAAATAAAAAATTGCTGTTTAAAAGCGAGGCTGTAATGTTTATTACTATCAGAGTTCGTACTCTTAGATTGATTGCCTTATGCCTGCAAAATAAAAATAATTATAACTCAGAGAATTTTTTACTTTCAGTATAATTAATTTACATCATAAGACGCAGTGACAGCTTCTTTATAACATGTCACAACTTTTTAAGTGCAGTTGTCTTAATAATCCACATTTTACATTAACTTTTTCTAGAGATATTTCCACAATTCAAATCTGTATTACGTTAAAAAAAATTGATTCAAGTAATGCCAAGTTGTAATATATCTAATTTAAATTATAAGCCATTAAAGAACACATTCATAATTTCTCACCTAATAATAATCAAGACATTCAACCTCCGCCATTTTATAGGTAATTCCTAAATAAATTTAGAATTAACATGGCGTTTAAACACATGGTGTCGTGTTCAAAAGACTATAACTGAACTTGCAAACAAAACAAGCATAAATATTTATACAAGTAATTACCTTCTGGTCTACCATGCTATACTAACCAAATTTCTCAACTTTAGACTAGGTGACGAACACATATCTTTGACCACAAAATGAAACAAACTACGATTTAGGGTTAGATATGATTGTTTGGAAATTCTATGACATGTAACACTAGCTTTGGAATATATTGACCTCGTTTGTGACTTATGGATAGTTACAATAGTGACACGGAATAATGATCTCGTCGAAAATTATATGTTTGCTAATTTGATGATATATTTCATGTCAGTTTATGAGGAACTACGCCATGAAGTAATAGATGTCTTGTGATTTAGACTCTCTAATACATGTGGGTTTAGCTTAATGCACTACATCGGACATAGCAGGTTAGGATGAATATATCTAAAACTTTTGAAGTTGATATCCAGAGTTATAATATTCACATTTTCAAAATGGACGTATGCCTAACTCCTTTTCCCATATGTATGTGGAAATTATAGGTTTGCTAACTTGATATTATATATTTCATTAAATTTATGAGGAACTACACCATGATGTAACATATGTCTTGTGATTAGACTCTCTAAAATGTATGGTTTATCTCAATGCACTACATGGGACATAGAGAGATACAACAAATATATAAGTATATTTACACACATATATGGGAAAAGGTGCTACAACTACGTCCATTTTGAAAATCTGAATATAAAAAACTCTAGATATCAATGTCGAATTCTTGGAGTTATATATTTTACACACTATTGGTATTTTGGATAATTATGAAAATAGATATACATTGGTTGTGAATTTCACTTGATAATAAGGAATCTATGAACACTATATGAGACGGTGCAGTTTTATCTAATAATCACGATGGCAAGGCATACCATATACGGTCACCCGATTTTACACCCGAACCAGATGGGGATATGTAGGACGGAATGAATAAATTGGTTAACTCTAGTTATTCTATAACTACCTAAATAATTTGAAGGAAAAAGATCACTTTTTGGGTGGGTAAACCACCTATACATATGTTGTTTGAGTTATAGTTTGGATGAGATCCTTGTTTTAGTTGCCCATTTTTAACCACGAATATGGAGAAGTTGTGCACATACCAATGAGACTAGCTTAACAAATATAACACAAAAAATAGTAGATTATGGAAATATCACATACGTATACGGAACACTATAAAAGAGACATACAGATAGAATAATTGATGAATGATAATATAGTCGATGTTTGTTAAATCTATAATTTTTCAATTTTAATATTTATTATTCCCTAGATATCTTGTTTTTGTTTCATATATAAGTTTTGCATACTTTTGGAACCACCTCACTCTATGTTTTGTTATACAAGTCAACACATGGAACCAACCCAAAGACTTGATTTGAATTCAAGAATCTTGCATCCAAGACAACCTCTTAGGCCCCTAGACACTCCATGATGATGGTTTAAGGGTGGAATCACACTCCACTCTTTTACCAAATTCCATAAAATAAAAAGGTAGGAGAACAATGGCTTCATCAGTTGACTGACTATCCATCTACTCAACCAGTTGGATATTGATGAGCTATATAAGAAGGAGGACTCAGGAATCATTCGATGAACTTGTAAAATAGCTTATCAATAAATTATAGAGATCATATTTGATCCAACACCCCCCTCAACAAACCAGTTTGATGCTAGTCGACCAATTGAGAGGGTCATCATATTAACAATGAGTAGTCAATCAATTGACTCAAATACCAATCGACCAGTTGGCCATCACATTTGAAAGACTAGTCAAAATCTATCACTTCTCTAAATAATTAGTTGACCTCTAGTTGACTGGTTGTAAAACTTAGACATGACTTCAATTGGACTCTTCTCCAACCTCAATCAATTGAGTAGCCTCTTAAGCGATTGGTTGAGTTTTTTCCAAGAATCTCAAGACTTTGACATCTTCTTCTCTAGTCATTTGGACCCACATTCAGTCAACTGCTTGGTAATTAAAACATCAAGGGCAAGGAACCCCCTACTTGATCACAGATTCGATCATCCCATGCACATAAAGTGTAAGGAAACACTTTTGTGTCGATCAACCCAGTGGTCACTCGGTCGCCTCACCAAAAGAATCCAACCTTTAGTCAAATGGTTTGACCTCAATCCATCGACTATTATGCACAAATTATAACATACAACAACCTAGAATATTGACTCTAGAAACCCCTAATCCCTTAGGATATGATGCTTGTATACTTAGACCCTTAGTTTTGGTCAAACAAGGATACAAATAAACTCTAATACACTCATGAACATTAACTTCATATATGATGAGTAACTCTAGATAAGGTTACATAAAACTATTATGATACCCTAGATCTATAATCCATCATATAATGGTGAACTGAATATATCAAATATAAAACCTATTTATGGGTGACTAACCTAACCTACCCATTCTTGGTACTTTATATGATGTGTTAGCATTATTAAGTGCCATAATAACATATCAAATATAAAATAGACCTAATAAACTAAATGATTTCTGATATGTAAGTAATACCTTTTAATAATTCATATGTGCTTCTTTGTTCACTAATGCATACATAATGTCTAAAACATGTATAATGAAAAGTATGTTGTGATTAATATAAGAACTATAATAATAAGTTGAGTCTTCATGTAAATAGATAGGAATAATGTGCCAACATATAAGTTAATGTTGATATTCTGGACTTAATGAGTAAATGAGTAAAATAACCTAATACATACATAATAATATAAGATCACCCAGGCCCACTGTCTAAGGCTCTATCAAGGCTTTACAAATAACGACTGGCCCCATGAACCATCACTAGCCTCGACAGTTCACATTTTCCTTACTAACAAACAACCCTCCTAGATCAACTTCCTGACAAGTTGTCACACCCCAATTTTCACAATTATTTTAGAAGTTAGAAAATAATTTTATTAAATAAAAAAAATGAGGGAATTAATATAAAAAGACCATGAAATATATTTTTAAAGGATAATAAAGTGAGAAGAATAAAATGAGACTCAAAATACATTTTTCTCTTTCATATGTGCTTTATGTGTTGCGATTAACTCAAATTTATGAATATTATTTTCCCTCTATTTTTCTGTCGTATCCTTAAGAATGTATAAAAAGAAATACAACAAACGAAGTAAAGAAGTATAATTCAAAATATGAGTTTGGAATAGAAAACTTGGGAAAAAAGTTTCCCCTTTCACTACAACAAAAATACCCATTAGTGGCTTTTATTCTAGTGGCTTTTAAAAAAAAAAGCACCACTATCTATGTAATGTAGTGGCATTTGTAATTTAAATTCCTCTAAACCACGTATTATGGAGTTTATAGAAAAGACTTACCAATTAAGGCATTTTTATAATTAATTAGTGGCATTTCAAAATTGCCAAATCAAATGAGCGGGCCATAATTAGTAAAAAATTTCTATTCCCGCGCGGCTTTTCCGGCATGCAAAAACGGTTCCTCTTCTCCACGCGTTGGGAAGAGACATTTATTCCCGACATTTGCTCTGCTCACAGAACCCGCGAAGTTGACCTAGCTAGCCTTTTCGCCCTAATCTGCCAGACCGTGGACGCTACCTGCTGGAATGCTCTCTTCTCTTCTCCAAGGTGTTGGCGACATTGCCAAGGGTTGGAGGGGATGCCGAGGAAGAGATCAGTCTCCCAACTTACCGACAAGGACTGCGGTGGTTTGTCACCATGTTGCTTTGGCGCGCGACAGATAAGTACACCCCATGAAACAATAAACACGCATGGTCTTTCCCATCCATTCTCACAGTTTCCATTCTATCAAGGTATCTATGATAATCGGTTTATGAAGATAGTCTTGAAATATGATGATTCTGTTGTTTTATATCCAACAATCACTTCTTTAATCGTTTATATCAAGCCATTGACCATCCTTCTTTGTTTGATTTAAACTTGGATTATTTTACAGTCTTGAAATATGATGATTCTGTTGTTTTATTTTACAGTGTTGCATCGGTTTTGGTTATGTATACAAGTTTGCTAAATGTTAGTGTATTCATATAAAAATGTGTGTATTGTTGTATTAAATTGTAAGGAAAATGAAGCATCCACCTTTTAAAAAGTGGTCGCTTAGGTGCTCATGTGATGTCTGCACATCTCTTGTATCTTTTATTGTAAATCATTGACGAATAGGCAAGTAATGTATCCTTACCTAAGCCACCACCTTTGGTGGGTTGGCGCTCTTTGATGAGAACAGGGGTTCCCACCATTGGGCTAATGAAGGGTAGAGATACTCATCTTTATGCATGTAGGAAGAGGCTAAAGAGAAAACACGGTTTATGAGATGGTCATTTCTTGTGTATTTTCTAGGATTCATAAATGTCTAAGGAAGAATAAGACCTTTGTATAATTACTTATAATATACATGTTTTTTTGGGTGTGGTTTCTTCAATTTTCCTTTGATTACCATAAACTTGAATGGTCTATATTCTTTTGCACTACCAATTGACAAAAACCTTCACCATCCCTAAAAATTAGGGTCTTTAAGCAACAATGAAGAAAGATACTAAGGGCATGCATACAAGTTTCTATTAACACTAAGCTATGATTGCACAAAATGCAGGGGTTCCATTGTGGAACAACAATACTTTTTTCTCTGCCATAGGAAGTCTGGTTTGCCCTCATGATTTCTATATTGAACGAATTGCATGGATTCTATGCAGTGATGTTTACATAATGGTTGATTCATGTTTTTTTTGGAGTGTACGTCTTATCTCAGTACTGCTTTAATGTAAACACATTGCATTATCGTTACTTGAGTTCCATATCCTAAATCAATTTTTGTCTTTTGATGGCATGTTCTGTTACTCAAGAAGTTTATAGCCAATTATACATCTTTGCTATATATGTACTCCAACCTCTCGCCTTGGGCCAGGAACCATCAGCTAGCTGGCACACCAGTTCCTCTAAGTTCTGGGTCTTCTACACTTAGATCTTATACAAGTTGTACACTTGTATGGTCCCTGACCAGGTTTCATCAAACTAGATAATGATGTTGCCCATTCTCTAATGGGTTCATTCCTGTCGATATTGATAGAAACCATGGGGAATATGTTTATGGACTACTTGCTTCGCTTTAAAAAATATATTGCTCTATATTTTGCAAATTTAAACTACTTTTTTTGAAAATTTATAATATCGTTATATATACTTACAATTGTTAGTACTAATATTTTGCAGTCTCTATTCACCCACAACATTCACTATGGCCTGGGTGTCTACCCCCCGCTCCTTTTCCCTGAAGCAGAAAAGCTGGACATCACCCTAGACGAGCGTACACTTGCACAACTCACCATTCCCAGACATTGACGTCATCTGGAGGGAAGACGCTACACGGCTGGTCAAATGACCTTAAATTTTAGAAATGCGACAAATGTAATCGAGGTTCAGTATGATGGTGACGACAATCTTGTATCCACAACCAGTTGGTGTGGGTGGATTGGGAGAATGGGAATTGACTGTACGGACCAGGTTTTGCTTCGTCCGATTGGCGAAAATACCATACAGGCTTATATACATAACTAGAACAACAGTTTGCCTTCTCACCTGAGATGGTATATGCACGAGCTAGGATGTATCATATCTGAGGAGACGTCATTTGATTAATTTGGTATGCCTGAGGTGCAATCCTTGCCCATTGGTACCGCCTTGTACCCCATGACCATCAGTTCGGATTTGTCTACCAGCGACTCCATCCTCGACACAACATCATCAACAAAATGGACACGTCACAGTCATAACGACGATCACAATTGTTGATGAATATTTTAACTTTTAAATTAGGAAATAATAAAAAAATGTAATTTGTGTTGCATTACTTAATGATCATTAGTAATCAATCAAGTACTGTGAATTTAAGGTACCCAATGTGATCTTGATGATGGCTTGCAAATGTTTTTCTCTAGTGTGGTTTTGAGTGATGTTTTTCTTCGAGGATTGCCTCAAAGTGATGTTCTACTTTTATCCTTATTATAACTATGTTGTTTGTATGACAGACTTACTCATAAATGATATATTTTTTACTATTTTTAAGAATGGATAATTGTTGGATGGCAGAGGATGACCGAATGAGTAGTAAATACCTTTTATGTTGTTCAATTTTGTTTCAAGTGTCTTCATTTTTGTGTGACTTGATATACTCAGGATGAGAGAACAATTAAGTGACAACTTCCATAATAAGACAACTACAAGGAATGATCAAAACAACATCATTGACTCTTGTACGGGGACTCATTTACCTAGCATTACTCCACAAGGTTGTTGGAAAGCTTTGAACCTTTCATCCAGTAATCGCTCCAAATTTTTTTTAGCTTCCCTTCCACCTAATGTTCAAAATGATAGACCAAGGAAATTCAATAACACTGTTTCTAGCTCTGCTATTACAAGAACACCTTGTGATGGACAAGGTAATCATATCATCACATTTATAGTGCTTCATTTAATGATATATAATTTCTATATATGTTGTATGCTTTATGAATGAATGCTCTGGTCAAAGACATCGACAACGGGTGCCTAATGACAATGCTTAGGTGTCCAATCATTCAAAAAGAGTACACAGTAGAGCTGGCAATAGTCAAAATAGCCATGCATTTCATGATCACATGGAGCAAAATGGCTTATCTGATCACCATGATGAGTTGTTAAATGCTACAACAACACCTTCTGATGGGCTAGGTAATCAGTTAATTCATTGCATATAGAGTGCTGCCTTTAGTGATATATAATTTCCATTTATGTTGTATCCTTTATGAATGAATACTCAGGTCAAAGACATCGACCACGGGTGCCTAATGGCACTGCTTCGGTGTCCAATCATTCTAGAAGAGTAGACAGTAGAGCTGCCAATAGTCAAAATAGCCATCCATTTCATGACCACATGGAGCAAAATGACCTCTCTGATCACCATCAAGAGTCGTTGAATGCTACAACAACACCTTATGATGGGCTAGGTAATCAGTTAATTCATATCTTGCATTCATAGTGCTACATCTAAAGATATATAATTTCCATTTATGTTGTATCCTTTATGAATGAATGCTCAAGTCAAAGAGATCGACCCCTGGTGCCTACTATCAATGTTCCCATGTCCAATCAATCAAGAAGAGTAGAGAGTAGAGCTGGAAATAGCCAAAATAGCAATGCATTTCAAGAAACCATGGAGCAAAATGACATCTCTGATCACCATGATGAGTCGTTGAATGATACGCCAACACCTACTGATGGGCTAGGTATTCGGTTTATTCATATGATTGCATTTATAGTGCTGCATCTAATGATATATAAATGAATGCTTAGGGCAAAGACATCGCACATGTGGTCGAACACAATGTTTGCATGTCTGGAAAAGAAAGCCTGGCGATCAAATTTCTATTGAGATAAATCAATTTGGACAACCAGTGTGTAAAAACCGATGTCACTTATCAAGTTTTTTGACAACCATTGCAAGAGGTCCCAATCTTTGTCCATTAAACTACGAGGACTTGAGACAATTTCCACCAAATAAAAAAGAATCCATATGAAATTTTGTGAAGGTACAATATTAAAATTTATTTTTAAATGGTTAAATGAAGCTTCTAATTGATATCCTTATTGTCGATAGAGTAAATTCATGATGGACATAGAATTAAAGGAGTGGAAAATGAAGAGACTGAGAAATAAATGGAAGGACCAGAAGTGGGAGTTACAAAAACTATACTTCATTGAAGATAGTCCATATGAACAACAACTTGAACAAGTTGTTCCCCGCATGGAAATGCCTCAATGGAAATTTCTTGTGGATTACTGGAGGAGCAATAAAGGAAAGGTAATTTTTTGTATCTATTAATTGATATTTAATTTACCTCACAGATAATTACTATGGACAATACTACAATTTTTTTTCACATAGGAAGTGTATAACTAACAAGACAAGCAAAAAATTTCAAAAGGTTAGCCACACAACAGGAACCAAGTCATTTTCTTGTCTGAAACATGATGTAAGTTAGTCAATATTGTGATCCAATCGGACAATTTGGAGACATCCGTTTAAATGATGTTAGCAATAACCTTGTTTAAATGATACAATTGGAGAAGGAAACAGGCGGGGAAGTTGATCCCATTGAGTTTTTTGAGAAAACTCATCGTAAAAAAGATGGGAGCATAGTTGATATTGAATCTGCCAAAATTTTGGTACAAGGATTCATATCCTATAGTATTATGTTACATTTACTACATGGAAACATTTACATGTTTGGTATACAATTCATCTCCTATGTTTTGTTGTGTGTAGGAAAAATTTTCTGAGGTAGGTGACGAGCTGCGAAGAAACCAACCTGATGTTACTTCAGCTGAAATTTATAGGCAGGTTATGGGAGAAGAGGGACCAGGATATGTTCATGGTTATGGACTTGGACCATTACCTTCTGATATCTGGGGCAAGAACCATAAATCATGAGAACCTGATGAAGCACAAAGGAAGCATTTCCAGGATCAGCTTGAACAACAACGGATGGAATTTGAAGCTAAAATTGAAGAACAAAATGCAAAAATAGAGTAGATATTATCCTTGTCTAGAGCAGGAAACAATCAATCTGCACAACATGTACGCACTGTCCAGGTATGAATACATTTTATACGAGATGTGTGGTATCAATTATTTTCCCTGTTGAATTTTGACGGCCTTATGACAAAGATAAAATAATTGTGCAGATCAGAATGAGACATTCAACAATTTATAAGGGACAAGTATGTTTGTATTTGTGTAAATTGCACATAATTCTATGTTTATATAAATTTTTTATTTAAATTGTATTTTGTTTATAGGAAGTGTATGTGCTGAGTATCGCAGATGTAGATGATAAAGTTGCAATCAGTTGAGTATCTGAGGTTGACCCCATGCAAATGGTGGGAGGTGCAATTTTAGGCTCATCATGTATTGGTGTTTATGTAGAGGTTGTGGTGATGGCCAACGAACCTCTAGTCAGACCTTCTGAGCAATATCAATATATGGATGAAGTTATTGGCAATGTCATAGCATGGCCGAAATCACATTTACTGCCAAAGTGAGCATATAGTATTGCTTATAATATGACATAATTGAAAACAAAACTAGTATCTAAAGTCGTTTCCATTTGTTGCAGGTCATGAAGTGTAAAGATAGATAATTGCATTCTTGGATAATGTGTAGAGAGATGAAAGCTATAGTTGTGTTTCTTTGGTCCAATTTGTTATTAGTACATAATGATCCAAATATTGTTGTTTCATGTCCATTTTAGTAGACAATGTTGCCAAATGACAATCCTATTTTTCTTTTAGATATGAGCAGTGTCTTACCTTCTTGTGTGAGACATTTACACAACATATTTTGTTTTGACATGCTGAATGTGAATGTATTTTTTTGCTTCCTAAGTCAATACTTCTCTGTAATTTTTTCTTTCATAACTTGATCACATGTTGCATGATAGCTTACTAAGTCAATATTTCTCTGAAGAATTTTGCATTTTGTTCCTTCCACAACAAACAACATGTCACTACGTAAAAGGCCAGTTTTTGGAGATCAGAGGCCATTCTCGAGAGCTAAGGTTGTCAGTTCATCTCTTGTGAAAGGCTTCTGCTCAGCTATTGTGAATGGCCTTTAATCTCCAAGAACAGAGCTAATGTTAGGACTCAAAAACGGGATTCCTCACCCTGGAACTGGTCTTATAGGCAATCCAACAAAATGGTACATCCTTACATGTTCTTGATGTATTGCAGCCTAGCCAAAGTAGTATCTAAGGTAGTATTGCAGCCTAGCCAAAGTGGTTTTTAGATATGAGTAGTGTTTTTGGAATCTTGTGTGTGAGATTTACACAACATATTTTGCTGTGGTGATTCGCCTCAAGATGGTTTGTAGTTGAGCTTCTATGATTGCTCAATATTTAGGCTATTAAGATGTCTGAAATGTAACTGAGATATTTTAGTCGCATGCTTCTATGCGTCCTAATTTCTCTACAGAGGTACAACAAGTCATTTGCAACATTTCCATGGTACAACAAGTCATTTTCAACATTTCCATACTCTGCTTTGGTTACGAAATCAAGGAAGAAGCCTCAAGAAATAATGGGTTCTCTTAGTAATATCGGTTCCTCCATGTTCCCTTAATTGTTAAAACAACATCTACAATAATACCCTTTCTGTAACATGTGGTTGTGATGCAGGCCCTAAAAGCCAATAACTATGGTAAGGATCCTCTGCTAAGATCATGTACAGAGAATGACCTTAAATATCCAAGTACAGAGCTGTTGTTAGGACTTAAAAAGGCACGTTTTTGGAGATTAAAGGCCACTCTCGATAGCTATGGTTGTCATCTCATCTCTTATGAAAGGCTTCATCTCAGCTCTTGTGATTGGCCTTTAATATCCAAGAATAGAGCTGTTGTTAGGACTCAAAGATGGGATTCCTCACCCTAGAATTGGTCTTACATGCAATCCAACAAAATGGTGCATGCTTACATGTTCTTGATGTATTGCAGCCTGGCCAACATTGGTTTCCAGTTTTGCTTTGGTTTGTTTTAAGGATTCCTGGATAAAGTATATTTCATTACTTCAATTTGCTTTTTTTTAGTTGAAGGGGATACTGAATCTATTATGGAAACTCTTCTTGCTTATTAGGGGATAGTGAATCTATTCCTGGTGGCCATGTTAGTATAGATTTGAAGACCTGAAGCCTCCTGCTGATCTACATAGTCAACTTGCATGTTTTGTTGTTAGTTGTTTCTTACATGTGGTGGTTGCCATGACCGGTGAAGGTGTCAATGATGCATCTGCTATGAAAATGGCAGACATTGGTATTGCCATGGGAATTGCTGGAACTGAGGTAAGTATGTTCGCTATATGTCAATTTGTATATCTATCTTCTTTTCTTTTAGTAATTACTATCGATAATTATTGTTTCTTCTCTTTTTATGTGTCAGTCCAGGTTACCAAGGAGGCTTCATACATGGTTCTTGCTGATGATAACTTCAATACAATAGTTATTGCAGTTGGCGAAGGGAGATCTATCTATAACAACATGAAGGCCTTCACCAGGTTCTGCTCTTATTAATCATTATATGCTTTCTTACCTTACTAAAAATCTTTCAACTTATTATGTATAGACTATAGTTTTATGAGAACCCTGGACGACATTGAGTTTGATAACCATCTTTTTCTTTTTACATAATTGTCAAGATTGTCAGCTTTGCACCCTTTCTATCATGTGCTTTGTTGTGTGCTTAGCTGAACGTCTACAACTTTGCTGCATGGCAAACTCTATTCAGCTGACATAATGTGAATGGTACAGTTGAAAGTATCACCATTGTCGAACTTATTAGGAAATGTGAGAAGGTGGGTTCTTCTGAGGCTGCCCTTCTTGCCAATCTCGGCATCAGGCCCTTCTCATATGGAATGGTTGTGTTGTCAATTTATGATAGTGGATTTGTATTCAGCCTTAAGGTGCTTCACCTTACTGAAGATGACCTTATTGATAAATTTGGCAATGGTGCTATCTTCTCTGATACTATCTTAACAACATGCTAGTGTTGTAAGTGTTTTTGTCTTACATTTGCATGCAAGTGCTCAACATTTTTCTCGCTTCATTATAGGATCCTAGCAAGTTTGTAGTTGTTGCTACCCCTACTGCTGCTTCAGGCTATGCAGCTGCACCTGCTGCTTCTGCTGCCAAGGTGCAAGAGAAGAAGGAAGAACCTGCTGAGGAATCTGATGACCATATGGCTGTAATGCTATCACTGCAGCTGAGAAGAAGGATGAACCTTCATTGCAGTGTAGCTGGTCTACTCCTGTAGAAGCTCACAACTACTTGGAATTCTAGAATGGAACTATATGTTTTTGTAAGAAAATGAGTTTGTATTCCTTTGGGGGGTCTCCAAGTGCAAAATGAGTTGTTATCCAGTTAGTGTTCATGTCTACAATATGTACCATATATAGTCATATGTGATGTTGTTGTATTCAATACAAGGGGCAAGGTAAAATGTCCTCCCCATGTAATTGTCATTTGATTATAAATAAAAAAGTTCAATACTTCTGGAATGTGTTTGGCTTCAATTGGCATTCAATTAGAAAACTTGATCATGAACTACAAATTGACTGACTAAAATCCATAAAAAATAGTAATGCAGAACTAGTATGTCATTAGTGGCTTTTTTCATAAGCCACTACATTCAATCAAAACCGTTTTATACAACAACATTATACAAAACAGTGGCATTTGTATAAAAGCCAAATGATGGATAGTGGCTTTCCTATAAATGCCAAATGATGGTTTAGTGGCCTTTATGTGGCATTAATTTGAAGCCACTAAAGTCAAACGTTTAGTGGCTTTTACAACTTAAGCCACTATCTTCCTAGTGGCATTGGTGCTAGAGGCATTTTTTTAAATGTCAAAAAATGCGGCAAAACCTGTTTACTGGCTTTTTTTTTCAGTGGAATTTCTGAAAGGTCATTGATGTGAATATTTGCTGTAGTGTTTTCCTTTAGAGCTTTTAAATATTAGGAGAAAGTATCATTAATATCTTTTTCTCTTTCCACCAAGAAAGTTTCTCAAAAATAGGAAGAAATTATATGTAATTTGACTTATGATGATAATCAATGACCATCTCAAATTGGCTCAAAGCCTAACAAGGGAAAGACCTATACCATTTATTTTCATCCTTTAAAAACATAAAATTGAAGTAAATGACCCATAAGGAAATTTGTGTACAAGAGATGTACAAAACTCGAATTTTATTGATTATGAGAGATCTAGACTACCTAATTAATGTGTGGTCCAAATTTAGTTTCATTTTGAATTGTTTGACCACTCCAATAAATGTAAACACAATGTTAATCTATTTAACACATGTAAAACTAAAATAATAATGAATTAGTTGTTGGTCAAAATTAGTCAACATGGAAACTTTACATGTAAAATAGTAGAAGGAAAGATGGAAGTAGAGTTTTATTATTTTCTTGTTAATGTTCCTGAGTTTAAATAATTTGGATGAAACCTATAAATAGGCCCCCACCTCATCCATTCACAGTGGTCAGATCATCATAGATACGACAAAGTGTTGTCTCATTCCTAAGTCACCTTCATCCACCTCCCCTGATCTTTTACCTCTAAAGATGAAGATCCAGAGGAGAGAGAAGATAATCACCATATTCTTTGAGAGAATGAGTTGCCATCCTATATGCTGATGCCAGGTCCAGATTTGAAGGAATATTGTTGGTGTATCAACTTCTCCCTTCTTAAGATCTATGATCCCTCTTACGATGTTCATCCATCATCTTTGTCTATCTCGGTGTATCTTCACTTTTGTAAGCCCATAATTCTACTCCCTAACATGAGTGTCTAAACTCATTGCTTGGGTTGGGAGTAGCCGCTAAGGATCTCCCAACATGTATATACTTACATCCTTTTGAATGCATATGCTTTTAGCAAAGATTATCTCCATTCACTTTGTCTTAATGCTTCACTTATATGATTAGCTACCGTCTTGTGATGTTTGATTGTTAGTGTCTAGAAAGAGTAACACTAACCTTATCTAAGTGTTTTGGAGTTGCATGAAGGCATGAGAATGTTGGAATGCTAAACCTAATGATCATATGGTTATTACTGTGATTATTTGTTTGCCATCTCGAGAGAGAGAGAACCTTATCATCAGATCTATCCTAAACTCGGGAGAGGAGGGAATAGACATATATGATGATTGCTTGTAATCTTGTTAAGGGTATACAAAATAGTGTGAGTATTTGAATGTTGGTGAGAGATATTAGTGGGTGAAATCCAATCCAAGTTCATGTCCATATTTTAGTTACCTCGTGCTTGTTTGCTTTTGCTTTCTTATTTTGTTTACTTATATTTCTTTTACTTGTTTTGTTTGTTTGGAGTAATATCATTATGTAAGGATCATCATCTTAACCTATCCATTTTGTTTGGTGTATCTGAGCCAAGGCTTTACGTTCTTAACACTTATTGTTACTTTTCCCTGTGGTTGATCCCTAATTTACTACTTTGGACTCATATAAAAGTTATGGCGGCCTGAGAGTCTTCTTATAAATTTAGGAGTCTGACTACTCTAGACCCCCTCCATCTTGGAAGCGTGATTTACATCGGTCAACTTTTTGATGTCATTGCCAGGGACAAGGCAATAAAACTATTAAGAGTCCACCTACTCACTATATAGTTGTGCCTCAAGTGTAGAAATACACTTGACTGCACAAATTCTATATCTACTATATCTACCCGCCTTGAATACTTCATCTTAACACGTCCAGTTTTCTAACTCGACCGTGCAAACTATTTTTAGGTAGCTTGGAGGAGAGAAGATATCGAGCATAACCCACCTGTCCCTTAACCTCACCATGCTACCCCGTAAAGGAGGACATTTTTGGGGTAAGAGGAATGTAAGGGTGGAGGATGTCCATCCCCTACCAAAAACTGAATCTGAGTGTAAGGAAGGAAACTTTGATGACACTGAACCAGAGCACATCCCAATACCTGACGACCAACCTCATAGAGAAGATGAACATGAGGAAAGATGTGAAGAGGAGGAGAATGAGGAAAGACATCACGAGGAAGATCGTCACCATCCAGTAAGAAGGAACTAGAGAAACCATCACGAGCATGACAATAATCACCGCAACAATGAGGAAGATGATGATGAAGGAGGCCCCTCTCTCTAGACCTAGCTTCTATAAGGGCAAATAAATCAAGATGCCATGTCATGATCCCAAGATTTGATGCACCAAATTTCAAGCTGAAACCATTCGTAATCCCCATGATCCAGGACAAGTCTTTCAAAGGGAATTCTAGATATGAGAACACCTATCAGCATATCGATGCCTATAAGAACATTTGAGATACTATCAAGATGAGGGAAGTTCTATAGGAGGTAATCTATTGTAAATGGTTTAAGTTCTCCTTTAAAGACAAGGCCATATATTGGTACCTATCCCTTCCCGACAAGAAGATTAATGGTTGGGGACCGCTAGCTGACACTTTCATCACAAAGTTTTACCCAGTGAAGAAGACTCTAAGAAATAGATAGAAGATAAATGGATTCAAGCAAAAACATAAATAAAAATCTTTATGAAGCATGGGAACTATTTCAAGAATACCATAGAGATTGTCCCCATCAAAATTATGGTGCAAGGGATCTGGTTACAACCTTCTACAATGGGCTTACTACTTCCAAGAGGACTTCGTTGAATGTTGTTGCAGGAAGCAATTTCCTTGGTGAGAACCTGAAGAAGACAACAAAGATCATTGACAACATGGCTTCTTTACAAGCATGAATAGATTTTGATAGGGGAGACTGAGGTTTGATAAAGACTATGACATCAAAAGGACCTTCAGTTGAAGCAAAGGCCTTAGAAGCCATCACTTCCCAGATCTAGAAGATTGTTATAGATGTGAAGTAACTGAAGGATTCTGGAAGTAAGGGAAATAAATATGTGGAAAAAGTGATGAAATGTGTTACTTTTGGTGAACTAGGGCATGGAATCCACAAGTGCATCTATACAAAACCTAAAGAAGAAAGCGAAGAAGAAGAGGAAACATAGAATGTCTCCTATGCCAACATCAAGAGATGAAATCATCCTAGTTTTAGTTATGGAAACAAGAATGATGTTGAAAATGATCACCAACTGAGTGGAGCATCTAAGCCACTTCCTAGATTTAATAGAGGAGGAGGACCAACAACATCTACCAGAACCAGAACCTATCAGCAAAATAGGAATACCTACCAAAACCAAGGGCAAGGCCAAGGCCAATATAAGAATACAAACATGCAAAACCATGACCAGTGTCAAAGCAAGAGCAATAGTAATAGTAAAACTGACATGGTATTGAATCTTTTTTAATTTGTAAAGAGATAGGTGATTGTTAATGAAAATTTAACTTAGAGTGCCATAACAAACACTAGTGTCTTGAGCACTATGCAGACTCAGATGCTAGATATGCAGACACATCAGAGGTTAATTGACCAACATCTGGCTCAATTGTGTGAACTGTTGAAGAATCCACGAGGAATCCCTCTACAATGAAGATTACAAAGATTGACATGCTCTACTCTGGAAAGGTTATAGAATAATAACAAAGTGAGAACCACCAAAAAATATATATTGTTGCTAAGCCACAATGTGATCCCATCACTGTAGAGGAGGAATCTGAGAAGGAGGAGTCCATAAGGAAGAACAAGGACATAGAAAAAGGTAAGGGAAAGAAGGTGTAAAGACAAAGAAACTAGATCCAGCTGAGGAGATGTTTATCAAAAGAGATCCCCATTCTCAAGGAGTTCCTTTCCCGTACAATTTAATTAATGCTCATCTAAAAAAAGGATATGAAATGTTTATGGAAAAAGTAAAGAAGCTACATCTGGATGTTCCATTACTAGATACAATCAAAGAAATGCCTACTTATGATAAGTTCTTCAAGGATCTCATAACAAAAAGAATAACATGAGATCATGTTGAGACGATACATATTGCTAAGATGTCAAGCGCCTTTGTTTGAGCCAAGATGCTAACAAAGAAGAGAGATCTGGGGGGACATTTACTATCCATTTTAATGTCGGTGATAACATGGAAAGAAATGGACTAGTAGATTTGGGAGCAAGCATTATCCTTATGTCGCTAACCCTTGCTCAAATATTTGGACTAATAGACACGGTAAAGACTGGAATGAGGATCCAATTAGCTGATCACGCCTTCACTAAACCAATGGGAATAGTGGAAAATGTTACAATTCACATTTGGAGGTTCTTTATACCTTGTGGCATAGTGGTGATTGACATTGTCAAAGAATAACATGTCTGATGATCTTTATAAGACCCTTCCTCACCACTGGTAGAGCCATGATTGATGTAGCAAAAGGAATCATTACTCTTCAAGTAGGGAACGACCATATTGATTTTCATGTCTAGGATGATATAGGAGGACCTTCTCTATATGAGTCAGTCTACTTTATGGATAACTACACTCAGTACTGTGAAGAAGTGCAACAAGACAATGCCATTGTAGATCCACTCATAGGAGATTTGAATAATCCAGATCCCAATTTGGAAAATCCCAAAGTAGTGGAGATTTTGGATTACCTGAACCAATTGGAGGAAGATCTCAGTGATGAAGAAGGTATCATGGAAACAACAAAGTATGATTCACTGGAACAAACACCAGAAGAAAAAGTTGCACCAAAACTAAAACCTTCTTTGAAGAAATTACCTGAAGCCCTGAAATTTGAATTGTTGAATGATGAGGAAAGGATTCCTATCATTATAAACTCCACTCTGACATAGGATCAAAAGTAGAAGTTGCTAAACAAACTCAAGAAACACTAGAAAGTGATAGGGTACTCACTAGAAGACATTAAGGGTCTAAGCCTAGCCCTAGGCATGAATCGCATAAACCTAGAATATATTGTCAAGCACGTAGCTCAATCACTATAAAAGTTAAATCAAATGCTCAAGGAGGTTTTAAAGAAGGAGGTAATCAAATTACGAGATGCTAGAATCATATACCCTACTAGAGATAGAAATTGGGTCAATCCAATTCATGTTGTACCCAAGAAAGATGGGATGATTGTAGTAAGGGGGGAGAATGGAGATGAAGTGGAAATGCTAACCATACTAGGTTGGTGTATGTGCATGGAATACCAAAAATTGAATGTTGCTACAAGGAAGGATCATTTCACTCTACCTTTTATTGATCAGATCTTGGAAACATTAGCACATCATTTGTATTCCTTCTTCTTGGACTGATATTGTGAGAACCTGTTACACTAAATGAGATTACTCAAAACATAAAACACAATCAATCACTAATTAATCACATACCCAAAAATATGGGTAAATTAACATTGATTTTAGTGTCAGCACCCACTAATAAACATTTTCATAAGATCCCAAAATCTTTCTTATATCCGTACTATGCTAAGAATTTGATACAAATTGATCTACCGCCTTATCCACAATATATATACACAAGAGAACAATATTTGTATATGTCACACAAACAAGCATTAACATGCTAACAGAATCGCGATTAATTTGAAACACCATATACAAACTTTTCCTACCTGGACCTGAGAGTACAGGGAAGACTCTAGGACACACTAGACGTCTAATCAACTTTCTCAAAGATTCATTACTATAGCTCATCTTTTCTGCCACATGTTTTTTCGTCACTTCCGATTAGCTAAAAACATGTGGTGAACCACAAGGGTGATATCCAGTCCTAGAAAGAGATATAACCTCCAACAATGTTTATTGATTACAACATTTTTAAGTAATTAAACAGTTAAGCAAATTAATCAGAGATAACAAATAAGCTCAGCAGCACTGATCATTATCAAAATACACAAGGGAGTAGAAAATAACTATCATCATTAGTCAGACTATCATCCTTTATCTTGTTGATAAGATAAGCAATTCATTAGCATATGCATATCTAGCATAATGAGAAAGTCTAGTAACATAGCATCTCTATCATTATGAATAAGTCTAGCCACATAAGCATAGATAACAACATTAGCATGTCTAATAGGTTGAACATATCAACATAATAAAAAGATCTAACACCATAAGCACAACTATCTGGATAAGCAAGATCAACAATATATGCATCTCTAGTTTCAAAGGCATGGCTAGCATGCTAAACATAACTAAAAACATGAGATAGCCAACATCATGATTATAATCAGTAGTAGCAGTATAGTTATCAACATAATCATGCCTAGTGTATGTATGCATCTACAATCTTAAACATATCCAAAACATAAGTATATCTACTATCTCTTAATTGCACTAAGCATCATATTTATGTAAAGAGAACAAACAAGGGTTATCATCCAATGTTCAGCGTCATGTATAACCCTAAATAGATATGCTATATGGCTGTATTACATCTTTTATTATTCCCTGAGGAATTTGAGGATACCAGTCAAAATCCAACTGACCACTGCTAAGTCAAAATCAGTGCCATACAAGATCTAGGAAGAGCCAGACTCCTAAGATCTTCTCTGCCCCCGGTCAGTGTGGGTCCTCCACAGCAACGAATAAGGTCAAGCTGCTAGTAGCCTAGTCCGTCCTTGGTACAGGTCACAACACTAGTAAAAGGAGGTGGGTACGCATACCCTACCAAATGAGGTACAATTGTAGTTGTCCTCCAATCTTGTCACATATATAATCACTGAGACACGACCGCAACCGATCTCAATCACATCAGATGTATGAGGCATGACCATAGCCAACCTCCACAATTTCCATTGTGGATGACAAGGATATATCCTCAACTTGCCACCCCCACACACTCAACAGTATGCACTCCGAATTTCCCTTAGGAATACTCGTTTCACCAACTGGAAAATTCTGACACTCAGATGGATCTATGGCACAGGGCGCTAAATGATTAGAGTTTCCCTTAATTAGTTATGCCAATTGGGTGAATTAAGGCTGCATCAAACAAGTGGACATACATACCCTAATTCACTTCTAGCAAGCATATAAATATCACAACTTTGAAAAGATATAAAATGTGTGAAGCATAATTTCTCATCTCATCATCACATAGTACTATTCACTTTCCATTCATGAGACGATACTAGTCATCATACTATCACAAGATAATAATCTTTTTCAAAATATCATAGGGTATCAACCCTTATCAACATAAGAGGATTACACCTCATTCAGGGCTTAACCATGAACAAAGGTCATTAAGACCAAAATACTATCACATGATATAAATCCTGCTCACAATATCACAGGGTATTAACCCTTATCAACACAAGAGGATTACACCTCATTCAGGGCTCAACCATGACCAAAGGTCATTAAGTCCATCATATTATTCCCTGTAAGATCATCATTATCTTTGCATGCCTTATAACAAGGCTCAACAACAGCACTTATATATAATACACCAGATCAACACAATATTGCATTAATGAACTAGGTTATATTCATAAACAATCATAGCAAAATTATATTAACATTAAGGACATTCCTTTATTACATCAATATGCAATTAATCTAGATATTATTAACTCTCATCATATTCACAATGCACATGTTTAGCATAAGAAAGTATCGACCATGTGGCTATGATAACCACCAATTAACATACCAAGGTTATAGTCATGTTAAGGAGGTTATTCCACCATCATTCCATCATATAAGAATGTTAAACATGAATACTCATCTTTATCTATTTGCATTATAATTAGGTTCAACATGATAAATTATATCAATGTTACTAAATAGCACTCATACCCAAACCCTAACTCACAACATCCCCATTGGAAAATGGACGCATAAGGTGAAGCTTCACCATCACATTCCATACCATTCTCAAGTATGAACCCACACATAAATCAAGGTATAATGATTGGGTTATAGCATACTAGGGTTTCAACAACAGTAACAAAGTACTTCATGATTTCATTAGTCATTCAAGGACAACTCATACCCAATTACCATCATTTATTTATATTAAAGCTAGGTATAACAAGATATACCTCATTAGGGTTACATATCAACATAATATGGTTATCATCCCTTCTATTCATATGAGTGAATAGGTAAGACTACCTTATTAAGGGTAACCCTCAATTTGTTCCATCATCATTCAACCTGTATCACCATAGCACGATGTCACCCAGAACCATTGGATGTTTAAAAGGTAAGACCTTTGGTTGTTTACATAAGTAAAAAACTTAGATAAACCACCTATGAAGTCCTTGATTTGTGCTCTAGAAAGATTCACCATCTAACCCTAGAAATCCCTTGATTAACAACACAAAAAGTTCCATTGAGAGTAGGGTAAAACCCACAATCGACTGTTCAGTTAAAACAAGCCATCCATTGTCAACCAGTAAGCTCCTTAAGTTGATCATATAAAGGAAACCATCTAAATCCCATTATTAGGACCAAAATATTACATTATCCATCATTCCACTTTATTGGATGAATAAACATTAGATCTTGACCATTGGGTCAAGTTCATATATTAAAACCATCAATTACAGTATAGGTTTGACAATTGCATCAAGTGACCCAAGAAACCATTGGTCTAAGGATTAATTGATGCTAAAACTATATGATTAACTCACCATAGATTGTAGAGACATGATCCACCATCATTAGTGATCATTAAATCACTATAGGTTGTTAGATCAACACTATATTCATTAATCAACATCAAATATTAAGCTGATGTCATCATTGATTGATAACATCAGTAGGGTACTTAATGGTTGATCATTATACTTCTAATTGATACAAAACCTGACCTAAGGGGGTTACCATAGGTTGTAACCGTCATTTGACACCCTTCATCATGACCATGAGTTTTTATGAAGATAACATAATAGGGTTGTTGCAATGGTACCATCATCGGGTCATGGTTTATATAAGAAATCAGCTTTAAACCCTAAAATTGACCATTGTTAGATAGGTGCTTAGCACCATAGGTTCTCAAACCAACCTGATAAAAGTAAAAATTATACCTTATTAATAATGTAAACATGATAACAGGTTCATCTAGAACTGAAATCAGAATAGGGAACATTATAAAAATCAAAATCCAAGTCAAGCATTGCTTTTTAGTGCATGAATCATCATTTTCAAGCAAGAACATGATCTAGAAAGCTTATGGTAAGCAATAAACGTGGAGTAAGTTATAAAACTTGCCTATAATAAGAAGATGAAACCCCAAACAGAATAAATCTCGTGCAGTTAGTGTAAAAAATCCAAGAATAAGCTATGCATTCGTCTATCTAGCACGTTTCTTCATCAAATCAGCAAACCCTAAACATAAGGAGCAAGAAATGTAGGGTTTGAGAGCATTAGAGAAAATTCTACCATAGAAAAACAAGGTTCTGACCTGGAGGAAGGTCTAAGGAAGGATAAGAGCAAGAAAAACAAAGAAGTATGGAAGAAAACAACTTTCCTTGGTCGAATTCCCTAGAAGATGACCTTGGAAACCCTAGGTAGGGCTAGATGGAGCCCTAGGAGACCTTCTTCTCCAAAAAGGGGTTGTCTTCTACCTTAGAGCACTTGGTTCCACAGAAAAACATAGTGAATTCTTTGCTCTAGGTTAGAGGAAAGAGAAATCAAGCATAGTTTCGTATTTGGGCAAGGAAGAGGCAAATATAACCAATGGATAAGGATAGAAGCAAGCATGAGGTGTAAAAGTAGTTTCCCCATGTGTTTATGGCCTTAAACTATTGAGAATATACAAGCACACAGACAAGAAGCTCCCTCACCATCCCTATTAACCTTCTTAGATTTCCTTTGTCGAAATTCCCAGCCAATCACATAATTCATTAGTTGATAGCTACTAAAAGTAGCTCATCCGTGAAGGGGTAAACCCTGAAATACCCTTGATGAAAACACCTTCAAACCATGGCTCAAATAGGATCCCCATGGCTCAAAAATCTCAATAAAGATAATATAAAATCAAAGGAAAATATTTTATGTGACAAATTGCAAACAAAACCCCTCAATTTGGTAAATTATAGAAATGTCCAAAATGTATAAAAAATTGCATAACTTGCTCAAACAGTGTCCAAATTGGACCAAATTTGAAACTTAAGCATGTATTATGATTTCAAAACATATAAAAAGGTTATATTATGGTTCTAAGCATTCAATTATGGTAATTAACCTCATTCAACTCATTAAGCAAGTTCAAGGGCCTTACAACTATAAACCCCTAATAGGGATTTTGCCCCCAAAATCCAAGGTAAACAAACATAGTTACCTACATGTCATGGTGATGTCATATCATTCATACATATATCCTCTTGGGTCAGCACAAAAATCCCCACCTAAGAAGACATTCTCATTATTGAATATAGAAGCTTGTTGTGTCGTCTGTACAACTCTAGTAGTAATGTTCAACTTTAAATTCTAGCTATCATCCTAAAATTATATCGATTGTATCAACACATTACTAAAAAGTTATACTTGCTAGATTCTTTACAAATCATGGCATGTATCCCACACCATTCCTAGAAGCATAAAAAAAGGCAATGTATCCATCTTTTTTTTATAAACTGACACTAGAACTCTTGTCAGTTCTTTTTTCAGCATCAAAAGAAATGATAACACTGGAAGATGTCATTCCATACAAGGAAACATCATTCCTAGTCAACCTTGTTAGGGGTGAAACAACAACACTATCTTCACCTTACTAGGATTTACACAACCTACTTAGAATACATATCATGATCCCATTAAGAAATTTAATCAACCCCATCTCATTCTTATTCAACTTGTGTCATAACTATTGTTGCTTCGACAACCCTACGGTTTTTGAAGAAATATTGATCATATTTTTTACCATATTTGAAATACTTTGACATGTCATAATTCAAAGCTTGCTACAACTTGTAAGACATTACATGAACACTTTGTTCCTCCCATTCATAAATTCTATTAGTACATTGGTTAGCCTATAGGACATAACTCTAAACTCATCATGGTCATGTAAATTATGTCATCTAATCTAACTCTTATGCATTGATATTTGATTATAGGTTTATCTTAAAGGAATATGGTATCACATATCTATTGAACAACAAACCATCTATCCTTCATATTGGTCTTGCCCAACTATCACTGAATCATACATAACATTATATAATCACTTTTTTTTCTTTCCAAACAACATTTAGAGGGTCATCATCAACTCTCTTTCTCTCTATAAGGGAGAGAAACACTTGGAATTTTCATTTAATAAACATCTCCAACCTTCACATATTTCTCATATTGTTGATACATCTTGGATACTAGGATTCATTACCTTGGTATCCACCTCATGTGCTATAAGGAACTCACATCAGTATCTCATCCACTTTTACCAACATAAAAAATATCAAGAAATATAAGAGGAGTCTTCCTAATTAGTGGAAGGCTCAAAAGAAAACTCATCACAAACTGTATGATCTCAGAACCATAGTCCAAGCAACCTTATGCTATAATAAGCTATCCACCCTCATGTTTACAATGAATCCACACATACCAAGTGGAAATGATCCAATTGAAAGTTGTGATGTGGAAAGGAAAGACACAAAGGGAAACAAACTTTCCACATCATATCAACATTGTTCAACGGTCACTAGCAAAAACGTAAGCAATTATATTTTCATTATGCAAGTTACAACTTCTTATGTATCATTTTACCTTTTTCATTTCCGGTTCCTTACCATTAGCACAGGAATCATCATGATTAACATATCTCATTACTCCTTCCTTTATGACTATTTATCCCACTTGGGTATGTCTTCTTATTTTATTATGTTTTTCAACCACTTATCAACAAGTAAATCATCATATTCCACATTTTCTTCATTAAACATGGATCATCTGTTTTAATTTCTTTCAAACGCCATGCTTATTTTACATCAAAACTTTCTTACACACATAGGTTGGTCTGAGATTAACTCAGATTCCACCTTATTCCTTTGTCATTGTTCTCATTTATCTTCAAATTATATACTTATCATTGGAGTTCTCTCCATCTTATGTGGATTTCATACCTTGAATCACTTTATAAGCATAGACTTATCTATATTTTACTTTATTTTCTTCTTGAATCACATCATCAAGAACTCCTCTTTTCCTTATTTGTATTCAGATTTAGATTTCATAGTGTTGTATCTTTCTCTTATAGTTACCAAACATTCAAGTTTTGATAGATTATGATGCAATTCCCATCTTTTTTAAGATAAAATTGAGATATTCACACCATGATTTGTTATTCGTTATGCTGTTTAGATTTTCTCAAAATGACTACTTGATCAAAGTAATCAAAAATATAACAATCTAAGAGTTCCATACTTACCTTTCTTCAATAATTGAATACATGACCAGGGCATCCAAGTACTGATATTAGGCAGTATGCACCATATTTTTATGTCATATTCCTATCTTAGATATCATCCTAGTCGTAAGTTCTAGTGTCCCTATAGATTCAATGAACCTAAAGCTCTGATACCAACTTATGAGAACCCATTACACTAAATGAGATTACTCAAAACATAAAACACAATCAATCACTAATTAATCACATACCCAAAAATATGGGTAAATTAAAACCGATTTCAGTGTCAGCACCTGCTCATAAACATTTACATAAGATCCCAAAATCTTTCTTATATCCATACTATGCCAAGAATTTGATACAAATTGATCTATCACCTTAGCCACAATATATATACACAAGAGAACAATATGTGTATATGTCACACAAACAAGCATTATCATGCTAACGAAGTCCCGATTAATTTGAAACACCATATACAAACTTTTCATGCCCGGACCTGAGAGTACAGGGACGACTCTAGGACACACTAGACGTCTAATCAACTTTCTCAAAGATTCATTACTATATCTCCTCTTTGCTGCAACATGTTTGTTTTCGTCACTTCTGATTCCCTAAAAAATGTGGTGAACCACAAGGATGAGACCTAGTCCCAGCAAAAGATATAACCTCTGACAACATTTATTGATTACAACATTTTTAAGTAATTAAACAGTTAGGCAAATTAATCAGATATAACAAATAAGCTCAGCAACACTGATGATTATCAAAATACACAAGGGAGCAGAAAATAACTATCATCATTAGCCATACTATCATCCTTTATCTTGTTGATAACATAAGTAATTCAGTAGCATATGCATATCTAGCATCATGATAAAGTCTAGTAACACAACATCTCTATCATTATGAATAAGTCTAGCCACATAAGCATATATAAAAACATTAGCATGTCTAATAGGTTGAACATATCGACATAATAAAAAGATCTAACACCATAAGCACAACTATCTGGATAAGCATGATCAACAGTATATGCATCTCTAGTTACAAAGGCATGGCTAGCATGCTAAACATAAATAACAACATGAGATAGCCAGAATCATGATTATAATCAGTAGTAGCATTATAGTTATCAACATAATCATGGCTACTATATGTACACATCTACAATTTTAAGCATATCCACAACATAAGTATATCTACTATCTCATAATTGTACTAAACATAATCTTTATGTAAAGAGAACAAACAAGGATTATCATCCAATGTTAAGTGTCATGTATAACCCTAAACATATATGTTATACGATTGTATTACATCTTTTAATATTCCTTGAGGAATTTGAGGGTACCACTCAAAATCCAACTAACCATTGCTAAGTCAAAATCAGTGCCATACAAGATCTAGGAAGAGTCGGACTCCTAAGATCTTCTCCGCCCCTAGTCAGTACGGGTCCGCCACAGCGACACATAAGATCAAGCTACTAACAGCCCAGTCCATCCTTGGTACAGGTCATGACACTAGTGAAAGGAGGTGGGTACGCATACCCTACCATCCGAGATACAACTGAAGTTGTCCTCCAATCTTATCACATATATAATCACCGAGACACGACCGTAGCCATTCTAAATCACATCAGATGTATGAGGCGTGACCATAGCCAACCTCCACAATCTGCATTATGGATGACAAGGATATATCCTCAACTTGCCACCCTCACATACTCAACAGTATGCGCTGTGAGTTTCCCTTAGGAATACTCATTTCACCATTTGGCAAATTTTGACACTCAAATGGATCTGTGGCATAGGGCGCTACATGATTAGAGTTTCAGTTGATTAGTTATGCCAATTGAGTGAATTAAGGCTGCATCAAACAAGTGGACATACAAACCCTAATTCACTTCTAGCAAGCATATAAATATCACAACTTTGAAAACATATAAAACATGTGAAACATAATTTCTCATCTCATCATCACATGGTACTATTCACTTTCCATTCATGAGACCACACTAGTCATCATACTATCACAAGATAATAATATTTTTCACAATATCACATGGTATCAACCCTTATCAACATAAGAGTATTACACCTCATTCAGGGCTCAACCATGCCCAAAGGTCATTAAGACCATCATACTATCACATGATATAAATCCTTTTCACAATATCACAGGGTATTAACCCTTATCAACACAAGAGGATTACACCTCATTCAGGGCTCAACCATGCCCAAAGCTCATTAAGACAATCATATTATTCCCTGTAAGATCATCATTATCTTTGCAAGCCTTCTAACAAGGCTCAACAACATCACTTATATATAATACACCATATCAACACAATATTGCATTAATGAACTAGGTTATATTCATAAACAATCATAGCAGGGTTATATTAACATTAAGGACATAAACATGCAATGAATCTAGATATGATTAACTCTCATCATATTCATAATGCACATGTTTAGCATAAGAAAGTATCAACCATGGGGCTATGATAACCACCAATTAACATACTAAGGTTATGATCATGTTAAGGAGGTTATTCCACCATCATTCCATCATATAAGAATGCTAAACATGAATACTCATCTTTATCTATTTGCATTAGAGTTAGGTTCAACATGATAAATTATATCAATGTTACTAACTAGCACTCATACCCAAACCCTAACTCACAACATCCCCATTGGATCATGGATGCATAAGGTGAAGCATCACCATCACATTCCATACCATTCTCAAGTATGAACCCACACATATATCAAGGTATAATGATTGGGTTATAGTATACTAGGATTTCCACAACAGTAATAGAGTACTTCATGATTGCATTAGTCATTTAAGGACAATTCATACCCAATTACCATCATTTAGTTATATTAAAGCTAGGTATAACAAGCTATACCTCATTAGGTTTACCTATCAACACAATATGGTTATCATCCATTCTATTCATATGAATGAATAGGTAAGACTACCTTATTAAGGGTAACCCTCCAATTGTTCCATAATCATTCAACCTATATCACCATACCATAATGTCACCCAGAACCATTGGATGTTTAAAAGGTAAGACCTTTGGTTGTTTACATAAGTAAACACCTTAGATAAAACACCTACGAAGTCCTTGATTTGTTATCTATAAAGAGTGACCATCTAACCCTAGACATCCTTTGATTAACAACATAAAAAGTTCCATTGAGAGTAGGGTAAAACCCACAATCGACTATTCAGTTAAAACAAACCATCCATTGTCAACAAGTAAGCTTCTTAAGTTGATCATATAAAGGAAACCATATAAATCCCATTATTAGGACCAAAATATTACATTATGCATCATTCCACTTTATTGGAGGAATAAACATTAGATCTTGACCATTGGGTCAAGTTCATATATTAAAACCATCAATTACAGCATAGGTTTGACCATTTCATCAAGTGACCGAAGAAACCATTGGTCTAAGGTTTAATTGATGCTAAAACTATATGAATAACTCACCATAGATTGTAGAGACATGATACACCATCATTAGCGATCATTAAATCACTATAGGTTGTTAGATCAACTGTAAAGAAGTGAAAACACCTCCTTACTAAAAATTTGAACAATAAAACCTCCAGTCCAAACATACCTTCAAGGTATCTTAGAGTGGGTGTAAAATTTTCAAATCTTTATATATTGGTAATCAAAAGACCAATGTATATCAGTGGAAGAAAAGCATGACTATATTCAATTAAAAAACAAAGGGTTACAAACTTACATCACAAGGATCCATATAGAGGAAATCTAAACCACCTCAAGATTGTCTCCAAGCTTCATCATCTCAAACTAAGTCTAGGTCCTCACGTCTTGTCATCCAAGTCCTCCACCTAGGGTTGGAAGCATACCCCAGCAAAAGAGAAATAACAGGAGACATCAACAAAGGCTGGTATGTGCATACTTGAAGTAAATTGAGCAACTTATAAAGAATAAGGGACATCAAAATAAAAGGCTTCCCATGCAAGAGATAAGGACTACCCCAAAAGAGGGCATAGAAGATAAGAATCATCATCACATGATAAAAGAAGATACTTGCCATAATCAAAACAACAATAAAGTTTGTGCAATACTGGCACATAGAGAGAGTAGGGCACACACCCTACAATCAACATCAATAACCTACATGCATGTGAGATAAGCATAGCCCTAGAGCAATATAAACACAATTGGCGGCCAAGGCTTCACATCCTTGCAAACCTGATAGAAAATGACTCACTGCCAAACTCCCAAAATATATATTAAATGGGTCAAGATACACATCTTGCCCTGGGTACGAGGTTCCTTACCGTCCCAAAAAGAGTAGGAAATATCACATTTGCTATAAACAAAACCAATGCACTTACACTACTCTAGTGCTGCTGAATCACATTGCATGTAAATATAGAGGCAAGTAAAAGTATAGTCAGAATTGTACAATGTTGCCATCACACAATGGAAAACACATACATATAAACATCCAGATCATAGTGGGCATATATCAACAAGTAAGAATCCACATCACAGTGGGTATGTAATATCAAAAGTCCAAATTGCACCAAGGCAATAAGATAAGATTCTAAGAGAATATCTATAATCACAGGATCAATAACAAATAAAAGGTAGTTCACATGAACCATGATATCAAAAGATATGAGCAATGTGTATAGGCTATTGTCCATAGGACCAAGAGAATAATAAAAATAGGTTATTTCTTAAAAAGGAATAATTGAGGATGCAAACATACCTCAACTTTAGAGTCCAACATCCAAAGACACATCTAAGTCCAAGCCTAGGCCTCCAAAAACCTATGATGCATATATGTGGAATTAGGGTTAGGTTTTATATTGATTTCATAAACCCCAAAAAAACACCTTTTTATTTATGTGTAAATTAGGTTATAAAAACTATGCCATATTTTAGGTTATATTTTCCTGAGTTCAAAACATATTTTATTATATTTTTCTGACTTACAAATATTTAGTTATGAATTTTACAAATTATTATCTTGTTTAATTAGAATCCATTAAATCATCTCTTTAAAACATAAGATCCAAGTAAAAAAACCAACACCATTAGAAAGATTGCATTTTTATGAATCCAACGAGTATTTATTTGTAATTTTACGATCAGTATATTATTAGTTATTTATTTTACAAAACGGACCAATCGAAAAAATAAGAGAAAGCCACATCATCCTCAAAAACCGAGAGAGTGAGGAGAGAGAGGGAGAGGGCGCTCGTACTATGTTGGCCCAATATCTGGAGGCCAACTCAGCTGACCCCACAGCCAAAGCGGCAAGTTGCCTCAAAGAGGAACACAACCAAACGAGAGTAAAATGTCCAAAATACCCCTCAAATGAAAAACAAACAAGAAGGGAAACAAGAGGCTAGAAACTTCTGAACACCTGGAACATTGTTCTTTGTTGAACCATATGAAGCAGATCCACTAGAGCATATAGACTCCAATCAAAACCTGAACACTGAAGATCGATTCGAGTAAATAGCAGTGTCGTTGAGTTCTTGGGACCAAGACGAACCCAACGAGCCCTGACAAGGACCAAACGTTGTCTGAAGGAGGCAGAACCCAGGTTCTGCCATAGCCTGAAAGCACAGAAACATCGGGAGAGAAAACAGGAGCAACGATGCTGAAATGAGGCTAAGAAGAAGAAGAACTCACTTGGTCAAAGCTATATCAACAAAAACTTGACCAAAAACAGAAGGAGAGCGAACAGGGAACCTCGCCGAAGATGACAAAAGTGAAGCTAATGGCACTCCTGTCGATAGAGAGGTAGGGTGAACCACAGACCAAAGTGAAAAAAGGAAAAGGTCGAAGGAGGTCCAGGGATGCTCATCAGAGAACGAATTGAATTGATAGTGACAGAGTTGGATGGGGCATCGCCGAGGTCATCGGAGGAGAAACCGAGTAGGCTCGGCCGCACAGAAACTGCGAGAGAGAAAACGGGAGCAACAATGCTGAAATGAGGCTAAGAAGAAGAAGAACTCGCTTGGTCGAAGCTATAACAACAAAAACTTGACCAAAAATAGAAGGAGAGCGAACAGGGAACCTCGCCGGAGATGACAAAAGTGAAGCTAATGGCACTCTTGTCGACAGAGAGGTAGGGTGAACCACAGACCAAAGTGCAAAAAGGAAAAGGTCGAAGGAGGTCCAGGGATGCTCACCGAAGAACGAATTGAATTGATAGTGACAAAGTTGGATGGGGCATCACCGAGGTCAACGGAGGAAAAATCGAGTAGGCCCAGCCGCACCAAACGCATTCTGGTCCAATTGAGGCCAGAGGAGAAGAGGTGGACGATTGTAGGTCCTTTATGGGTGATGGCACGAGTAGGATGGGCACGAAGAGCACGGCTGTGAAATTCGCTGGAGAACAAGGAATTGGGGATTCCATATTTATAGGGTTTTAGGGGTCAAATTATGGATCAATGGGATCGGAATCACATAAGGAAACTTTTAGAAGAAAAATCCGAAGATTTCACTGAGAATCGAAAGAGAACGGAAAACGGAAACTCACAGCTACTTTTCAAAGTCGAGCATACTCCTAGCCAAAGTAGGAGATGACCCACAGCCGTCAGATTGTGCATCTGACGGTCAAAAATTGTCAAATAACTATAAAGAGCGTGTGACAGCGACTTAGTTGCAAAAATAGGAAAAATAAATCGATTTATCCAAAGTGTAAACCAATAATGCATGTATTTTCTCTTTCCTCATTTAGGGGTTCTAAACTCATCCAAATAAAACTGAAATTTGCACATAAGTTAAATTAAAGATGTAGATTTTGAATCTTTAATTCGATTTTACTTTTGGAAACATTAGATATGTGATTTAATATATTCTTTGTTTCTCTTTCTTGATGCATTAATGACACAAGGATCATCCAAATTAGGTGAAATTTCATCCACAATTAACTTAAGATGTATTGAATACGAATTTGCCTTTATTTCCAACTTTTGGTGTCATGAATTATATTTATTTATTAATTACACATTTTAGGCATTTTCTCTCTCCTATAAATACCTATTAATCAAACATTATCCAAATTAGTTGAAAATTTGCCCAAAGGCTTATTTTTATGTTTAGATCTCGAATTTGGAGTTATTTTTGCAATTTGAGGGAATTAAATATTTTATTTCACTTTATTGGCTTATTTCCCATTATCTTGTAATAAAGACTTATATATATTTATTTATTATCCAAATTAGATGAAAATTGACATGTAAGCTTATTTTGATGTGTAGATTACAAATTTGAAGTCTATTATTTATTTCGAGACTTAATTACATGGATTATGCCATTAGGTCCATTAGAGGCCCATTAGATCAATTACACATGAAATTAAGTTATTTATCATCTAATTATTTCCATATGAATTATATGACATGTTAGATTTGTTGGCTAAATTAGACATTCATATAATCCCTTTTGTTTTTGATGATGACAAACATTTCATTCTTGTTGATCAAACGTGCTACTTGAGTGTTGCAGGAATGAGGTGGATGACAAAGTACTAGGGAATCTATATGCTGGAATGCTTGTAAATTTCATGAAATGTAATCAATTGTAAACTTTGACAAATATATAATGTACAAGTACTTAGAATTCATGTAAATCAAGCGTTACATCTTCCCTAGTCAATCACTACACTTAGATAGGTCATACACTTTGATAGTGTCACATATGCACACTTACATACACACTTAGTACTTAAATTGAAACATTGAAACAAGGTCAATCTCGGTCGACAATATCCTCGACCGAGACACTCTCGATCGACAAGCTTCTCGACCGAGAAAGACCCAGGTAGCCATTAGACACAGCTGACAAGGTAGTTGGCAGTTGGAGATGAACTTTGCAAACACTTGATCCAGAGAGCCTGTCGGTCGACAAAACCTCGACTGAGTAGGTATCTCGGTCGACAATTTCACGACCGAGATGGACTCTGACAGCAACTGCAGAATTAATTAACTAGCCGTTGCTAATACAACTAACTTATACCTAACGGCTAGTTAAGCACTTAGAAACCCCTAGAAAGTGTCTAGAACGTCCTTAAGCACTTGTAGGTCATTCCTATAAATAGGACATGCCTTAGGACACCTAAACTCACCAATTCTACACTTGAGCAATCTTTGAGCATACACTTGCATTAGCAACCTGTTTTGAGCAACTGAGCAATACTTGCAATTGGCTACTCTTCACCTTGCTCTAAATTCGTGTCCTACAAGCTAGTATCTCCTATCCATAGGAATCACACTTCCATATACATTGGTTAGGAGATCTACACTCTTGATATAGGCAAATCAAGCCTTGTGCTTCAAAGGATAAGTTGTAATTTCCATTTTCCTTTCTTGTTCACTTTCATTGCTTGTACTCTCTTTGCTACTCCTAGGTTGGAGGCTGCAGATTGGAGAGGGTCGTGAACTTCTTGGTGAAGAAGGAGACTTTGAACTACTTCAAGAAGGCTGGTGCAACGGGAGGTTACTTCTAAGAGGAAGGCTACTTCAAGGGGGAGCTTGGAGTTACTTCAAGAAGGCTACCTCGAGTTGGTGCATCTACTTCAAAGTGAAGTCCGTTCAAAGGGGTGTAAGAAAGTATTGTATTTTGTGTAATTCCTTGTGAAGGTAATAAAATTAATACTTTCAAAATCCCGGTTGGGTAAGCAACCGGGTAGTGGACTGACTGCCTTAGTATTTGCTAAGGTAGGAACTACTCTAAATCCCTTGTCTCCTTCTTACTTTTTCATTTGTGGTTGTTTGAGTTAAATAATTGTTAAATTAACTTTAAAACCCTATTCACCCCCCCTCTAGTGGTTTTTCAATTGGTATTAGAGCAGGCTTCAAGGAGATCTAATCGAGTCTTGAAGTATAAAGGGTGGTGGTGTCTACAACTGCAAACAAAGGAAAAGTATGGACCAATCTTCAACAAGTTGTAGTTGGTGCTTAGGAACAAGCCACACAACACTTGGTTGCCCATGGAGGTCAAAGAAGAAAGATACGCATAAAGAATGCCTTATTGCTACAATAAGTGAAAAAGAAGAAGAAGAAGAGGTAAGCCTTTTTTATTTATCTAAAGAAGAGCTAGTTGCTAGTCTTGAAGAGACACATAATAAATATATTGAGTGCAAGAAGAAATTAAATAAATCTATTAAAGCAAATGACAAGTTACATGCTAAGCTTCTTGCTCTTACATCTGAAAATGAAGATATCAAAAAGGTTATTGAAGATCATGATATTAAGCTAAAATCTGTAGAAGAAAATTGCAATCTTCTTTCTCTAGAAAAGTTAAATTTGCAAACCCAAGTAAATGATCTTCAAAAACAACATGTTCTATGTACACATCTAGATTATGATACTATAGTGAAAGAAAGAGATTCCTTGTTATCTAATCTATATCAAGCAAAGTTAGACATAAATAAAAGAATGGATGAGATTGTTAAGTTGCAACAAAAAGTTAATAGTTTGAGTAATAATGATATTCTTGATAAAATCTTAAATGATTCTTACCATCAAGTTGGAAGGAGAGGACTAGGTTACAAGCCTAAAGGAAAATCTTATCAAAAACCTAGTTGGAGAAGAACACAAGTGCCAAAGAGTCAATCTATGTATGTATCTAAAGGCACAAATACATATGTACCCACGAACAACCTAGAACAAAATCATAGAAAGAGATATGAGGTTGATTATATATGTTGTCATTACTGTTTGCACCTTGGACACTATTCCTTTTCATGTCCTTACAAGAAAAAGGATGTCGAGTTAGTTTGGGTTCCAAAACCCCCAAACTAAATGAGTAAAAATAAGTTGAGATATGCCCAAGGACCCTAGTTGCATATTTCTATGTCTATCTCAACTTAACATGATGAGTTAACAAATTAATTCAAGTATCTAAAACCTCTAACTTGAAAGTATACAATTCATTTAAATCTGCAAATCAAAGTTCTCAAAGCATAAAGACATAATATATAATTAGTTGAGATTTTACTTTGATATTCATATGCTCTATCTCAACCAAGCTAAATTTTCAAATTGCATAATTGAATAGAAAATGACCTTTGTTGTTACTTGGAAATAATTACTGAAAATAGTTTTGAAACAGTACAGAGCTTTTCTCGGTCGAAGACACTGTCGACCGAGAAGAAATGTCGGTCGAGAAATGGTCGACCGAGCAAGTTTCTGTTGACAAGTCTGAAATAAATCTGCGGTACTTATTTTCAATTAACCTAGCTTGCTATAAATTTATTATTGATTTAACATGAAAAAAAAAACTTATATGAGATTACTTTGGTTTTACTATCTGCATGTTTTTGCTTAAAACTAAAAATTATGAATCATGATCAAGGAAAATTACTACTTTTATGGTCATTTCAGTGAGATTATGAGTGTCCTTTGTAATAGTTGTAATGAAATGGTTATCTTTACATGATTGTAATGAATTGGTTATTCTTGCAATGAATTGGTTATCTTTGCATGATTATAATGGATATCTTTCAAAACATATAAGTCTTTTTGTAAAATGTTAAGCTGTTGTTCCGTCTATGAACATAGTTTATAAGACTATTATAGTAGAGCATACAAAGTAAGGGGAGTAATACATATGCAATGAATCACAAAGGATGAAATTGTTGCAAATACCTGAAATTTATGGATAAATTGACCATCTATTGGAGTGCATTAATCCCTTGATTATAATTGTGATATCTATTTAAGGGGGAGAAATGCATAAGGATTCTTAATGGAATTTTCTAAACAAATCAGGGCCTAACATCCCGTGCATCTGGTTAGAAAAATTTGTCATATACTCTAAAGCTTAAAAGGATTCTCATATCACTTTCAAGGCTTCACAACCTTTGCAAGTGATTGAGTAATTACTTATGACTAAAAGACACACGAATATTTATCTTGGATATCTTTTTGAAATGACAAAGGGGGAGAAAGAATATAAAATCAAAAACATAAAATTTTAAAATGAGTTTCATAACACCTTGGCCAGCACTCACTTGCACAAAAAAAATTGCTACAAAGGTAATCTTCAGGTATGCAACTCACATGTTTTATATTTCCTTATTTTATATTTAGGAAATGTTTGTCATCTTCAAAAAGGGGGAGATTGTTGGCTAAATTGGACATTCGTATAATCCCTTTTGTTTTTGATGATGACAAACATTTCATTCTTGTTGATCTAACGTGCTACTTGAGTGTTGCAGGAATGAGGTGGATGATAAAGTACTAGGAAATCTATATGCTTGAATGCTTGTAAATTTCATGAAATGTAATCAATTGTAAACTTGTACAAATATATAATGTACAAGTACTTAGAATTCATGTAAATCAAGCGTTAGATCTTCCCTAGTCAATCACTACACTTAGATAGGTCATCCCCTTTGATAGTGTCACATATGCACACTTACATACACACTTAGTCCTTAAATTGAAACATTGAAACAGGGTCCATCAAGGTCGACAAAATCCTCGACCAAGAAACTCTCGATCGACAAGCTTCTCGACCGAGAAAGACCCAGGTAGCCGTTAGACACAGCTGACAAGGTAGTTGGCATTTGGAGATGAACGTTGCAAACACTTGATCCAGAGAGCCTGTCGGTCAACAAAACCTCGACCGAGTAGGTATCTCGGTTGACAATTTCTCGACCGAGATGGACTCTGACAAAAACTGCAGAATTAATTAACTAGCCGTTGCTAATACAACTAACTTATACCTAACGGCTAGTTAAGCACTTAGAAACCCCTAGAAAGTGTCTAGAACGTCCTTAAGCACTTGTAGGTCATTCCTAAAAATAGGATATGCCTTAGGACACCTAAACTCACCAATTCTACACTTGAGCAATCTTTGAGCATACACTTGCTTTAGCAACCTTTTTTGAGCAACTGCGCAATACTTGCAATTGGCTACTCTTCACCTTGCTCTAAATTCGTGTCCTATAAGCTAGTATCTTCTATCCCTAGAAATCACACTTCCATATACATTGGTTAGGAGATCTACACGCTTGATATAGGCAAATCAAGCCTTGTGCTTCAAAGGATAAGTTGTAATTTCCATTTTCCTTTCTTGTTCACTTTCATTGCTTGTACTCTCCTTGCTACTCCTAGGTTGGAGGTTGTGGATTGGAGAGGGTCGTGAACTTCTTGGCGAAGAAGGAGACTTTGAACTACTTCAAGAAGGCTGGTGCAACGGGAGGTTACTTCTAAGAGGAAGGCTACTTCAAGGGGGAGCTTGGAGTTACTTCAAGAAGACTACCTTGAGTTGGTGCATCTACTTCAAAGTGAAGGCCATTCAAAGGGGTGTAAGAAAGTATTGTATTTTGTGTAATTCCTTGTGAAGGTAATAAAATTAATACTTTCAAAATCCCGGTTGGGTAAGCAATCGGGTAGTGGACTGACTGCCTTAGTATTTTCTAAGGTAGGAACCACTCGAAATCCCTTGTCTCCTTCTTACTTTTTCATTTGTGCTTGTTTGAGTTAAATAATTGTTAAATTAACTTTAAAACCCTATTCATCCCCCCTCTAGTGGTTTTTCAAGATTACATTATTCATGCATTAGATTATTAGGATCATCCTAACCTCAACCTTGTTTGGCTAAACCCAAAAGGTCAAAGCTCTAGGGTAAGGTTCTAGATCTGGTATGTTACATCACCACTATATTCATTAATCATTATCAAATATTAACCTGATGTCATCATTGATTGATAACATCAGTAGGGTACTTAATGGTTGATCATTATGCTTCTAATTGATCCAAAACCTGACCTAAGCGGGTGACCATAGGTTTTCACCATCATTTGACACCCTTGATCAAGACCATGAGTTTTTATGAACACAACGTCATAAGGTTGTTGCAATGGTACCATCATCAGGTCATGGTTTATAGAAGAAATCAGCTTTAAACCCTAAAATTGACCATTGTTTGATATGTTCTCAGCACCATAGGTTGTCAATCCAACCTGATCCAAGTCAAATTATACCTTATTAATAATGTACACATGATCATAGGTTCATCTAGAACTGAAATCAGAATAGGGAACATTATAAAAATCAAAATCCAAGTCAAATGTAGCTTTTTAGTGCATGAATCATCATTTTCAAGCAAGAACATGATCTAGAAAGCTTATGGTAAGCAATAAACGTGGAGAAAGTTATGAAACTTGCCTCTAATGAGAAGATGAAACCACACATAGAAGAAATCTCTAACATATAGGGTAGAAAATCCAAGAATAAGCTATGAATTCGTCCATCTCGCACCTTTCTTCATCAAATGAGCAAGCCCTAAACATAAGGAGCAAGAAAGGTAGGGTTTTAGAGCTTTAGAGAAAATTCTACCATGGAACAACAAGGTTTAGACCTGGAGGAATATCTAAGGAAGGGGAAGAGCAAGAAAAATGAAGAAGGAAGGAATAAAACAACTTGCCTTGGTCAAATTCCCTAGAAGATGACCTTGGAAACCCTAGGTAGGGCTAGATGGAGCCCAAGTAGACCTTCTTCTCCAAAAAGGGGTTGTCTTCTACCTTAGAGCAGTTGGTTCTGTAGAAACACATAGTGAATTAGTTGCTCCAGGTTAGAGGAAAGAGAAAGCAAGCATAGTTTCGTATTTTGGCAAGGAAGAGGCAAATGTAGCCCATGGATAAGGATAGAAGCAAGCATGAGGTGTAAAAGTAGCTTCCCCATGTGTTTATGGCCTTAAACTATTGAGAATATACAAGCACACACACAAGAAGATCCCCCACCGTCCCTATGAACCTGCTTAGATTTCCTTGGTCAAAATTCCCAGCCAATCACATAATTCATTAGTTGATAACTACTAAAAGTAGCTCTTCCGTGAAGGGGTAAACCCTAAAATACCCTTGATGAAAACACCTTCAAACCATGGCTCAACTAGGAGCCCCATGGATCAAAAATCTCAAGAATGATAATAAGATATCTAAGGAACATAATTTATATGAAAAATTGCAAAGAAAACCCCTCAATTTTGTAAATTGCATAAAAGTCCAAAATGTACGGAAAATTGCATAACTTGCTCAAATAGTGTCCAAATTGGACCAAATTTGAAACTTAAGTTTGTCTTATGATTTCAAAACATTTCAAAAGGTTATATTATGGTTATAAGAATTAAATTATGGTAATTAAGCTCATTCAATGCATTAAGAAAGTTCAGGGGCCTTATAGATATTCAGGTGATGATCCATCCAGATGACCAGGAAAAAACTACCTTCACTTGTATTTACGGTACCTATTCCTTTTAGAGGATGTCATTTGGGTTGTGCAACACACATGACACCTTACAAAGGTGCATGATTTCTATGTTCTTAGATTTCCTAGAAGATATCATAGAAGTATTTATGGACGATTGTTTAGTATACAACACGAATTTTGATAATTGCCTCAAAAATCTATCTGTGGTCCTGCAATGCTCTGAAGAAAAGCATTTGGTTTTTAATTGGGGTAAATGTCATTTCATGATGAAAAATGGCATCATGTTGGGGAATAAGAAAGGATTACAAGTTAATATGAGAAAAATAGAAGTGATATCCAAACTACCACCACTAAAATTGTAATAGGAGTGAGGAGTTTCCTACAATGTGATGGTTACTATAGAAGATTTATCAAGGATTTCTCAAAAATTAAAAAAGCTCTTGTCCAATCTTCTACTGAAAGACGTTGAGTTTGATTTCACATATAATGCATTGATGCTATCAACACCCTAAAAATGCTTTAACAACAACACCATTTCTACAAGCCCTAGATTGGGAGCTTCCTTTTGAAATTATGTGTGACGCCAGTGATTATGCTATTGGAGAAATTATTAGACAAAGGAAGGATAAGAAACACCACATGATCTATTATTCCAATCAAATTCTCAATGATGCCTAAGTCAATTACTCTACCACAGAAAAGGAGATGATGGTGATAGTGTTTGCTTTTGACAAATTCAGATCTTACTTGATAGGATCAAAAGTGAAGGTGTATACAAACCATGGGGCAATTAAGTACCTAATGCAAAACAAAGATACAAAAGCCAATTTTGTTGATATTGGCTTTGTTGTTGCAAGAGTTTGAACATGAGATTATCAATAAAAAGGAATAGATAATGTGGTTGCCGACCTCTATCAAGGATTGTGATCACCGAAGAGAATCAAATGTTGGTTAATGACAATAATGCAGACAAAACTATGATGATGGTCAAGTCAGTTGAACCTAATCTGCCATGGTCCACTAACATTTGTAACTACTTGGCCTACCAATGATTTCCTCCTGATATTACATACAAACAACAGAAGAAGCTATTTTTAGATTTGAAGTACTACTACTGGGATGATCCCCTTCTATTTCAAAGATGCTCTGACAAACTATATCAACAATGTATACCAGAGGAGGAAGAACCTCATATCTTGTGAGAGTGAAATTCTTCATCTTATGGAGGGCATCTGGGAGAAGAAAGGACAATGACGAAACTCCTCTCATCAGGATTCTATTGGTCTACTTTGTTCAAATATGTGCAGGCATTTGTTAAGGCATGTGACGAATGTGGAAGAATAGGAACATATCTAAAAGAAATGAAATGCCAATGTCAGACTGGATTGAAGTAGGAATTTTCAATGTATGGGGAATCAATTACACGGGGCCATTCCCATCTTCAAGTGGAAATCAATATATTCCTGTTGATGTGGACTATGTTTCAAAATGGTTAGAGGTTGCTGCTACCCAAACCTGTGATTCAAAGTCAGTAATTAAGCTGTTTGAGAAAATTATTTTTCAAGATTCGGGATTCCATGAACCATCATAAGTGACGGGGGATCCGACTTTGGGGAAATATAGTTTGAATCTCTTTTGAAGAAATATGGGGTGAAGAACAAGGTAGCAACACCATATCACCCCCATACATCAAGATAAGTGGAGGTCTCCAATTGGCAAATAAATCACATTCTTGAGAAGACAATCAGCAGAACAAGTAAGGACTGGTCCATGAAGCTCGATGATGCACTATGGGCCTACCACACTACATACAGGACACAAATAGGGACTACTCCTATATTCTAATCTATGGTAAGTCATGTCATCTACTAGTAGAGCTGGAGCACAAGGACCTCTGGGCTATTAAGTTCCTGAACATGGACCTCGATAAGGCATGCAAGAAAAGATTTCTACAGCTAGAAGAGTTGAGGTTACACGCCTATGAAAATGTCCACATTTACAAGAAGAGGAAAAAAGTGTGGCATGAATCCCACCTGAAGAGCAAGGATGTGTCTGAAGGGGACAAGGTTCTCCTATTTAATTCTAGTATCATGTGGTTTCTAGAAAACATCAGGTTCAGATGGTCTGGCCCACTCTCTATTGTGAAGATCTATCGATTTGGGATGATGGAAATCACCAGTGAGAAGAGTGGGACGTTCAAAGTGAATGAGCATCGATTCAAAAGATACTATGAGGATGAGGACTTTGTAAGAAGGTCTTAACTCTAATTGGAGGAACCTCAACCTGCCCCACCAGAAGCACCATGAAGGGCACAATAGAAGAGTCAAGCTAAAGACTATAAATTAGTGCTTCTTGGGTGGCAACCATAGGTTTAATGCTTTCTTTAATTAGAAAGATTTCTCTTTCTTTGTTTAGACTCCAGACTGTTCATAACTTTTGAATTTAGCTTTGAATTGCTCTATTTATCTAAGTAGCTTGAATGCAAAATTCTAAAACTCATTCTTATCTTCTTTAATGTATGTGAGTATACATAGGTAGGATGTTAATCCCATCTTGCACAATATTTTAAATGACTTTGGTTCTTGAATATGTCTAGAGACCGCTACAAGTCACAGATGTAGCGAGCGCTACTAAACCTATTGCCTTAAACAACTAATCACAACAACTCACTAATGTAGCTCTATTTTAGGGCTTCATCATGTGTCTTTTTTCATGATAATAACATATGAACATCATAGATTACAAGTTATTTCCTCCAATATGATCTTTTATGACAAATGCACTTATGCCTCCTTATGTGTATATTTCAGGGCACCTATGCATGAATTAAAGCATGGGAGAGAGATGAAGAATGTCTTTGGGTTCTTACACCCCAAGGGTGGACCTATCTCTTCCCTAAGATTCCCTTATATGCACAAGACCAATTCAAAACTAAAGGAGGCTAGATGAAGAAGTTGAAGTGGAAATAAGAACCAAGAAGCTCCAAAATGGTTGTGGCACATCACCACGGTCCCAAAATGGCCGTGGCACATCACCACGGTCCCAAAATGGTCATGGCACATCACCATGGTCGTGGGGAATCATGTTCCAAAAGTCACAGGGAAGTCAACAAATCTACACATGAATGATCATGGTCGTGGTCATCACAAATGTCGTGGTCACTGAAGACCCCAACACGGTTGTGGCCAGTGCCTCCCACCTTGCCTGTAGTTAGCAAGAAAATTGTGGCTATTTATGCATCAAGATCCCAAAAATCAACAAAAACTTGGTCTAATCTACACGTGAATGACCACGGTCATGGCCATCAGCATGACAACGGCCCTTGAAGGACACCTTGCCTGTGTTGCTCACCATGCCCGTGGGGAGATGAAGACACAACGAAATCAGAGTGACCTCACCCTTAGCTTCCTCCTCCAACATGGTTATGGTATCCCACACGGTCGTGGTACCCTCTACCCACCACGACCATGGAAGCCCGCCATGGATGTGGCCACCATACACACTCACCACTTCAACTCCACTTTCAACCTTGGCCGTTCCACTACCCATGACCATGCTATGCAATCCCTACCACGGCTGTAGCAACTCACCACGGCCGTGGTGACCACCTAAACCTACCCATTTTTGCCACTAACTTTCCCTTTTTACCCCTAATTACCCTACTGCCTCCCCACCACCTATATATACATAGTTGGTGGCCACAACACGAAGGTTAGATTCCCTTAGCCTCTTCCTAGATACTCTAGAACTCCTTCATCTCCTTCCTTGCATTTACTCCTCTCACCTACCTCCCACTCCATTTGCACCATACAAACCTAGTTGTCTAGTTTCCCACCATTATCCCCCATATATCCATGCTTTTTACCCCTTTTGTAAGAGGATCCACACCCTACAACAGCTAGGAGGTGAAGAGGAAGAAGCTACTCTGAGCTCCATGGATTCTTCTTACTTCTTTTCTCTTTTGTTTGAGCATGTCTAGCTAAGCCCCTAATGGTGGGCTGTTTGGGGTTAAAATGTGACTTTGATACCATGTTAGGGGAAAATAACTTGTGTGGAACATAATTTCATTCTATGATGATTGCCTCTTACTTCTATCTCATTTTCCATTAAGTTGCATGTGGTTTGTGTTTTCAACATAAATTGCTTGTTTTGTGATGATTGATGACACTTAGCTTCTAGGAGAAAATGGAATGTATGAGGAAATCTTAGGAATGGATCCTAGGTCCAATTACTAGATCCCTAGCTAGCCCCCTTTGTTCCTACATACATCTCCCTTCTTCTACAAGTAAGTGTGAGATCTAAGTATCTAGTGTAAGTGTGATTAGTACAATTGCCTGGAGTTTCCTAAAGGTTAGATGGCAAGTAACATGAGGTGAAAAACCATCATCTCTACTCCCATTCCTACCCTTGGTTCTCAATTACCATAATACCACTTACCCTAGAAACCTAGACTTGCCAAGTCCTATTAGAATTACACCTAGCCCTAGTTCTCCAACTAGTAGTATAGGGTATGTTCTAATAACACAAGCCTTGTTATTTGGTTTGGTAATCTAGATTGAAATATAAGAATTGCATGATATGTTGAACTTCCCCCAACTAATATCAAGTTGCATTCCCAAACGGCCCAGCTATCCATCATATGTCTTAAAACCCACCTTTGCCATCTAGCTTGTTAATGGTAGTTTAGTTAATTGCCTTTGTTAATTATTAGCTAATTTCCTAGTTCTAGATAGTTAGTTCTTGCTCAAGTGGTTAGGGCTCCTTTGAACTTTCTTGTGTTAATTTGGCTAATTAGTGATAACTTAGACTCTTGCATGTCTAATTTCTTAGCTTGCATATTAGTTGATAACTTGGCTTACTAGTGTAGTGTAACTCCTTGCTCTAGCCTAATTGTTTGCTTTGCCTAATTTCTTATTCTAAACCTATTTAGAGTAATCTAAGGTTTTTGTTCATCTAGTTTCTTTCTTTCTCTGTCTTTCTTGTAGTCGTAGCATAATCAATTAAAACTAACTTTAAACCCTCAAACTCTAATATCCACTTTAGGAACATATCTGACATTAACCTAGATCTAGTGCCCCCTCTCTCCTTGAGGATCGACCCTAATCTTACCACAAGCCTACACTACAACATGACCTTGTTTGCTTGTGGGTAAGTTTGATTAATTGAGCATGTGCGTTGGACTAGGTCCATATACATATTTTGAGAGATCTATGTGTTTTCCCTTAGGGTTTCATCTAGCCACCTTTAGTTGGCTGGTGTGTGGCCTTGAGGAGATTGCAACAAGCTTTCTGGCACCATTGCCGGGGAGTGAGGCACTTGGCCTAGCTAGTTATTATAGCTTACCTTTTCCTACTTCCCTCACCATTCCTATTATTATTCTTTGTTTACGTCTGCATACTATCATTCTAACTTGGCTTTTGTTGCTTGTTTGTGTGTTGTGCAGGTGACAGTTGTGCATGCGTCATACGTGTTCGACTTGTACTGAATTGGTGTTATACAACCCCGAGATAGGTAGAACGAGACGCCAAAGCCACCGTGAACATAACCAAGCAACCGAAATGGGTGACCATGAAGCTCAAAAGCCTCATGGATATGCTCAAACAAAACCGAACTGCCCTCTCCATGAATACTTCACCCTAAGAAACTACAGTTCCCCAATTGCCACCCTTATTGACAAATATCGGGTCAACAAATCTCCATTACACCCACCCTTCTCAGACTCCTTCCTACTTACTATGGGATGGAGAATGAGAACCCCTACTGTGACGTCCCCGGATTTTGACTTCTCCAAACCCTATTGGGAATGAGAGGTCAGAATCTGAGAACATCATCCAATCATATCAGAAAGCGATGAGGAAGCATAATACGCATACATGAACATGCAACCATAACATTCTCAACATTCAACATGTAAATTTATATAACATGAATTATTACACAATGATTTACAATTACATATTGAATGAAAATTTTACAATCTAAGAACATGTATGCTAAACTAGGATCTACACAATAGGTACAACCTGGACAACTGCTCACTTCCCGTCTTTTATCCCATGCTATCTTTGAACCTAAAACATACGTGAAACAACGAATCAACACACAAGGTGTTGTGTACGTGGGTAGAAAGATACATACTAATATGCTTGCATAATTGAAATAATCTTTAGAAAGAAAGAGTAAAAGAAAACATTGTTTAAAGCGATAATCAGGTAAACATTCCTTTTGTTGAATTCACTTTAATGCGGTTGTACTACACATACTTGCACTTGACTTACATCTAGTGTGGGCAATATAGTATCATCATACATCTAACATGGGCCAAGGAATCATACATCCATGTTAGGCAACATACATCCACACCAGGCTATGTGCTCTAGTAGCTACAACCCATCAAACTCATTTATTTTCTATTAGATTTGGTGAAGTATAACTCATACTAGTTCAACCAAGCAATCATATCCAAATACGAGCATTCAAGATATTACATATCATATGCAACCAGAAAACTAGTCTTATACTTAATAAATCCCACGTACCTGAATTCAAAGATTTCTAATCATTCTTTCTCATATAGACATCTGGTCATCACCTGGTTAAGACAAGACCACATACTGTCATCAGATTCTTATCATCTTAACCCTAGTCATGTTCATTAGGGTTTATATTATCTCATTAGGATATTCTCATCATTACTTGTATTCTTGTCTTAGAATTATCTTAATGATGTCATTTTCCAGATTATGATTCAATATCTAAACATTAGGTTCCATACCATTTTTGTGCACATATTAACCCTGGTTTATATACATTATTCAAAATAAGGTTACAACCCTTGTATTAAGGGTTATCCTCATATAACATGAATTCTATGCATATAACTGATCTAAGATCTATATATTATATTCCAATTACAGATATGAGGGTTTTCTGTAAATCACATCATTTATTGAGCATGCATGCATTGATTGCATTATCTTTAGTGTTATTAGCCCTAATTAGCCATATTAACCAAATTATAGAATTTTGTGCATCAACATGACGATATCTGACATCATATGCATTCTATACATAATTGTGGACTTACTGATATTTTTCCATGATTTTATATCATCCTTTGATATTTATTATCCATTAAACAAGTATTACATGTATTATATAATATTGCTAATATTAAAGCATAAAAAGTATGATATTAAGCTTTCATATTGTTCTACATATTTTTCTGAGAATTTTGATACATTATTTACATTTTTCTGATCAGTAGGCTATTTTCTATGATTTATGGAAGATTTGCAGATTTACTGAAGATTTTACCTTAATCAGCCAATGGGGACTTGCCACGTGGCCACTTGGTCTGGCGCAGCTCCTTTGCTTGCTTGCGTCCAGTTCACTTGGTTGAGTCAGAAGTTCACATTTGGTCTGGGTCAGGTTCAAGGCAGCAGACCCAATCCTCCTTTCTTTCCTTCTCACACGACTAGGTTCACGGCTCTGTTCTTCCGTGAACAAGCGTCGTCTCCGCCTAGGATCCAGCCTATGACGAGCGATCAGCTGCCGAGTCTCTTTCTCCTCCTTGTCCGCTGGGTCGCCGTCCTTAGGCGTTGTGCCTGCTCTACTGATTTTCAGCGCATGAGAGTGCCGCCTCCTGGGGGTCCTCCTCTCTTCTTCCCCGCGATCCTGCCAGGCCACCACCGCTGTGCATGCCTCCTCCTCGTGACCTGCTTCCGGCCAGATCTCCAGCACATGAGACCTCCACCGCCTCTGCCTTCGTCTCGTTCTACAACAAATCGCCATCTTGCACAGCACGTCGCTAGCCCGTAGGACACCCGTCTGTTTCCTCCTTCGACGACCTGGGGTCAGCCACCTCCATGAGCGTCGGCCAAGGCTTCCTCCGTCCCACAACGCAACCTTCTCGCCGTTGTTGCCAGGACGTGGGACTGACGATGCTGAGGGATATCTCCGATGAGTGAGAGAAGGCATGAAGACGAATCTAATCATCTGGGCAGGCCTTCATCATCTTCAACAACTACAACAAATCTCACTCGTCATCTGCTCTAAAGCACCAGTGCCAGCTTCACCTTGCAATTGCTTCATTCCGCAGGATAGGGCGCCGCTGTGAGGTGGACCTACAGCGAGCTCCAAACTTGGCTCCTTGTACCTTTGGTCACCGCCGAGATCGGCGGTTTAGCTGGTTGTTGGAGCCGGCATTTGGATTGATGACGCCTCTGTGCACAAACATCGACGAAGCCTAGATCCGACTAGATATCAGTGGAGCAGAGGATGTCTTCCTCTACTCTTGATGCCGTGGTTGGGTTTGCGCTACACCTAAGATGAATGGTGATGGGTAGATTGCGTATGATCTTGGAGCATTGCCGAGGGACATGACTGAATACTCCCATGGCTGCTGCCTGCAATATCAAAAGCCTCAACCAATCGCCTGCCACTACCTATGAGATGTACTAGAGAGGTAGAGAGAGATCTGACTCCGGTTGTTTCCCTAGTACTACTAGGCACCCCATCTGCCGAGTGAGATCCTAGAATTGTGGTGGATTCAACCAATCTAGTTAACAAACTCAAACTCCTCGCACTGACTAATTCCACTAGATCCAGAAAAGAGTCACCTGCTCCTATGTTCTCGGTGGAAAGCCAGGTCTTTGGTTTCTCGAACCTTGGCCAAACATGCATCCCAGCCAGGTTGGTTTATAATGGCCAAACATGAAAATTGAAGCCTGAAGTATATGATAAACCTTACTTTGGGATTTGAGTAACGCCCTAGCCATGATTTCCAATAAATTGAAATTTGAAACATTGATACCCTTTGTCTAACATTAACTAATAATCATAATAAGACCAAAATAAATGTTTGTTCACCCTTTAGTGAAGATAATCCCAATTGGTACTCATACTAAGATTTGAAGTCAAGTATGCATTAAATGACATCTAAATGTGTCGACACAAGTTCAACTTAATTTAGTCGATCACATCACACCTCAAACGACACTAAAATCATTTTACACCAATATGGCTTCAAATATTATATTGGATATTGAATCCTAAAATCGAGGTTATCACATTCACCCCATCTTATATGGAATTTCGCCCTCGAAATTCAACTAGTCTCATTCTTAAGCTGATATCAAGGAGTTGTGGATGCCCCTAGGCCACCACTTCTAAGTGATAAGAGTATCATTATTCGGTCATGTTAGGGTATTTAATCATGTAAGATGTACCCACCCCACCTTATATAGGTTGAAGCGTCATTTTTTTTCTATAAGGAATTGTTACATCCCTTAGTGTCTTAGTCATCACATGACATTCTTACATTTTAGGATTTACATCCTCATAGTCACTTAAGGATAAGGATTTTATTCGTACATATGTACATAAGATGGTATTATTCAAGGTTCAATCTTTCACTCCACTAAAGCATGTAAGATAGTATCATGCATCATTTACTAGAATGTTGGCGCTTGACATCACTAGTCTAGCTTTATGATCAACATCATATCATAATTTCATCATGTGAGAGGGTCTTAGTTTTCATGATTTAATATTAGGGTTTCACCTCATGGTGTAGTTAATTCTCAAACTATAAGCTTGGATTTATAAGTATTAGGGTTAAGCACTATATTGTCATGCAGTATATGATCCAAAGGGACCTTTGTGTTAAGATCATGCTTTCATAACATTTATCTTTCATATATGATAGAAGGGGAATGAAAATATACTAGGCCGATCTTATCATGTTTTCAATCTTAGATACTACATGTATGATATAGGGGGGAAAATATATAATAGGTCAAGCTTATACGAGTGACTTATCATATATAAATCATCTATATAGCTCAAGTGAGGTTTCTATCATCATATATTAAGAAAGAGAAGAAGAAGGGAGAACATGTATTTTGAGTATCTTTTGCACAAAGCATCATACTCTCATAACTAGAATTCATATATTACCTCACTTGCAACTAATGATGAGATTCTTAAAATATGTCACTCCAGCTAGGACCTAACTCAGTCAAAGGATTGACTTTATCATATGGGTCATCTACCCATCCTTTTCTTTTACCCAATTCTCACATATGGATTTGAATCATGCATAAGGACTCAACTCAACACTCAAGAGTAATCTAGTGTAGGACATTTTTGTTTTCACACATATCTCATATATTGGAGGCTAGGTCCTCTGACCTTCTCCCTATGGGTCTTACTCTCTCTAGAGTTCACCACATATCTCATCCTACCACTAGATATCCCCCTTGTATAAGAGCTTGAGGCTCATGCACACTCATCTCTATCTTAACTTAGCTTATCTTAAGTAGGAAAAGGGAATGTACTTCCATCATCAAGATTTTGCATAATTCCTCTAAGAGTGGATCCAACTCATATACAACTCAAATCTTAATAAGGGAACTTATACCATCATAGATCAAAGTTAGATAAAATTCCATATGCTTATTTCCTTTGTCTTTCTTTTGTCTATCTATCTATCACCTAACCTTATGAGGCTCTAGACATCTAATCTAGATATATTCTCTCTTCTAGACTGATGTCACTCCCTTTCACTTAGATTGCAGGAACACCCACTACTCTCCTGTGTGAGGGACACATTTTTATATTTACATATATCTAATAAAATATTATATAGTTTTTCTCCGAGAAAGAAGGCGTTAGAGAAAATTTTCGAGGCTCGAGCCGATTGGAAAACAAAACCAAATCAGCAAAACCGAGTGTCCAACACAAAGTAGATAGTATGGTGACATGTAACCTAGTGAAATGGTGAGAACAGGGTGTAGATTAGTGTAGCTACCCAATACATATGAGCGCTATATGGAAAGGGTTTCACACACTTATCTAAACTTAGTTCTCAAACATCTAGGTTCTAACTTAGAGGCTAAGTCAAACCTTATTCTTATAGAACAACTTACTAAGTTTCTAAGGTTTAAAGTGAAAGGTGAGATTTAGGTTTAATGTTTCATGGTGAGAAATTGTTAGGTGTACCTATTGCTCATGCTCTGATACCAACTGTGACGTCCCCAGATTTTGACTTCTCCAAACCCTATTGGGAATGAGAGGTCAGAATCCGAGAACATCATCCAATCATATCAGAAAGCGATGCAGAAGCATAATACACATACATGAACATGCAACCATAACATTCTCAACATTCAACATGTAAATTTATATAACATGAATTATTACACAATGATTTACAATTACATATTGAATGAAAATTTTACAATCTAAGAACATGTATGCTAAACTAGGATCTACACAATAGGTACAACCTGGACAACTTCTCACTTCCCATCTTTTATCCCATGCTATCTCCGAACCTAAAACATACATGAAACAACGAATCAACACACAAGGTGTTGTGTACATGGGTAGAAAGATACATACTAATATGCTTGCATAATTGAAATAATCTTGAGAAAGAAAGAGTAAAAGAAAACATTGTTTAAAGCGATAATCAGGTAAACATTCCTTTTGTTGCATTCACTTTGATGCGGTTGTACTACACATACTTGCACTTGACTTACATCTAGTGTGGGCAATATAGTATCATCATACATCTAACATGGGACAAGGAATCATACATCCAATGTAGGCAACATACATCCACACCAGGCTATGTGCTCTAGTATCTACAACCCATCAAACTCATTTATGTTCTATTAGATTTGGCAAAGTATAACTCATACTAGTTCAACCAAGCAATCATATCCAAATAAGAGCATTCAAGATATTACATATCATATGCAACTAGAAAACTAGTCTTATACTTAATAAATCCCACGTACCTGAATTCAGAGATTTCTAATCATTCTTGCTCATCTAGACATCTGGTCATCACCTGGTTAAGACAAGACCACATACTGTCATCAAATTCTTATCATCTTAACCCTAGTCGTGTTCATTAGGGTTTATATTATCTCATTAGGATATTCTCATCATTACTTGCATTCTTGTATTAGAATTATCTTAATGATGTCATTTTCCAGATTATGATTCAATATCTGAACATTAGGTTCCATACCCTTTTTGTGCACATATTAACCCTGGTTTATATACATTATTCAAAATAAGGTTACAACCCATGTATTAAGGGTTATCTTCATATAACATGAATTCTATGCATATAACTGATCTAAGATCTATATATTATATTCCATTTACAGATATGAGGTTTTTTTGTAAATCACATCATTTATTGAGCATGCATGCATTGATTGCATTATCTTTAGTGTTATTAGCCCTAATTAGCCATATTAATCAAATTACAGAATTTTGTGCATCAACATGACGATATCTGACATCATATGCATTCTATACATAATTGTGGACTTACTGATATTTTTCCATGATTTTATATCATCCTTTGATATTTATTATCCATTAAACAAGTATTACATGTCTTATATGATATTGCTAATATTAAAGCATAAAAAGTCTGATATTAAGCTTTCATATTGTTCTACATATTTTTCTGAGAATTCCGATACCTTATTTACATTTTTCTGATCAGTAGGCTATTTTCTATGATTTATTGAAGATTTGCAGATTTACTGAAGATTTTACTTTAATCAGCCAATGGGGACTCGCCACGTGGCCACTAGGTCTGGCGCAGCTCCTTTGCTTGTTGTGGCCGGTTCACTTGGTTGAGTCGGCGGTTCACATTTGGTCTGGGTCAGGTTCAAGGCAGCATACCCGATCCTCCTTTCTTTCCTTCTCACGCGACTAGGTTCACGGCTCTGTTCTTCCATGAACAAGTGCCGCCGCCGCCTAGGATCCAGCCTCTGATGAGCGATCTGCTTCCGAGTCTCTTTCTCCTCCTTGTCCACTGGGTCGCCGTCCTTAGGCGTTGTGCCTGCTCTGCCGATTTTCAGCGCACGAGAGTGCCGCCTCCTGGGGGTCCTCCTCTCTTCTTCCCCGCGCTCCTGCCAGGCCGTCACCATTGTGCGTGCCTCCTCCTCATGACCTGCTGCCGGCCAGGTCTCCAACACATGAGACCTCCACCGGTTCTGCCTTCGTCTCATTCTACAACAAATCGCCATCTTGCACAGCACGTCGCTAGCCCGTAGGACACCCGTCTGTTTCCTCCTTCGACGACCTGGGGTCAGCCACCTCCATGAGCGTCGGCCAAGGATTCCTCCGTCCCACAACGCAACCTTCTCGCCGCTGTTGCCAGGACGTGGGACTCACGATGCTGAGGGATATCTCCGATGAGTGAGAGAAGGCATGAAGACGAATCTAATCATCCGGGCAGGCCTTCGTCGTCTTCAACGACTACAACAAATCTCGCTCGTCATCTGCTCCGAAGCACCAGTGTCGGCTTCACCTTGCAACTGCTTCATTCCGCGGGATAGGGCATCACTGTGAGGTGGACCTACAATGAGCTCCAAAGTTGGCTCCTTGTACCTTTGGTCACCGCCGAGATCAGCGGTTCAGCTGGTTGTTGGAGCCGGCGTTTGGATTGATGACGCCTCCGTGCACAAACGTCGACGAAGCCTAGATCCGACTAGATATCAGTGGAGCAGAGGATGTCTTCCTCTACTCTTGATGCCGTGGTTGGGTTTGCGCTACACCTGAGATGAATGGTGATGGGCAGATTGCGTATGATCTTGGAGCATTGCCGAGGGACATGACTGAATACTCCCATGGCTGCTTCCTGCAATATCAAAAGCCTCAACCAATCGTCTGCCACTACCTATGATATGTACTGGAGAGGTAGAGAGAGATCTGACTCCGGTTGTTTCCCTAGTACTACTAGGAACCCCATCCGCCGAGTGAGATCCTAGAATTGTGGTGGATTCAACTAATCTAGTTAACAAACCCAAACTCCTCGCACTGACTAATTCTACTAGATCCAGAAAAGAGTCACCTGCTCCTATGTTCTCGGAGGAAAGCCAGGTCTTTGGTTTCTCGAACCTTGGCCAAACATGCGTCCCAGCCAGGCTGGTTTATAATGGCCAAACATGAAAATTGAAGCCTGAAGTATATGATAAACCTTACTTTGGGATTTGAGTAATGCCCTAGCCATGATTTCCAATAAATTGAAATTTGAAACATTGATACCCTTTGTCTAACATTAACTAATAATCATAATAAGACCAAAATAAATATTTGTTCACCCTTCAGTGAAGATAATCCCAATTGGTACTCATACTAAGATTTGAAGTCAAGTATGCATTAAATGACATCTAAAAGTGTCGACACAAGTTCAACTTAATTTAGTCAATCACATCACACCTCAAGCGACACTAAAATCATTTTACACCAATATGGCTTCAAATATTATATTGGATATTGAATCCTAAAATCGAGGTTATCACACCTACCACCATATCGATGCCTTCCTTGAAACTTGTTCCACTTTCTACACACCCGCCGCCAGTGATGACTCAGTCCGGAGAACCCTTTTCCCATTCTCTCTAAAAGAAAAAGCCAAGGAATGGTACATCTCCAAGATGAAATTGGTGACGTGGAACGTTGTAAAGAACAAATTTCTCAAGAAGTTCTTCCCAATTGCCAAGCTGACCCAGATGCGAAGATGTATCAACGCCTTCTCACAAAAAGAAAATGAACCCTTCCACAAGGTGTGGAAAAGGTTCCAAAAGCTCCTATGTGAATGTCCCCATCATGAGGTACCCTTGTGGCAACTGGTTCAAGCTTTCTTCATTAGTCTAGTGGATTTGAGCCAAAACAATGTTGATTGGTCATGTGGAGGCACCTTCACGGAAAATCCACCTAAGGAGTCATGGCCCTTATTCGAGCACCTTGCTGAGAATTCTCATCATTGGGCTTCTACTAAAGGGGAACATTGTGACCGTAACTACATCCTACACCTCCTCTCATATATAGTTCCAGCCTAGACTATAGTTAATCCTGACATGATGAAAATGATGGCAGATATGATGAATATGATGAAGAACCAAGTTGGTGGTTCTTCTATCCAATCCACTATGGCAGTTGATGATGAGGAAGAAGAAGTGCATTCTCTGCATGCCTTTGTCAATCAAAACAACCAAGGCCCGATATCCAACTCCTATACTCTTGAGTGGAGGAATCATAGAAACTTCTCATTGAAACAACAAAATGAGGAGGGGGAGGGAAGCTAAGGCAACATCAAGGGCCCAAGTACAGCTCCATGTTTGAGGAAGAAGTTCTAGGTAGGATAAGGAACCTCGATGAAGTGAAGAAAAAGGTGTCATTTCAAGGACAAAACATTAGATTCCTTGAACAAAGGCTTGATCAAATCTCCCTTTCACTTGCCCGTCGTGAAGAGGGGAGGCTCCCATCCCAACCCATGGTCAACCCAAATAATGATGGCGGTTATGTGAGCACTACTCAAGGTGCTTATGTCCCACTACAAGGACAAGTACCCCCACTTTACCAGTACCAAGGACCACCATATCTGTATGCTCCTCCACCTCAACAACCCCCTTACAACTATCAATATCCTCCATCTCACTCATACCTACATGCCCCACCAGAATATCACCCCCATCCACCAGAACAACCACAACCACAACCACAACTACAACCACAACCCCATCCATAAATTATCCTCCAAAACCCAAATCCAAGGCCACAACCACCTCAATAGCCACGACCACCTCCACAATCTTCCTCTTCCACTACCCATAAGCATGTGAAGGTCGTGACAATTTTGAGGAGTGGGAGGACCTTGGAGCATCCACATGGTACTTCTATTGATAGCACAGCCAATGATGACATGGTTAACACTGTGATCAGGGATGTTGATAATGAGATTCATGTTCATGATACTTTGATACTAAGAGTTGATATCATGATACCAAGAGTTGATACTGTGATTCCAATGATACTGCTTGATGATAATGTTGACTTGAGTCAGTTGGGAGCACAACTCCCTCTATTCCACGATGCACTTGAAGAGCCATCCACTGAAAAAGGAAGAAGAAACATACGGAGGACATCATGGGGACCTTTAAGAAGGTCAAGATCAACATTCCTTTGCTTGATGAGATCAAGAAAATTATGTATTATGCTAAGTTCTTGAAAGACTTATGAATGTTCAAGAGGAAGACCATTGGAAGGACGCTAAGGAAGGTCAAGCTCATTGAGCAAGTGAGTTCAATTTTGTAGCCCACCGTGCTGAGGAAGATAAATGATCTTGATTCTCCTATCATCCCATGCTACATTGGAGCACATCGCATAGACCAAGCTCTTCTTGACTTGGGTTCTAGTGTAAATTTGATGCCTTATGATGTGCTTGGTGAACTGAAAATGGGACAATTGGGTCTTGCTCACTGTACCTTGAGGTTGGTTGATAGATCTGTGGAAATGCCTAGAGGGCATGTTGATGATGTGTTGGTAGGACTTGAATGATGAGAGCTCCACATTCTATCTAGTTAATTTTATTGTCTTGGACATGAAAAAAGACTCGAGGAAAGTGCCTATTATATTTGGGAGACCCTTCTTGGCCACAGCTGACGTAGTGATCCATGTGAGGACTGACACCATGTATGTGACTTTCATGCACATGAAGATCTGGCTAAACATCTTCAAGTCTTCTGCTAAAGCTAAAGTGATAGGTGCTTGATGAGATAGTAGAAGAGTGTATACCTACATGAATTCAAACTGCCACACAAGGTAGAGGTCTAGAGCCCATTGCGGAATTTCTCGATGATGATGAGGAGGAGGATGAGGAAAAAGAGATGGCCTTAGTGGCTGCAAGTGAAGACCCCCCGTCCATTTATGAACCATTAAACAATTCCCTTGAAGAGCCTCCCATTCTTGAGCTCAAGTGTCTTCTCAAAGGATTGAAATATTCATTTTTAGGCTCCAATGACACTCTCCCAATGATCATTTGTTATATTATTTCTCAGGAGTAAGAAGATGTATTGATGGTAGTTTTGAAGAAGAACATTCAAGCCATCAGATGGTCCATAGATGATATGAGGGGTATTGACCGCTCTATTTGTGTCCATAAAATCTATCTTGAGGATGATGCTAGACCAACCCATCAAATGCAAAGATAGTTGAATTCAAAGTTGAAAGAGGTTGTATCAAAACAGGTCGTGAAGCTACTTGATGCCGGAATCATATATTCCATTTCTAATAGTCCATGGGTGAGTCCCATCCAAGTGGCACCCAAAAAGGGTGGGATCCCATTCACCGAGAATGAGAATGGGGAATTGATGCCCGTGAGAGAGCAATCCAAATAGAGGATGTGTGTAGACAACAAAAAATTGAATGAAAAACCAAGAAAGATCATGACTCTCTTCCATTCCTTGATCAGATCTAGGAGAGATTAGATGGATAGAGTTTCTATTGTTTTCTTGATGGGTAATCCAGTTACTTCCATATAGTTGTTCATCCTGTTGATCAATAGAAGGCGATGTTCACTCACCCAAGTGGTACTTTTGCTTATAGGAGGATGACCTTTGGGTTGTGCAATGCGCCTTCGACCTTTCAAAGATGTGTAACATACATCTTTGTCGATATGCTTGATTCGTCACTTGAAGTCTTCATGGATGAATTTTCTATGTTTGGTAAGACGTTTGATGAGTGATTGCTTCACCTAGTAGCTATCCTTGAAAGGTGTGTCAAGGTCCATTTGGTACTATATTTGGAGAAAAACCACTTCATGGTGCTTCAAGACATTGTTTTCGGTCACTATCTCTAAAGATGGAATTGAAGTTGATAAGGCCAAAGTGGGCCTAATTTTCACTCTCACCATTCCTGCCACCATAAGACATTTCCAATATTTCTTAGGGCATCCAGGTTTCTATCATCGCTTCATTAACAACTTTAGTAAAATCTAGAGGCCACTTTTTAATTTACTTGAAAAGGATGTGGAATTCCATTTCGAAGACAAATGTTTTGAAGCCTTCAACCACTTGAAGCACAAGCTTGTCTCTACTTCTATCATGCAACCCCCAAACTTCCCCTTGCCATTTGAGATCATGACTAATGCATCATATATGGCAGCGAGGGTTGTGCACGGTCAAAGGATTGGCCGAATTCCACATGCCATTTACTATGCAAGCAAGACTCTTGATGAATCTCAAAGGAACTACACTACCATAGAAAAAGAATTGCTTCTGTGATTTTTTCTCTTGAAAAATTTCTCTCTAATCTCTTGAAAAACAAGGTGGTGGTTTATACATATCATGCAACTTTGAAGTACCTTATGACAAAGAAAGATTATAAGCCACGATTGATCTGATGGATTCTATTGCTCTAAGAGTTTGATTTAGAGATTGTTGATAAAAGGGAGTAGAAAATTCAGCAGCACACCATCTCTTCCACATTGAAGCACCGTATCATGATCGGAACCACATCAAAGAAACAATGCCACATGAGAAGATCTTCTTACTTTTATCAACCCAAAGACCGTGGTACAAGAACATAGTTGACTTTTTAGCTAGAGGGGGGATATTGAGTACTTGGACAAGGGAGGAGGGTAAGAGACTTGCTATGGTGAATAACTATACTTGGGATGATCCACATCTTTTCAAATATTGTCTCAACCAACTCACTAGAAGATGTGTTTCAGAATGTGAGCATTAAGAGATCCTAGCCATGTGCCACTCTAGTTCATGTGGAGGTCAATTCGACAGGAAACGCACAACTGCCAAGATTCTTCAAAGTGGATTTTATTGGCCAACTTTGTTCAAAGATGCTCATGAGTTTTGGAAATGATGTTTGAAGTGCCAAAAGGTGGGCACTATCTAAAAGGGACATGATGCCTCTATCACCCATTCTTGTGGTTTAGGTGTTTGACTAGTACATGCACGTACGTTGCACGTGTAGGTTTATAATAAACAATCAATGCATAGAGTGTTTTTTGAAAAATGGACCATCATGTCTTATTCTATCTATGGATTTTGGTCTCTTAGGTACATAATTAGAATAAAGAACTTGCGAAAAATATAAAATTATAATATATAAAATATATCTAATTGTTTTAAATAATTTTTAGTATAATAAAAGCTTATATGGTTGTTAGTGATGTTTATATATATCCACACTTATAAACACACACACACACACTACACGCAACACACACAAACAAACAACACACATAGATGCACCACATACACATACACATAAAAATACACATACACATACATATACACATACACATACACATACGCATACACATACTCATACACATACACATACACATACACATACACATACACATACACAACACAGAGAGACACACACACAGTGTGTGTGTGTGTGTGACTTGTACTCACATATACTTGTTTTGTCCATAAACCTAAAATTAAGTATATCTTGTTATATGATATAAACTTTAGCCCCTAAATTTGGTCTAGATTTAAGAAAATTGAATAAGTCTATGAAATCTGAAATTGAGTAATTGTTTTCTCGAAATTAATTAATTTTAGACATAAACAAGTATAGATTATGTGGTATCACACTAATATGTATTTGAATTTGTTATCTTCAACATTAAGTCAATCACATAATTATGTTTTGGTATTTTCAAAAAATAACATAAAAATGTTTATATAGTTTATATAATCTAAAATACCAACTACGTTACTATATTAACATTTATTATTTTAAGCTTGACCATCAACATGGTGCTACAAAAGAGAGGTTTCACTTAAAATATCCATTTCGATACTACATGCTTTCTTATGTGTTATCCACATATTAAAAAAATTCACTACCAACATTAAATCTTACTACATGAGGAAAATACTATTGAATGACCACTATATAATTTTAACACTATTTTTGAGATAGATCGTAAGGAAAAGAAACTAAAATAGTATGGCTTATAAGATAATGAGACAAAAATATGGAAATTTCAACCAAATTGTCAGAGATTTCTCTATTTATTGTTAAAACTAATTTTAAGCTCCAATCTTACAAGGTAAAACAAAAGGAAACAATTTTTCAACTCATTGGTGGTTTAAAGGTGATATTGTAAATGAAATATGTTGGATTTCCATTCTTTGAAGGTAAGTGGTTAAAGAGTATGAACGTAATCATGAAAATACTATGTTCCATACAATCATGGGTGTCCCCAAGACGTCCTTTGATATATGAAACATGTTAACATGAGATATTACACATAAATGAATAATATAGAATATATAATTATTTATACAAAAAAATGTCATTGAGAAGAATAAACTATGTACCACAAATGGGTAGGACAATTGTTGAATATACTACTATTTTATGAATCAAATTCATGCTCACAAGTTTTATCATAAACAAAAATACATACATACATGTATGGAATTAAGAGGAGGCATTCTCTCCCCCTCTCCCTTGCCTGTGGGGTGCGGAGGCTGAATGCCCGGGAGGGTGCCACTCTTTGTCGGCATGCAAATACATGTATAGATATATTTATGTATGTATGCATATAAATTGATTAGAATTTACTTTCAAAATTAGTGAGTATATAATGTAGTTAAATCATGCTTATTTAAAAAAATGAAAAATTCATTCATCCCGTTGCTAGTGGATTTTGAACTCGTGACCTCTCGGTCATACAAAATTAACTTTACCACTCGATGTCATTATATATATTAACAAAAATATATTTAATCTACTTCTATAAACAATATCGAATAATTAGACAACTACTACTTTTTGTGGAAATTTTGACTCACTAAACCTCCTCTTTTTTATAAAATAAATAGCGCATTCCTAAAAAAGTTTTATTCTAATAATAACATTAGATTTAAATAAAATCATATCATAATTCCAAGATATTCATCTTGTGGACACACGTTTCTTGATGATATGAGAAGATATAACAATAAAGTTTGACAAGATGAATGGGTGGAAGCAACCTTTAAAGGAGAAATAAAATAATAATATATGCACACATTAGAGAGTGAAACACATTGTACTAAGTAAGGAAACATGAATGAGTGTATTATGAAATATTGGAATAAATGCTTTGGAACATTTAAAAAGAAGTTCAAAAAAGGATGAACGTATTATGAGTATACATTTCTAGTGAAATTTTTATAATATTTATAGAATATAATCATTCAGCTCAACTTTAATGCCCACAATTTGTGTAACATTTATAGTTATGACTTTTGCAATGATACCTAATTTTTAACTTATCAAAAATATTTAAAACATGGCTTACTCTACTTACCTAAATTAGGTAGGGTAATGTGGTCTGTGATAAAGAACCAAGATTTTCCATAGAAAATCATTATGAAGGAGTGAATGCTTTTGTGAGTTACATCAAAGTTACTCCTTTTTGCGATTAAAAATAAAAATTAAAATGAAGTAGTTTTATAAACTAAGAGAGGTATATGCACCTTCCAAGTAAATTCCCATCAAAAAGATATTCATAGCTTCTTAATTCGATAATGTGTTTTATGTAAGGTTTAAAATTATGTTGTATAGTTTCTAGACCCCCAAGCAAGTTCCCTTCTAAAAGGTATGATAGAGCTACTTATATTCTATAAGGTGTTTTATCTAAGGTTCAAAAATATGTTGTAAAGTTTCTTGACATCATTAAAGGCACCACACCAAATCTACACATATCACTCCATTTCATTGAAGAAGGCAGGTGACTATTACCTCAATCAGCATCACCTTCAAATCTTTCACAAGAAAAATATATTTGTGTGGACATGCCTAAATAGTTACAGCATGAACAGTTGTTTTAGTAACCATTAGGATGAAAGTGTGTGTTGCATCCTATGGAATTAGCTCATGCATAAGAAACTGAATCAAATTATAAGGGTTGATGTTAATTTGAATAAATCCCCATGACATTTGTCGTTACTTCCTGTGCCTATTCACGGGCTATAAGCATCATTCATTAAGATCGGAAGAATGTCAAATCTCAGTTGCTTATATATGAGATCTCTTATCCATTACATGGTGACATGATTTAAATAAACAAATTGAAGTGTCCTTAGACACTAACAAAAATGCTTAAATATTAGACAATGAAAGGGAAAATGAATGAAAACATTTGGACATGGATATTCACTATTATCATTAGATAATCTTAAACCTAATAAGTGGCATGGAAGCTTTAAACCTATTCAAGATAAGTATTATGAACATCTTTCTTTGGGTATAAAATTCCTCATAAAAGTGGTAGATAATTTACAATAGAGAGTTATTCTGCAACTGAAACTAAGAATATAGAACTCAAGAAAAGTTAACAATGTTTACCTATGCTGTGTTAGAAAATTCTTTGCATTTTTCCAGATTGGGCCATTTTCCACAACGTTGGTGATATAATCTCACAATCACCAAAATTGATACGTGTGAACGCACATGATGATACATACACACATGCATGTTAATGACACAGTGATAAACTTGGAGGCACAAAACTTGAGATTGTGAGGCATGCCATGTGTTGTGGAAGGATTTTGACAGCTTGCGTATGAGTACCTGATCCGTGAATGGATTCCAGTATAATGGGCTGATAACTATATAGAATATGACATAAAGTCAAATTGAAGCTTCACATACTGTTACTCGGTCTGGACAAGAAGTGATGTGGATAAGTAAGAACTAAACTATTTTTTGTAGTAGCAAAGATATGTCTCTTAACAATTGTTATCTACCGCATACTCTAGCCCTGGAAGATATATGTTTGTCTTTGACCTCTATATCTGGGAAAGAATGTCATTGTCATTGATGTAGTCCTTTGTTAGCACGATCTACAACAAATAACCATGATGAGTGGATACACATAAGTCATAGTTAGTCACATGTCTTACCATATTTTTAGATTTATGCACATGTCTACAGATAAAATCTACATATTTGAAGAAAATCTATAATGTGTTTTACCTTTCCAAGCTGCCTGCCTTTCGTAAAATATTCAAAGATCCTTCTCTCTGATTATATATCAATGAGATTGCCAAAGACTCTGGAGCATAAACTTGACATGCAATGATTATATTTAATGTTAGCGACAAGAGTTTTAGTAGATCAGATGGGGTGATTTTTTTTCAATTTCACAGAGGCTACAACGGCCGTAGCCAGGAGATCGTCTAGATCCTCACACAGCTGCTCTTCTTATTTCCTTTTTCTTATTGTTGACTGATGCTTGGCGGTTACAAAATCTGTACAAGATGATGTATGAAGACGGGTTGCAAGGTTTTATGAAGAAAGCTAATCTGCATACCAAGAAGAGTGATGTCGGCCTCAGTTTGCTACAATTAGCAACATCCTTAGATGCATGGCCAGATTCATGTCAGGACAATATGCTTCTTGAAATCTTTGGCACAAAAGGACTGACATCAAGGTCGAGAACACATTGGTCTCATTAGGTTTTGCTAACGTCCGATGCATAATCCATGGTGTTGTCGGGCACTGGTTCTGATTTTGTGTTTCTTTTGCACAACGCAATAGGAATCCACAAAGTGGTTATACACTGGACGTCCCTCACAAAGTTGTGGAAGAGTTGGACACTGTGCATATTATTATGATTATCCTGTAATTACCAAGAACTCACGTGATCAACACATGGTGGATGAAAACGAGTCTTCGCGTTTAGACGAGTAAAATAGTAGATGTTTGGGGAATTGATTTCATGGGTCTGTTTCCTCCCTCCTTTGGGTATGTTTACATCTTGGTGGTCATCTACTATGTCTCAAAATGGATTGAAGAAATTTCTACTAGAACCAATGATCATAAAGTGGTGTGTGATCTTGTAAAGTCAAATATCTTCACTTGGTTCGATGTTCTTAGAGCCATGATTAGTGATGGCGGAAGCCATTTCATACATCACACATTTGAAGGTTTGTTAAAAAGACATGGAGTAAATCATCATGTGGGTACTCCTTACCACCCTCAAATGAGTGGTCAAGTCGACTTAGATAGTCGGGAGATAAATCTCATTCTTGAGAAGATAGTGAGGTTGGACCGCAAGGATTGGTCTTTACGTCTCAATGAGGCTTTGTGGGCATATTTTTTTTTTAACACAACATAGAGCTTAGATATTGTTCATCCTGTGCTCTAAACCAGGCCAAATGAAGGATAACAGTTCTAAAACATTGCAATGTAACCAATGAGGTTGGGAGAAGGAATCAAAACATAGTTTAGAATGGACCACATGCTTGGCAATTGAATCAGCCGAGATGTTTAGATTCCTAGGGATATATTGAAGATTAACAGTGCACTCATCTTCTTGAAGGGAAATGAACTTGTGATGGTAGGATTTGAACTGGTTTCCAGGTGGGAGCACTGCATTTAGGATGGATCATGCTTCTTTGGAATATGTCATAATTGTGAAAAGTGGCCAGTCTTGAGAATGAGCAGTGTCCATAGCTTTAAGGATATATTGCAATTCCTCTTCTAGGGCAGATGTTGAGATGGTGTGCTGTCTAGAGGACAGCAACCTGGAGCCATTAAGTGACATGACGAGGATCCCTAATCTAGAGCAGGCCGTTTGTGGTTGGTAAGAAGCATCCACAAAGATGACAGGGGTAGATAGGGCTGGAGCAGTGAAAGATTGAGGTTTATGGTTGGATGCCAAATGTTTGTTTGCAAGATGCAAAATGGACTTTACCCGTTCCTTGATAAAACGAACACAAACCAATGTAGGTGTCTTGGTTTGGTCATGAATAAATTTGTTTCTTGTGTTCCATATATGCCAACATGTGATGGCATGGAGGATATGTCAAGTAGAGGAGGCATTTGGACATGTGAAATACTTGATCCAATCTACTTTGCTCCAAGAAAAATCATCATGATCTCCAATAGCCTCCAACCATATAGCGTGACTGACATCACAATCACATAGGGCATGGAGAAAGGAATCAAGATCATTGTTACAGACTTGACATGTAATGTCCACCTATATGTGCCATCTTGCTTTTTAGGTATTTGTAAGAAGAGCTTTGTGTTGTAAAAGCCAGAGGAAAACCCAAACTCATTCAGGGAGAGAAGAGTTCCATATATATTTCCACTGTCTAGGTGAGTGGATTTCTTTAACGGAACGAATCCATCTGTAAGTTGAGTGGCTACTCATACAACCATTAATTTCAAAAGGCCACCCCCATCCATCCTCACCACAGTTGGGCATAGGGGGTGGAATAGAATTTATAGAACACTAGAATTTGTCAGGTATAAAGGCATTGATAAAATCTAATCCCAAGTACCATGTTCAGTAGTCATGGAGGTCGTTGAGAGTGTTTCTAGCTGAGCCAAGATTTGTAACCCATCAAACTCGACGATAGTGGGCTGGCTGGGGTCCAGTGATCAGTCCAAACATTGGTTCCTTAACCATTGTTAATGGTTTTAGTACAGAGACTTGTAACCAATATTAAATGCTATTTGATAAATCTCCATGCTGAAGAGCAAGGTTTTTTAATCATTCTATCACTGTTGAAGTATTTGTCCTTCATGACTGAGACCCATAGCTTGTCTGGTCCACACAGAAACGTCCATAAATTCCTCATCATGAGTGCAATATTTTGGTCTCTGACATCTTTAATACCAAGACCTCCCAAGTCCTTGGAGGTGGTAACTTTCCTCCAAGCCACTAAGGACAGTCAACGGATCCCAGTACCTGACCAAATAAAATTATGAACATGCTTGTTGATATCATCACAAAGTGTAGAAGACTGTTGCACAGTCTACATAATGTAAGTAGGAAGAGCCTGTAGGGTATTCTTAGCCAGTGTTATACAACCCACTAAGGAGAGATGGTGCATGGACCATCCATTCAGCATGTCTTTGATCAACGTTGACATATGACCATGCGTGTCTTTGTTAACTTAGTGGTGTAATATAGGAACACCCAACTATCTCCCTAAGTTGTTGGTCCAAGGGAAGACGAGAGAAACACTAATAACACATTTTTCAATTCGTGTAACATTCATGAAGAAATAACACATAGACTTTTCTTGTGATACTACTTGGCCCGAGAGTTTGGAGAAGGCATGAAGAACTGCTTTTATGTTATTTTCCAGTGAGACAGAAGCTTCAAAAAATAATAGTATGTCATTTGTAAAGCACATATGGGACATGGGGGTTCCTCTCTTGGATAGAACAATCAGTTTCCATGAGCCTTGTTCAACAGATCCAAGAATGGCCTGTGAGAGGCGTTCCATACATAACACAAAGACATGTGGGTTGTTGGGATCACCTTGTCTCACTCCTTGGGTGTCTTTGAAAGGATCAAGCGGTTTGCCTTCCCATAAGATGGACGTAGAACCAGAGGTAATGATCTGCATTATTAAGCCAACAAAACCATCAAGTATACCCATTATTTGCAGAGTATCCTTTATGAAAGACCAGTTCATTCTATCAAAAGCTTTCAATAAATCTAGCTTAATACACATCCATGATTTCTTAGTGCTAGAAGTGTGCATGGAGTGCATGACTTCTTAAACGAGGAGTATGTTGTCACTGATCCTTTTTCCCAGTATGAAACTAGACTAGTTTGGTGAGATCCAAGCATTCAAAAATGGTTTTATGCGCTCAACCAGGATTTTAGACATTAATTTGAAGCAACCATTGTTCGGTGAAATTGGCCTGAGATCACTGCATTTTGTAGGGGCTTTAGTTTGTGGGATGAGAACCATATGAGAATTTGTGATGGACCTGTCAACCACACCAGATTGAAATACATCGGTAATAGTACTAACAACTGAAGGGCCCACATGGTGCCAGTTAATCTGAAGAAAGCCATTGCATATACCGTCTGGACCAGGTGCCTTAGAAGGGGACATTTTGAATAAGACATCTCTAATTTCCAAGGTAGAAGGAGATGTACCCATAGAAAGTAGAGATGAGGGCGGTAGAGGTTGGAAGCTACCAGGGTAGCTGGATACATCCGCAGGATCAAGGTTTGATACCTTTGTCATTAATTTGAGAATGTAATCATGCACAATGGCCTCCAGGCCAGTAGCAATATCAACCCAGACACCAAAGTAATTGAGAAGGGGGGTGAGTTTGTTATGATGGATGCGTGCTTTGACATAAGATTTAAAGAATTTGGTATTTCCATCACCAAAATGCAGCCAATCAATATGAGCACGTTTCCGCCAGTCAGCTTCTTCGCTTGCAAGTAAGCGATTGTATTTTTCCTAAAGTTCAAGGACTAGAGCATCAATGGCAATAGAGGGAGAATATTGAGAGGATACCTGGAGGCGTTCGATATGTGCGAGGAGGGAGTTTTTCTCCTTCCTTTAATGTGTCGAGTGCACACCTTTACATTTCACAACTACAGTCTAAAAATGGATGGCCGCAATAGGGAAATGTGCATTTTTGTCCCACTTAGGTAGTAGGGACGAGAAAAACTTCGGACATAGATGCCAGCTTGCATGCATTCTGTAAGTAGCTTGAAGAACTAAATGGATTTTCTCCAAAGAAATAAGTAGATGACTATGATCTGAGTAGAGATGGGGAAGAACTGTGATGGTAGTAGTGGTAAATGAGTGTATCCAACATGTGTTGACTAACACCCGATCAAGCTTCTCATATAGCATACCCCGTTGGAAAGTGAAAAAAGGCCCCTGAATTTTATTATCATTGAGGTCAGCATTCAGCATAACCTCATTAAAACATGCACATGAATGGTGATCAAATGATTTTCTACCCTTCTTCTCATTGATATCAAGAATGGTGTTGAAGTCACCTACAACCGCCCACGCTCCACTAATGGACTTAGAAATATCTCCAGGCACTGCCAAAGTAGTTTCCAAGTTGTTGGGTTGGGACTACCATAGACAATAGTCAAATGCCATTTCTTGTTGGTGTAGCAGTGGAAGAATTGACGATGATTAAGAACTATATCTATATCATAGAAATGATTTTCCGAAAGTAGACAAATGCCACCTAAAAACCCTATTGCTTCTTCTCTGTGTGAAGATGACAAACCCAGTTTATGGATGATCAAATGATCCAATTTTCTTCGAAATATACCAATTTTCTTCAAATAACTATATCTATATTAGATTGCAGCAAGTAGACCCTCTGTCTTCGAAACAAACCAATTTTCTCCAAGATCGAGGCTCCTCTTGGCACTAGATTGGGTGGGCTCATAAGGCGGGTCTTCCATAACCAAGTGATCCATCTTCCCCTTTTTCCTAACCCTTTCAGGACTAAGCACAACCTGATAAACAATTTTTCTGTTCCTTAGCATCACATACCCACTCCCTCCTTCACACCCTGGCTTGAGAAGGGGTGGCGGTGGGGAAAATGAACTGAGGAACCGTGAGCTTGGAACTGGTGCTCAACACCTGGGTCTATGACTGGTCTTCCCGTGCTAACCTCATCTCCCGTCAGGGTAACAACAATGTCCATTACTCCAATGGACTTATCTACATGAGGTAGCTCCTTTGTAGAAGTGGTATTTGTGGCATGGTGATTAGATTGGAGGCTGGCTTTCTTCTTATTTTTCTTTTTGATAACCTTAGTGAAACCATCCTCATCCACTGTGTCGTCGTTGTCGGACATAACAATGGATTCTTCCTATGCTTTCTTTTGTTGTGAAGAAGTAGATTCTTGTTTAGTAGATGGTTTCTTAGTAGGTATTTTGTGCGGCTTCAGATGCTTGGCGTGTATAGCCTGGAGTAGGAGATTCCTGGGATAGGGATCAGTGAGGATTGGATGGTAGCTTAGTGGCAGTATTGATATCATGCTTGCAGTCTGAATCGACATGTCCTAATATGCCACACTTCATGCATACAATAGAAAGATTTTCATACTCAAGCCTAAAATGTTCTCCATTAATGAAGATGGCGGGCAGGAGAGGTTTTGCTATTTCCACTTCAACTTCCATCCTGGTGAATTTCCCCCTGTGACATTGCAATGTGTGGGCATCAATTTTAATCATCTTGCCAATGGTATTCCCAAGGCTTATAAGGAGTTGATTTTGAAACAAGAAAACAGGCAGGTTTGGAATCCGTACCCATACCACTAGTTTTCTAAGGTATGGGATCAGAGGGTCTGAAACCAAGAGACCTCGATTGCACATACAAATAGCTACCAAATATAGTCCAAGGTCCTCCAATCATGGCTGTGATGTAATCTGCTTCACAAGCAAATTGGACAATGTAGTAACCTTGGTCAAGATCTATGACCCGAAATTCATTTGTTGGGGACTAGATGGAATGTATTTATTGACCAACACTGTAAAGCCCACATTAATGCCCAACACCTTAATGACCACTGAAAACTTCCATGGATTGAGTAGGGCCTTCATAGCATCCATAGTTATAGAAAATTCCAAAAACACCCCGCTAAGATCAACTCTTACGTCAGTGTCCTTCAGTGTGTCATGTGAGATTGAGTTTACTAAGGTCAGGTTGCCAACCGATTTTCCACTAACTGTTTCATTGTACGACTTCTTTGTATCATTCAGAGAAGTTTCTTTCATGACTCCCATGTCACTATCCATGGTGGAGTATTGGTCAGTAGGTGGGACATCAGCAGCCATTGCCGAGACTTGAGTAGGAGTTGCACCATTGCCAGAGGAAGCAGAAGGTTCTGGCGGCCTGTTGTGATGGGTGTGACCCCGACCACCATGCGATCCTCTCCCGCGGCTTCGGCCACCCCAAGAGAACCCTAACATTGCCATAGGAAGCCGAGTAGAGAAGAGAGTCCTTCCTCTAAGTGGACATATATGACTGCATATAAAGCCCTGATTGGCACCACACCATTTAAGTTTCTTTATGTAAAAATCTGCCATCTACTGGTAGAAATTCAACATAAGGCATTGTGAGATTTGAAAGTCATGGATATGGATGGAGATACTACTGGATTGAAAACAAAGTTGTAGTTGCATGAACTTGAGGAGACGAGGCTTGGGGCTTATGAATTTCCCAAAAGATATAAGGAAAGTACAAAGTTTCTTCATGACAAGGTGATTAAGAAGAAGGATTTTGATCCCGGGCAATGGGTGTGGTTGTACAACTCGAGAATGAAGTTCTTTCTCAAAAAACATTGGTCTAGATGGGACGAACCTTACCTAGTCAAGAATGTGTACCCATCCGGAGTTGTTGTGATAAGTGAGAAGGATGGATCAAAAGATTTTACCATGAATGGACACAGATTTAAGGTAGTGGTTAAAGTAGGACCAGATAGAGCCAATCATTTGGCTAAATTGGACATTTTGTAATCCCTTTGTTTCGATGATGACAAACATTTCATTCTTGTGGATCTAACGTGCTACTTGAGTGTTGCAGGAATTAGGTGGATGACAAACTACTTGGAAGATCTATATGCTCTAATGGCTTTAATTCATGATTGTAATTAAATGTAAAAAACTTGTACACGATATATAATGTACAAGTACTTAGACATCATGTAAAACAAGTGTTAGATCTTCCCTAGTCAATCACAACACTTAGATAGGTCATCTCCTAAAATAGTGTCACAACTGCACACTCATACACACACTTGGTACTTGGTTTAAAACATTAAAATAGGGTTAATCTCGGTCGACAAAATTCTCGATCGAGACACTCTCAGTCGACAAACTCTTCGACCGAGAATGAACCAGGTAGCAGTTAGACACAACAAACAAGGTAGTTGGGAGTTGGATTATAATGTTATATACACTTTCTCCAGACAGTCCCTCAGTCGACAAGTCGTCGACCGAGAAGGACTCTCAGTCGACAATTCTTCGACCGAGAAGAGTTCTGTTTGCACTTTTCAGAGTTAATTAACTAGCCATTGTTAAAGCAACTAATGGTTACCTAACGGCTAGTTAAGCACTAAGAACCCTCTAGAAAGTGTCTAGAACGTCCTTAAGCATCCATAGGCCATTCCTATAAATAGGACAAGCCATAGGACACACAAAGTACACTTATGCAATACTTGAGCATTCATACTTGCAATTGGCAATCTTCTCTAGTGAGCAATTGAGCAACTCCATCATTGGCTATTCATTACCATTGCTATAAATTCGTGTCCTATAGGCTAGCATCTCCTACCCACTGCACCTACACTTCCATATACATTGGTTAGGAGATCAAAACGCTTGATATAGGAAATCAAGCCTTGTGCTACAAGTGGTATTGTAATTTCTATTTTTCCTTCTTATTCCTTTTTATCCTTTGTACTCTCCTTGCTACTCCTAGGGTTGGAGGTTGCGTATTGGAGAGGGTTTGACTTCTCAGGTGGAGAAGGGTCTCCTCGGTGGAGAAGGTGGACTTTGGACTACTTCAAGAAGGTTGTCTCAATGGGAAGCTACTTCAAGAGGTAGGCTACTTCAAGGAGGAGCTTGAGGTTACTTCAAGGAAGGCTTCTTTGAGGTTGGTGAGACTACTTCTAGGTGAAGGCTGACTGAAGGGTTTGGTGAAAGTATTTGTAATTTTATGTAACATCCTTGCGAGGTAATAAAATTGAAGTAACTTCAAAATCCCAGTTGGGTAAGCAATCGGGTAGTGGATTGACTACCTTAGTATTTGCTAAGGTTGGAACCACTCTAAATCCTTGTCCCCTTGTCCATTTTTTTGTGGCTGCTTGCTTTTGGTTGAATTATTATTAAAATATCATAAAACCCTATTCACCCCCCTCTAGTGGTTTTTCAATTGGTATCAGAGAAGTCTTCAAGGAGCTCTAATCGAGTCTTAAAGAATGAAGGGTGGTGGTGTCTACAACCTCAAGCAAAAGAAAAGCATGGACTAATATTCAACAAATTACAATTGGTGCTTAGGAACAAGGCACACGACACCTAGCTGTCCATGGAGGTCAAAGAAGGAAGATGTGCATAAAGAGTACCTTATTGCTACAATAAGTGAAGAATAAGAAGAAGAAGAAGAAGAGGTAAGCCTTTTTTATTTACCTAAAGAAGATTTAATTACTAGTCTTCAAGAAACACATGAAAAATATATTGAGTGCAAGAAGAAATTATAGAAATCAAATAAAGTAAATGATGAGTTACATGCCAAACTTCTTGCTCTCACATCTGAAAATGAAGATCTCAAAAAGGCTATTGAAGATCATGATATTAAGCTGAAATCAGTAGAAGCAAATTGCAATCTTCTTTCCCTAGAAAAGATAAACTTGCAAACTCAAGTAAATGATCTTCAAAAACAACCTGTGTTGTGTACACATCTAGATTATGATATTATTGTGAAAGAAAGAGATTCTTTGTTATATAATCTAGATCAAGCAAAGTTAGATATCAAGAAGAGAATGGATGAGATTGTTAAGCTGCAATAAGAAGTTAATAGTTTGAGTAACAATGACATCCTTGATAAAATCTTAAATGATTCTTATTGTCAAATTGGAAGGAGAGGACTAGGTTATAAGCTTAAAGGAAAATCTTACCAAAAACCTAGTTGGAGAAAGACACAAGTTCTAGAGAATAAATCTATGTATGTATTTAGAGGCAAATATACATATGTACCCAAGAACAACCTAGAACAAAATCATAGAAAGAGATATGAGGTTGATTCAATATGTTGCCATTACTGTTTGCGTCTTGGACATTATTCTTTCTCATGTCCTTACAAGAAAAAGGATGTTGAGTTAGTATGGGTTCCAAAACCTCCAAACTAAATGAACAAAATTAAGTTGAGATATGACCAAAGACTCTAAGTTGTCTATCTCTATGTCTATCTCAACTTAACATAATGAGAAAACAAATTGATTCAAGTAATTACAATTTCTAACTTGAAAATAAACATTTTAAACAAATCTGCAGAAACACATCTTTGAAAATTTGTACTAATTAGGGTCCCCAAAACATAAAGATTTGAATATGATTAGTTGAGATTTGATCTAAATGTTACTTTGATATTCATATGTTTTATCTCAACTAAGCTGAGTTTTCAAATTGCATAATTGAATTGAAAATGACCTATGATTTACTTGTAAACAATTACTAAAAAACAACACAGAAACATTCGCGGTCGAGAAAATGTTCGACCGAGAGAACTGTCGGTCGAAAATTAGTCGACCGAGCAGGTTACTGTTTTGAAGTTTGCAACAAATCTGATAAAACATGTACAAACAGCAACATTCTCAGTCGAGAAAAACGCCGACCGCGATAAAATTCGGTCGACAAAATGATCGACCGAATCAAGTTCTGTTGAACCTGTTTTTAATTAATCTAGTTTGCTATCAATTTGTTATTAATGATTGATTAAATGTGAAAATCAAGAATGAATCTTGGAGACCATCTTTGAATCAACACTTATTGATCTTTTTGCATCATGAATTAAAGTATAACATTATGAATATGAAATCCTTATTGTAAAAGTGCTATATGAAGACTGATATTGAACATACTTTATTCATTTATTGAAAAAGTTTATTAAGCTTGTTCATTTACATGGTTTGTCTTAAATTTGAAAATCCATGAACCATGACTGAGATTTTTTTGGCTTGGCTTAAAACTGAAAAATTATGAATAGATTTAATCAAGGAAATTACTGTTTTATTATAATCCACATGGTTTTTTTTTTCTAAGTATTCCCTGGTCTATCTATATAGGAACCATGTGTATTGAAATTTAGTCTAAATCATTATTGTATTCATATGCTTCTATCTTGATCATTGCATTGTGGATATACTTCTACTGTTCTATCATAATCATTGTGCCATGATCATTATGTTTCATTGGTTTGGCTAAAATAATCTTTGATCCATATATACAAACCATAAATGGATATTGTTTTTTATCATTATGATTCATCTCATATGAAGATGCCATTTTGCATAAATAGTAAAAATTCATGGCACAAATGCATTTTAAATTAAAAATCTACAGAAATTATACTTCACATATAAGTGTTCAAATTGGAAATCTGCAGAAATTGCCTCTTGGTTGAAATCAAATTTGACCAAGGGGCGCTATGGTCGAAGTCAAGGTCGACCTAAAACAAGCTTGACAAAATGCTTATTTGTACATCATTTTACTGTACTTAATCTTGGTATCTTGATTCAAAATGTATTTATCATATTGAAAACATAATTTTAGTGCATAACTCTCATAAAAGGTCAACTTATTATGATCTAATATTAATTGTGACTTTAGAATCCTTAAATTATCTTGACTATAAGATTAAGGGGGAGCTCACACAAACTATCTTGATTATAAGATTAAGAAGCTTACAAAACTTTGTAAACATCATTTGATGCTTGTTATGACCTTAGTATCCTTAAAAGTAATTTTGGTTATGAAAACAAAGAAATCTACAATATTCATGAATATGACATATATACTGTTCTTAATGGAATTATCTAAACAAATTTGGGCTTAACATCCTGTGTATTTGATTAGAGATACATTCTACTATAAGCTTAACTGATTCTCATATCATTTTCAGGGCTTAACATCCCTTGCAAAATGGATGAGCAATCAATATGTATCCATCATGAGCTTAAGGGAATGTCATATCATTTTCAGGGATTAACATCCTGTGTAAAATGGATGAGAAATCAAAATACATATGCCATAGATCTAAAAGGATCTCATATCATTTCAAGGCTTAAAATCCTTTGCAAATAATTGAGAAACAAATTGTGGCTAAATTCGACAATAAATGGTTTACATTTATATTAATCCCTATTTAAAAAAAAACACCGAATATCTTAGTTAGGTGGAGCATAGCATAAAATTAAGGGGGGAAAATAAAAGTCATAAAAAATGATTTTCTTGGATATCTTTTTGAAATGACAAAGGGGGAGAAATAATATAAACCGAAAACATAAAGTAAAATGAGTTTCATAAAACTCAGGCCAGTACACACTTGCAAAACAAGAGAATGGCTACAAAAGGTAAACTTCAGGTATGAAACTCATATGATTTATATTTCCTTATTTTATATTTAGGAAATGTTTGTCATCTTCAAAAAGGGGGAGATTGTTGGCTAAATTGGACATTCTTATAATCCCTTTGTTTCGATGATGACAAACATTTCATTCTTGTGGATCTAGCGTGCTACTTGAGTGTTGCAGGAATTAGGTGGATGACAAACTACTTGGAAGATCTATATGCTCTAATGGCTTTAATTCATGATTGTAATCAAATGTAAAAACTTGTACAAGATATATAATGTACAAGTACTTAGACATCATGTAAATCAAGTGTTAGATCTTCCCTAGCCAATCACAACACTTAGATAGGTCATCTCCTAAAATAGTGTCACAACTTCACACTCATACACACACTTGGTACTTGGTTTAAAATATTAAAACAGGGTTAATCTCGGTCGACAAAATTCTCGACCAAGACACTCTCGGTCGACAAACTCTTCGACCGAGAATGACCCAGGTAGCCATTAGACACAACAGACAAGGTAGTTGGGAGTTGGATTAGAATGTTATATACACTTGCTCTAGACAGTCCCTCGGTCGACAATTCCTCGACCGAGAAGGACTCTCGTTCGACAATTCTTCGACCGAGAAGAGTTCTGTCTACACTTTTCAGAGTTAATTAACTAGCCGTTGTTAAAGCAATTAATGGTTACCTAACGGCTAGTTAAGCACTAAGAACCCCCTAGAAAGTGTCTAGAACGTCCATAAGCATCCATAGGCCATTCCTATAAATAGGACAAGCCATAGGACACCCAAAGTACACTTGTGCAATACTTGAGCATTCATACTTGCAATTGGCAATCTTCTCTAGTGAGCAATTGAGAAACTCCATAATTGGCTATTCATTTCCTTTGCTCCAAATTGGTGTCCTATAGGCTAGCATCTCCTACCCACTGCACCTACACTTCCATATACATTGGTTAGGAGATCAAAACGCTTGATATAGGAAATCAAGCCTTGTGCTACAAGTGGTATTGTAATTTCTATTTTTCCTTCTTGTTCCTTTTTATCCTTTGTAATCTCCTTGCTACTCCTAGGGTTGGAGGCTGCAGATTGGAGAGGGTTTGACTTCTCAGGTGAAGAAGGGTCTTCTCGGTGGAGAAGGTGGACTTTGGACTACTTCAAGAAGGCTGTCTCAATGGGAAGCTACTTCAAGAGGAAGGCTACTTCAAGGAGGAGCTTGAGGTTACTTCAAGGAATACTACTTTGAGGTTGGTGAGACTACTTCTAGGTGAAGGTTGTCTGAAGGATTTGGTGAAAGTATTTGTAATTTTATGTAACATTCTTGCGAGGTAATAAAATTTAAGTACTTTCAAAATCCCGGTTGGGTAAGCAACCGGGTAGTGGATTGACTGCCTTAGTATTTGCTAAGGTTGGAACCACTCTAAATCCTTGTCCCCTTGTCCAATTTTTTTGTGGTTGCTTGCTTTTGGTTGAATTATTATTAAAATATCATAAAACCCTATTCACCCCCCTCTAGTGGTTTTTCAAATCAAAGTTTTGATATTGTGATGTTAGTTGAGGAACACTAGTTTGATGAAAAGATCTGCTTGAATGCACATGAGAGGGATATTTACTGCAAAGATGCTTTGAGAATCCCGAGAGGATGAAAGAGTTCAAGAATCAATAAGCCCGACTAAAGGCATAAAATTTAGCATTAGTGGGGGGAAACCCACCTAGGTTTGGGAACTTTTTCACCCAACCTTCAGTTTTTGATAGTTTTGCTTTTTTTCCATGAAATACACACACACACACACTAGTGCTTGATAGTTTTTGTTTGAGTTCTGATGAGATGCAGGTGACATGTTTCAGAGAGAGAAAGAGAGGGAAAGGCATGGTCTTTGAAGTAAAATGTGGAAAAGAACTAAAATTTTGCAAAAATATCAAAATCGTCGAAATTGATTTGACAAAGTATTGAATGAAGAACCACCACTTCTGTGGTGCCTCAAAATGGCCATGGTGATTTGGTTGCAAAATCTCAAGGAAGTTACAGTAACATAGCCAAATTTGTGAAAGGAATGGCCACATTTGTGGAGCTCAAAATAGCAATGGCCGATGCAGGACAACACGGTCATGTCCATTGTCACAGGAGTGGCCACATGAAGGTAAAATGGTCGTAGAGACCACCACGACCATGGTGATTTAAGTGCGAAAATTCAAGTCAGTTACAAGGATGGAGGTGATTTTGTACATAAAAAGCCACGACCGTGGTGACCACCATGGCTGAGGTGAGAGGAGGACACCACAACCCTGATGCCCACCATGACTATAGCAAGGTTCGGTCTACAGCTGCATTCACCACCCACCATGATCGTGTTTCCAAACCCCCACCATGACAGTGGCGGGATGCGACCCCACCTATTTTTCACTTAAACCCCAAGAAACACCATGACCCCTCCACATTCTAACTCACTTGTGTGAGCTCTCCTCGATCATGGTGACATGCTCCACCTCCAACACCTCCAATCTTACTTCTCCAACCTAAATCCTCCAACAAATTGACCTCCAATCACTTCCTACACCTCCACCACCTCCCCCTCTACCATTTCAACCGAAATCCTCCATCAATCTAGCCACCACCTCCATTTTTGTTCTCCACCTGTCATACAGCTGCCCCACACAAAAACTCACCAAAATCCACCAATTTTCACCCAAAACCTTCAACCAATCCATCCTCCACCATCACAACAACCATCCTAACCCATATCACCCATCTCTCAACATCCATTTTGCTTCCTACAAAAAAATCTAAAAATCACTATAACATACCAGATCTTGGACCCTATCCTAGAACTTTGATCTTTTAGGGCTTAGCTAAACAAGGTTTGAGGTTAGACTTAAAAGATGTTTAGTTTGATCATAGTGAGCTAATGCTTGTAAAATGACCCTGATAAACCTAATTGAATGAATGGGCCACTACTGGGCCATATGGCATATCTCATAAAAAGAAATCCCAAAAGTAAAATCTAAGTTTAAAATCATGCTCCTTGCGTCCCAATTACCCTGGGAGTCAAGTTTCACAATATTCACATAATAATAATTCATTTAATTCAAATTGGAAAAAAGATGTGTGCTTTTCCCAAAATATCAAATAAAATAATAAATGACACCAAAAGAAGAAAATAATCTTAGATTTTTAATTTACACATCAAAATAACTTTACATGTCAATTTTCATCTGATTTGGACCACCTTGATATAATATGGTTAGTGAGGAGAAAGAAAACTGTCTAAAAGGTGTAATTAATAAATAAATGTAATTCATGACACCAAAAGTTGGAAATAATGCCAAATTCGTATTTAACACACTTAATTTAACTCGTGGGTGAAGTTTCACCTAATTTTGGATAATCCATGTGTCATTAATGCATCAGGAAATAGAAAAAAGTGTATGTTAAATAATACATTTAAAGTTGCCAAAAGTGAAATCTAATTGGAGATTCAGAATCTACATGCTTAACTTAACTCGTGTGCAAAGTTTGGTCTAATTTGGATAAGAATATAACCCTCAAAAGAGGAAAGAGAAAATATGTGCATTAAATATGTTCCACTTTGGTTTAATCTGATTTATTTCCTTATCACACCTGGATTTCTCGATTTTTCTAAAGTTTTAGTATTTATGTGTCACGCGCATGTTTACTTTTTATTTTACTATTACAGTCAATGACGGCCATCAGATCTGGTGAACGGACGACATCTGATCGCCTCCTACCTTGAGTGGGAGCTCAACTCAGATTGCACAGTAAACACAGTTTCATTTTCAACAGTTCTCCCTCATTTCTCAACACTTTCTTGAGATTTCCTCATCGTCATTTTTTGGGAAAGGATTTTGAGTTATTTGATCCATATCTTGACCCCTCTCGTAGTTTATAAAAGGAATCCCCAATTTCCTTCTTCACCATGGTTTTTGCAGATGTCTCTTTACCGCACCCCACCTTCGTGTGTTAGCCCAGAAACGTCCCTTGGCTTCCATCCTCTCCTCCTCCAGCACCAATTTCCCTTCCACTTGTGTTCTTGCCTACCAGTGATCAAGTCCTTTTCCTGGGCTTGTGACGGCTTCAAGTCTCTCTCTACGACGGCTGGACTTGATTCCTCATAGTAGCAGGTTCAGTCCTCCTTCCCCTGTCTTTCCGCGTGCTCGCCACATTGTATGTAGGACTTCCCCGGTTTTGCCCAATTTCTGGCAAGCAACTTCTTGCTTGCACATTTCTCATAGAGAGGGGGCCTACAAAGAAGATGACCTCCTGTGGTTTTCCGATTTATGCTCACCCTCTTCTCCTTCTTAGGTTTCTCGTTGTAGGGCTTTATGGTCTTTTTGGGAAGTCTCTCTCTCTTTTCTTTTAGCATCGAGACCTTGTGCTGACTCACATGTGACCCAACCAATTGGTCAATTGCCATTGGGCCCAGGCGACCACGTGGGCTACTGACTGGGTTCTAAGCAAGTTGTGATTCACAAGTGGCTTTTTTGAGAGTTTTGATTGGTTGGTTTTCTAAATCTCGTAACTAATTATCCACTGGTCAGAAAAATATGTATAAATACTTGTTGGATTCATAAAAATAAGTTCTTTTTAATGGTGTTTGTTTTATCACCTGAATCTAATGTTTTAAAGAGGTGATTTTAATGGATCTAATTAAATAAGATAATAAATTGTATAATTTATAACTAAATATTTAGAAGTCATAAAAATATAATAAAATATGTTTTGAACTCAGAAAATATAACCTAAATCATGGCATGGTTTTGATAACCTAATGCATTATTAATAAAAAAGGCAAGTTTTAGGGTTTTGAATAAATAATGGAAACCTAACCCTAATTCCACATATATTCATTATATGTTCTTTAGAAGCCTAGGCTTGGACCCAGAAGTGACTTTGGATTATTTCACTATGAAGTTGAGGTATGTATGCATCCCTAATTATTTTTTACTGAGAAATTACCCTACTTCCTTCTTTCTCTTGGTTCTATGGACATTAGCCAATACACAATGTTTTTTCTTTTGAAAAACATGGTTCATGTGAACTATCTTATTTGTTATTGATCTTGTGATCATGGATATTCTTTTGGACTCTTTTAATATGCTTTGTTCATGTTGGAACTCTATATGATGACATGTGATGTCTTTTGCCCACTTATGAGGTGGATGTATATGTTGGTCACTTATGTGGTGACTAGTTTGCATAATCTGACTATACTTTCTACTTGCTACTACATTAAACATGCTATGTGATTCAATATCACTAGAGTAGTGTAATTTCATTGGTTTATGGGTTATGTTCCCTTTATGCTTTTGGGATGGAGGTTATGTGCCCCATACCCGGGTTTCAACTTTATGAGGGTTGGCCCGATATATATATATATATATACATATATATATTGGGATTTTGGTTGTGTGCCATTCTCTATCAGGTTTCAACTTTATGAGGATTGTCTGCTATTGTTATTTATATTGTTCTAGGGCTATGCTTATCTCACATGCATGCAGGTTGATGATGGGTTATGTTCCCAAAAATCTTGATGGGTTATGTGCCGAAATCTTGATATGTGCTTATGTGGCACTACTTTATTGTTTTGTTTATGGCAAGTATCTTCTTTTTTGATGATGATGATTCTTATCTTTTATGCCCTCTTTGGGTAGTCCTTATCTCTTTCATGGGAAGCCTTTTATTTTTGATGTCCCTTATTCTTTATAAATTTCTTAATTTGCTTTCTAGTATGGACATACCATCCTTTGCTGATGTTTTTTGTGTTTCTCTTGTTGCTGGGGTATGCTTCCAACCCTAGGTGGACGACTTGGATGACAAGGATGTTGACCTAGACTAGGATTGAAAAGTGATAGCTTGGATCCAAATCTTGAAGTGGTTTAGATTTCCCTCTACATGGATCATTATCATGTAAGTTTAAGATGTTTTGGTTTTTTATAATTAAATATAGTCATGTTTTTATTCCGCTGCTTCACTTTGGTTGTTTTATATACCATTAATAAATATTTGAAAATTTTACACCCATTTCAGCATACCTTCTATGTTTGGGATGGATGTTTTGTTCTTCAAAATTTTAGTAAGGAGGTGATTTCACTTCTTTACAACATGGTATCAGAGCCCATGGTAGTCAAAATCTGACTATTTCAATTTTTGTCTCCCCATAAGAACCCTTGACTTTTCTAGTTAGCTCTAAGTGAGATTTTGACCTTAGATTTGATCAATGATGATCTTCATATTTAATAAGGTTTGTTTTGAGGATGAGAATATGTTAGGAGATCTTGTTATGGAAATATTATGACTTAGTTTCTAGCTTTGATTTTTGGCCCTAAATTTCAATTCTCAATCACAAAAGTTTTTCATAACAAATTATTTTACATATAATACTGTATGTGCAAAACAAAATGTTTTCTCTAGATTTTCTAAAGTTTTCTTGAACTAAGTCACAATGAAGAGAAACTCTAGTTTGAGTAGAATCTAACCCTAGTTTTGTAACTAGGATGGATATATTGGTATAGTTGACCTACCCTATGACTTTTGGATGATCATGCATGGTTGATAGGTTAGAGACACAAGGACCTATAACTCAACCCTAGATGGTGACTTTAGTTGGATACATGAGAAACATAAATCTCTAAAACTTTCACAACTAAGAGTATGCGGGTAGCTCTAAAAAGTTGTTTAGTTTGACTTGTTAGGTTGAACCCTTTAAGGGGTGGAGAGTAGTTGGTGGTTGATGATTGAATCTATAGATTTTGCAGATGAAATCCTCTTAAAAGTTGGAGTGTTGTAACATACCAGATCTTGGACCCTACCCTAGAACTTCGATCTTTTAGGGCTTAGCCAAAGAAGGTTTGAGGTTATACTTAAAAGATATTTAGTTTGATCATAGTGAGCTAATGCATGTAAAATGACCCCAATAAACCTAATTGAATGAATGGGCCATATGACATATCTCATAAAAATAAATCCCAAAAGTAAAATCTAAGTTTAAAATCATGTTCCCTTGGTCCCAATTACATTGGGAGTCAAGTTTCACATTATTCACATAATAATAATTCATTTAATTCAAATGGGAAAAAAAAGATGTGTTCTTTTCCCAAAATATCAAATAAAATAATAAATGACTCCAAAAGATTAAAATAATCTTAGATTCCTAATCTACACATCAAAATAATCTTACATGTCAATTTTCATCTAATTTGGACAACCATGATATAATATGGTTAGCGAGGAGAGAGAAAACTACCTAAACAGTGTAATTAATAAATAAATGTAATTCATGACACCAAAAGTTGGAAATAATGCCAAATTCGTATTCAACACACTTAAGTTAACTTGTGGGTGAAGTTTCACCTAATTTTGGATAATCCATGCGTCATTAATGCATCGGGAAAGAGAAACAAAGAGTATGTTAAATAATACATCTAGAGTTGCCAAAAGTGAAATCTAATTTGAGATTCAGAATCTACATGGCTTAACTTAACTTGTGTGCAAAGTTTGGTCTAATTTGGATAAGAATAGAATCCTTAAAAGAGGAAAGAGAAAATATGTGCATTAAATATGTTCCACTTTGGTTTAATCCGATTTATTTCCTTGTTACACATGGATTTCTTGATTTTTCTAAAGTTTCGGTATGTATGCATCACGTTCCTATTTACTTTTTATTTTACTATTGCAATCAACGGTGACCGTCGGATCTGGCGAACGGACGGCATCCGGTCATCTCCTACCTTGAGTACGAGCTCGACTTGGATTGCACAGTAAACATAGTTTCATTTTCAACCGTTCTCCCTTGTTTCTCGATGATTTCTTGAGATTTCTTCATCATCATTTTTTGGGAAAGGATTTTGAGTTATTTGAGCCATATCTTGACCCCTCTCGTGGTCTATAAAAGGAATCCCCGAATTCCTTCTTCACCATGGTTTTCGCAGATGCCTCTTTACCACACCCCGCCTTCGTGTGTTAGCCTAGAAACATCCCTTGGCTTCCATCCACTCCTCCTCCAACACCAATTTCCCTTCTTCTCATGTTCTTGTCTACTAGTGATCAAGTTCTTTTCTTGGGTTTGTGGAGGCTACATGTCTCTCTCTGCGGTGGCTGGACTTGATTCCTCATAGTAGCAGGTTTGGTCCTCCTTCCCTTGTCTTTTCGCGTGCTCGCCGCATTATATGGTGGACTTCCCCAGTTTTTCCCAATTTTTGGTAAGCAATTGCTTTCTTATGCATTTCTCATGGAGCGGGGGTCTATGAAGAAGATGACCTCCTGTGGTTTTCTGATTTTATGCTCACCCTCTTCTCCTTCTTAGCTTTCTCGTTCTTGGGTTTAATGGTCTTTTCAGGAAGTCACACTCTCTTTGCCTTCAGTGTCGAGACCTTGTACTAACTCACATGTGACCCAACCAGTTGGCCAGTTGCCAGTGGGCCCAGGCGGCCACGTGGGCTGCTGACTGGGTTCTAAGAAAGTCGTGATGCACATGTGGCTTTTTAAAGAGTTTTGATTGGTTTGTTTTCTAAAAATCATAACTAATTATCCACTGGTCAGAAAAAATATGTATAAATACTCATTGGATTCAAAATAATAAGGGCTTTCTAATGGTATTAGTTTTGTTACCATAATCTAATGTTATAAAGAGGTGATTTTAATGGATCTAATTAAATAAGATAATAACTTATATAATTCATAACTGAAAATTTATAAGTTAGAAAAATATAATAAAATATGTTTTGAACTCAAGAAAATATAACCTAAATCATGGCATGGTTTTGATAACCTAATTCATTATTAATAAAAAAGGCAATTTTTAAGGTTTTGAATAAATAATGGAAACCTAACCCTAACTCCACATATATGCATCATAGGTTCTTTGGAAGCCTAGGCTTGGATGTAGAAGTGACTTTGGATCGTTTCACTCTGAAGTTGAGGTGTGTATGCATCCCTGATTATTCTTACTAAGCAATTATCCTACTTCCTTCTTTCTCTTGGTCCTATGGACATTAGCCTATACTGAATGTCTTTTCTTTTGAAAAATATGGTTCATGTGAACTATCTTATTTGTTATTGATCTTGTGATCATGGATATTCTTTTGGACTCTTTTCATATTCTTTGTTCATGTTGGAACTCTATACGATGACATGTGATATATTTTTCCCACTTATGAGGTGGATGTATATGTTTGTCACTTATGTGGTGACTAGTTTGCATAATCTGACTATACTTTCTACTTGCCTCTACATTAAACACGCTCTGCAATTCAGTAGTAAAAGAGTAGTGTAATTGCATTTGTTTTGGGATTATGTGCCCTTTATGCTTTTGGTATGGAGGTTATGTACCCCACACTCGAGTTTCAACTTTATGAGGGTTGGCCCAGTTTATATATATATATATATATATATATATATATATATTAATATATATATATATTAAGATATATATATATATATATATATTGCGAGTTTGGTTGTGTGCCATTCTCTATCAGGCTTCAACTTTATGAGGGTTGGCCGCCATTGTTATTTATATTGTTCTAGGGCTATGCTTATATCACATCCATGTAGGTTGATAATGTTGATGATGGGTTATGTGCCCAAAAATCTTGATGGGTTATGTGCCCAAATCTTGATATGTGCTTATGTGGAACTAATTTTTTGTTTTATTTATGGAAAGTATCTTATTTTATGATGATGATGATTCTTATATTTTATGCCCTCTTTGGGTAGTCCTTATCTCTTGCATGGGAAGCCTTTTATTTTTGATGTCCCTTATTCTTTATAAATTGCTCAATTTTCTTTTTAGTATGCACATACCAGCATTTGTTGATGTCTTTTGTGTTTCTCTTCTTGCTGGGGTATGCTTCCAACCCCAGGTGGAGGACGTGGATGACAAGGCATGTTGACCTAGACTTAGATTGAAAAGTGATAGCTTGGAGACAAATCTTGAAGTGGTTTAGATTTCCCTCTACATCGATCCTTATGATGTAAGTTTAAGATGTTCCCTTGTTTTATAATTGAATATAGTCATGTTTTTATTCTTCTTCACTTTGGTTGTTTTGTATACCATTAATAAATATTTGAAAATTTTACACCCATTTCGGCATACCTTCTGAGTATGTTTGGCATGGATGTTTTGTTTTTCAAATTTTTTATAACGAGGTGATTTCACTTCTTTACAATCACAGCCATATCACCGCCACCATCTCCATATATTGAAGAGAATTACCAAGAATATGAAGAAGGGGGCTCCAAAGAACCTTGAGGTGATCGTTGGAGGAAAAGTGTGCACCAAGAGGGCATGTTCTCAAGTCTCCATCCCATCCCAGATCATCTGAGTCGCTTTTACAGGCTGATTTTATATGTGTTTTGTGTATTTGTTTGTCACTTTCTTGATTATATTTGCATAAATCACTATTGTTGGCCTGTACACTCTGTTTGCATCAAATTAAGATTATTTTATCATATTTATATGATTTTATATATTCCTCAGACTTATATATGTTTTTCTATATTTTTTAGGTATTTTATATACAAAGCAGAGTCGGTGCCACCGACCCTTGAGTCGGTGCCACCGAGATAAGATCAGTTAGAAGGTTGCAATTATCCAAAAGAGTCCATGGCACCAACCCCTAACTAGGTGCCACCAAGAGTTACCTATAGCGATGGATGCGGTCAACTAGACGACACAGTGCCATTGACCACACAGGTCAGTGCCACTGAGTTAGCTTCAGTGAGAAAGGGAGAAAATTCGCCTCTGCTCAGTGCCACTGACATTCCAGTTGATGGCACCGACTCAGCCAGAGATCGACAAAAGCCCAATGTTGTCGGTGCCACTGACTCTGTTGGATTTCAGCAATCTAAACCAGCTGCCCAGATCTAACGGCCCACGTTATGTGGTACAGTAAGTAACCTAGGACAAAAAGTGTAATGACCCTGCCTCCCAGTAACCCCCAATTAAGAGAGACTAAGAGGTCAGAGCCATTATCCGAATTTTTCGGATCAAAGGTTCGACAAATAATCGATAATAATTATCAAATTATACCAAACTATACTGAAAGCTGGAATAAAAATAAAACTTTGCATACCTTTTTCAAAAAGATGGATATCTAACTTCTATCCACATCTGGACTCTATTCTAACTAATCCTCCTTGCACTTTATTTCTTAATTTCACAATATGCCACTTTACTGTTTGTCCTTTTCAATTTGTACCTAAAACACCGACAAACAAAACATCAGTCAACATAAAAGAATATGTTGGTATGTGGGGGAAACAATAATCATGCAATTAACTGTGACAACATATTGCAACCAATTAGGATTGAACAAACAAGTTTACATTTTAAGCATAAATGCTCAATCGATACATACCCTAGCCTCTACACTGTCCCTATAGTGGAGCTGGATGCTACCTTCCTCATGGTAGATCCCCATTAAACCCCACATGATCCTACCTAATAGGTAGATCAATATATAGGGTTGACTTGCATGGCACTACCCATAGGTATCCCAATCCCTAACTCATGGTGTGCTAAAGAGTCGCATGGCACTTCCCATAGGTAGCCCAATCCCTAACTCTTAATAACCAGATGGTCCCACTTAACAAGTAGAACCTTTACCATTTTACTCTTTTCATCATTAGCAAAGCCACAGAGGAGGACCAGGATCTGAGCCAGCCATGTATTCTTACTTATGGTGATAATCATAGTCACTTTATAGTTGCATGAAATAAAAGTCATCCAAGCAGTTATTTTCAGGCAACCGATAAAACAACTGGGAATCACTGTGAAACTAAAGCGATTAACCAAACCACATACCTGTTAGGCTAACTTGAGACAGAATTAATCCAATCAGTGCAAGAAATCCAATAGGCAAGCAAGCATACAAAGAGATCCTGAAATATGGATATAATTTCCTATCATTGATCATGTCGTCAAGATATATTAAACCTAGCTTGCTTCCTAGGGTTTCTAGTCCACTTTTAGGGTTTCCATTGCAATTAGGGTTTCACTTCATCTTTACTATTTTAAACCCTAATTTTATACAATTACTCAAAAACCCTAATTATCTCATCTACTTCTCAAGAAAGATATTAAGGTTACCTTTTAACAACATATAACCCTAATTTCGGATTAAAGGCACAATTAAATGTTCATTAAGTCTATTATGCCCCTTTTACATTAAAGATACCATTTTTATCCTTTTAATTCATGACAAAATCATTAGGCCCAATTATCATCTTTGGTTCCTTTCAAATTAACAACTTATTTTTCATGAACTTTATTTATCACTAATTCCACATTCATCCATTATAAAACCCTAATTACCATATTAAGGGTATTTATCCACAATTAGGAACCTTTATACTCAAAATAGCTTAAAACCATCATATCTCAGCTTTATTCATGAATTTGAACAATTAAAGCCATTAAGAGTCACAATGACTAACATTAGGGTTTCAAGGCCCATTAAAGATCATTCATATACATGGAACTCTAAATTAAACCAATTACATGCAAAGTTCATCTTTTTCTATCTTAATGCATCTTTGTATGATTAACAGGGTAATATCAACTTTAATCATCCATAAAACCCTTCTTAATACATTAACCATCTCAAATTAGGGTTTCTTAATCATTAATGCATTAAAGTTGATAACTTCCACTACTTTTCGAATTGCTATAAGAATTAGCTTCTAAATCTATTTTTATTGGATTCCTCGCATTTTTTTGAGTAAGATTCATATTTTATACACATCCATCCGAGCTACCAATAAAAAGATATGAATTTTGCATTATTTACTTACTTGGACCAATCACTGAGTACCACATCATCCTTTGCATGCAACATAGCTTGTTTTGTAAACATAACCGAATGATGGTTCTGCCCTCACGTAAGTGGTCGGTGCTTTATACCCCAGAGGGGTAAAATGGTCCAACGACACCTCCACCCATCTTCAACCTCGCATAGCCCTACTGCTACGCCCTAGCCGCGATTTGTGTGGCTCCTCCTAACTTTCTTGGACCCCGACGGCCACCAGTCATTGTCCCTTTTGCTCTGCCGCCTTCTTCCACACCTATGGAAGCCCTCAGTCATAGCTGTGGTGGCTGGAGTCAGGGTGGGGGCTGCTTTTGCGGCGGCCGTCTGTGCAAGTCTACTGCCGGCGGCTGGTCCGAAGCCATGAGTAAGGGGATGGTGGCAAAGCCCTCACAGGTCGTTGGGGGAGACTCATACCTCCATCGCACAACTTCTAGTTGCTCCAGGGGTTGCACTACCCCCCCAGTTAGGGATTGGTATAGGTGTATGGTTGGAGAAGAGTGTGAGACAAGGAAAACTCGAGGCTATGGATCTGTCCCTTATATAGGGATAGGTAGCAGCGTCCTAGCATGCCTACCCACGAGGAGAACAAGTCCCTTTATCTATAGGAAACCTCCTTTCCTTGTTTAGAAAGTAATCCTCTCTTTTTAATTATTTCCGTAATAATTCATATTCCTTAGTCATTAGGAAAACCGGATTTTATCTCCTTTATCTTCTTTGAGTTTGTCTTTTAATCCATCGGCCATAAATTTCTTCTTTCTTAAAGTAAACAATACTTCTTTTTTATATTATCAAAAAGTCATTAATTATGTATCACATTATCCTCTTATTTTGTATTATTTTGCATTTTCTCTTTCTTCTTCTCCATTGGGACTCCTTGGATCCCAAGAAATCCTAATATTTCGAAATTCCTTTTTAAGGATACTTATTATCCTTCTAGATGCATCTACATCCTTCATTTTTCATTATCTTACTCATTTCTTTATTAAGATATTCTTTTGTAAGGATTTCTCATTATCTTTCTTCTCCTTTTTCCCTCTTTTCATATTTCTTTTATTAGAAATCATATGTAAATCAATTTTACTCAATTGTGGCCATTAATGCCACTATCTTTATATTTCCAAGTATTTCTCATAAATACTTTTTCTTAATATCCATTATCTTTTCCCAATACTTGAACTTTTCTTCTTTTCTTCTATTTTATGTCCATTATTGGATTAATATAATAATAGGAACCACGAAATTCCTTTTTTTTAAAGGAGAAGGTCAATATCATTAAAGGCAAGCCATACGACATCTACAAGATAGCAATCTCACACCAGAGATCAAAACATAACTCCTTTTAGGAACCAACATTGCACACAAGCTCAGATTGGGAGGCGGTAGGTAAATTACATGCACGATCCCTCTTGGTTGAATTTGTCCAAAGCATTTGTTGACGAGAGAATCCTTCAATCTACATGAGCCCATGGGAAAGCCGTAAAAGGAGTAAGCAGCACCAGCGACAGAGAACACCATCACATACACATCAAAGACCCACGAAACTAGATAGAAACTCGACCACCAGCGGACTAACAGAGATCAAAACAAACTAAGCTACAAACAACCAAAGAAAGGCTAAAGCTAAGGAAACCAAGACTAGGAGGGAGGTAGGGGAAACAACCTACAGACAGACAAACACACACAAGAAAAAAGACAAACAGATAAGGGGCACAAATAAGGAAATAGAAGGACAAGCGGACAAACCCCAACAGGTGCAAACACAAGGAAAAGGAGGTCCCAAGCGGGTGAAAAGGTGGGGGTAGAGGCACAGGGAACCCCACCACCACTCCCAGTCATAGCCGCGTCGCCCGCCCAGCTCAAGCAGCAACATGAGGAGGCAAGAGTGGGGAGCAGGATGGCAACACCAACCCAGGATGACCCCCCGTTTGACTCCTAACCCTACAACACACACCCAGGAACCCCAAGCCCGACGGTCGGCCATGGAAGAAGCCCCATTAAAATAGAGAAAAATAGGAAAACAAAAACATAAGAAAAAACGAAATAAGAGAGAAAAAAATGAATTAAGAGAGGAAAGGTACCCGACCCCCTGGGAGCTGTCGATCGGGGGCGGAAACCCACGAACGGCCGCCCACGCATAGCACCACCGGGATGAAGGCAAGCACACCCAAAACCCTCAAGTGCCTCCACCACCAGCCCCAAAAGTCAAACTGCAGATCCGCTCAGAGGACAGGCATGGGAGGAAATGAGGAAGAGCCTCCATTCGATGAGGCACACAGGGAAGGTCGAGGACGGAGAAAGCCCAGGGGGAGAAGGAAAGAAAGTGTTGCACACCGAGGCAGCCTCCTCCCCCCCGAGCAGGTTTGGTGGCAGGCGAACCCTAGGTCATCGTCACAATCACGAGTGCTCCGTGTAAAGAAATGAGGTTAACTTAGTGTTCATGCTTGAGTAATATTGGAACCATGAAATTCCTAATGTAAGGGAGATTTGCAAAGAAATACCTTCTTTGAAGCAAAGCGTACAATATTTTCAATTAAGTCCAAATTCACAAAATCATTATATTTCAAATATGAAAACACATGCAAAATTGAGGTTGTAACAAAAAGGGAGGTCGACCACACCAAAAAGGAACATCACGTTGCACTGCAGGACATCCAGAGAAGAGAGGGAGAGAAGCACAGAGTTGAAGGATGACAACTGGATGATTTGAGTACCTTTGACGGGAGGTTCTGTCGTCGGAAGACTATAGATTGCATGTTTCTCAAGAAGGATCATCTGGAACATCGCCTTTCCAAGGGTTACACAAATTCTTTCATGTTTCCTACGTTTTTCTTCTCTCCTTCCATGTATTTTCAATTGAAAACCATGCGGGGTAAACCCCTCTGTTCCTTAGGACCCGGGTGTACCCGGGGAATCGTTGTAATGACTATTTACATGATTTAGTATAAGTTTCTCTTTATTCCTGGATATATAAGTGTGGATTTGAATGAATTTCACTTCTCGATCACCATCGATAAGGTATTAGACCAATAATCACTCTGAAAGGAGGATAAACGGTTAGAAAACCATAACTTGTACACTGCCCTACGCGTTCCTTGGAATAGGTGACGTATAGGTAGTGGAAAGAACCCAGAGTTTTCAAGAATGTGCCTAATATAAGAATAAAATTACCATTGACATGTAATTGTCTTGGACTTAGGTAGTGGATTGTATCACAGGAGTGAACAATTCGGGCTATAGGATTTCTATCTAGGATATTAATGAGATTTATATTAATTTGGTAAAAATGATATACAACGAGACTCCGTGGTGAAACCAGTAAACCAAAGGATTTCCACCATAATTGAATCAACCATTATTATTTTCTCTTTCATTTTCTTTTGTTTTGTTAAAACCCAATTTAACCATTTCAACCGGCCTAGCTGATCATACTATCGTTAGTAGTAGTCACTGAGACTACGTCTCCCTGAGTTCGACTCGGGCCTCACAAGGCCTATATTATGTGATGCGTCCACTTGTGTTTTTGTGCTTGGTTTTGGCGTGTTCAAGTTTTTGGTGCCGTTGCCGGGGAGACGGCGATGTCTCAGCACTATGAGTGTTGTAGTCGGCCACTTTAGGCCACATTTTAATTTTTGTGCAATTTAATTTTAAAGAAAAAATATATATATTCATTTCATATTCATTTATCACATTGTCTCTTAAGGTACCTTGGCTAATTATTTTGAATCTTTCAAGTACTAGTGTATGGTGGCAACGATGACCACAGACTATGGAGAAGCTACACCTGTGTTTCTAGGGGATGTCAAGGTTCCAATTCAAATAAATTCACTAGAAGTCATTCCATGGTCACACATGCAACAAGCAATGGGGGACGGTAACCCAGGAGCAGAGAGGAATATCTGGGAAAGGATAAAAGAATCTTCTTCAGCGACACAGACAGGGCCAATCAAAAAGTATCACGTGAACGTGGCTTAGTACAAGATTGATCTAGGTTTGATTGCACTCGTCAAGTCACAAGCATTCTATGGGAATGTTCATGAAGACCCAGTGGCACATATTAGTAATTTTATGAAAATCAGTGATATGGTGAAAGTCGACAGGTTTCCTCAAACCGCCATCTATCTAAAGTTGTTCCTATCATCACTGGCTGACAAAGCAAAGTAATGGCTGCACAACCTGCCTAAAGAGTCGATAGCGACGTGGGATGACATGGTGGAGGCATTCTTTGAAAGATATTTTCCTCTAGAGAAGACAAATGAGCTGATCAAGAATATCCATAACTTCAAAAAACATGCATCTGAATCGTATTCTGAGGCATGGTAGCATTTCTAGATAATGCTCAGGAAGGTTCCACGTCATGGGATAGACTTGGAAAATCAAGTGAAGATGTTCAATTTTGGGCTACAAAAACTGAAAGGACTACTCTAGATAGTGCAAACTCGGGATTCTTCCTCAATAACCCACCATCAACATGTCAGGAGATTTTGAAGAACATGGTGAAGAATCAGGCTTGGGGTAATGAGAGAGACAATCCATAGCAGATCAAAAGCATAGGGGAGTCCAAGGTTATTTCTTCCTTGAATGAAAAGTTGGACCTTATTGCAAAGAAGTTTCTTGAGAAGGATGATCATGTTTCTGAAGAGGAAGAGCATGTGAAATACATGCATCGGTAGGGATACCGCAATAATGACTACACATGGAGGAAGGACCCCAAGTTCTCATGGAAGGATCCAAACAACTTCTTGCATGATCCGGATCAACAAAATCAACAGAGGCCAGTGCATAAGTAGCATCCAGTGGAAGAAGAGAGCACTAATGACATCTTGAAAAGGATTGGACAGCAAAATGACGTGTTACTCAATAATGTTCAGCGGGATCTCCAGAACTATAGTGTGTAGATGAGAACTTTTGAGATGACATTGTCTCAACTTGCAGTGGCTGTGGCTGAGTTGAAGAAGCCTTCTCAGCAGGGGTTTCAAGGAAATACTGACACCCCAATTGGGAATCAGCGGGTCAAAGCCATACTATTGAGAAGTGGGAAAAGGACATTGACCCCATAGTATGAGGTGATGAAGCCTGTTGATAGTAATGACTCAGTGCCAGAGCAAGCGCAAGCAGAACTTGAGATAGGGAACACAGGGGAGGAGCAAAAGAAAGAAGATGAGCCTAAAAAGTGGACATCATATGTACCACCACATCAGAGGACACAGACGGTACCCGTTCCATATCCTAATAGCTTGAAGGCAACAAAGAAGGATAAAAAATTCAAGAAGTTTCTGGACAGCTTTAGGAAGCTTTCTATGAATATACTATTAATTGAGGCAATTGAACATATACCCTCATATGGTAAGTTTCCGAAATATATCATAATAAGAAGAGAAAGATTCCAGATTCTGATGTAGTTGTCTTAAGAGAGCAAGCTAGTTCCTTCATATTAGGTACGCTTCAACCAAAGAGATAAGATCCTGTTTGTTTCAACATCACATGCCATATCCGGAAGATGAGGTTTGGTGAGGCACTTTGTGATTCAGGGGCAAGCATTAACTCGATGCCCCTATCCAATTTCAAGAAGCTTTGTCTCAAAACATCAAGGAAGATCTGCATGACAATACAATTGGCAGACAACTCAGTAGTTACACCATATGGAATTTGCGAGGATGTGCTTGTCATGGTGGACCGGTTCATTTTTCCTGTAGATTTTGTAGCGATGGAGATGCAAGATGAACATGGCAATGAGCTCCTGCTAGGACAGTCCTTCCAAGCTATAGCCGACATGATTTTAGAGATGGGAAGAGGCCGCTTGACTAAGGGGATTAAAGATGACAGGTTCGAGATAACCATGTCGGGTAATTCCAAATCATCTGATTCCCAGGAGCAGTGCAATATGGTGCAACACATGAATAATAATATTTCCTTGTTCTTGGGAAAACCATTTCTGGACATGGCACATGTTATGACAAAGGGGGATAAGGGTACACTTGTTGTGGACATCATGGAAAAACCAAGGTGCTCTCACTTGCCAAAGTGGTAGGATACCCAGATGATAGAGAATAGGAAGTGAGTTTGTCTACTGTGGATGAAGATGCATAGGATTCCATATTACAGGTCCATCCATAACTTCCTCTAGAGGCTTATCTCATCAACATAAGGGATGATTATGTTCTGGACCGGTCAAGGGAGGAGTGTGCGTGGCTGCTGAAGGTGTTTCCATGCCATTACACGAAGCATTTTGAGGACTTAGGGCCACTACCAGCGCCTTTAGTGTCATCACTTCTAGACCCACCCAAGTTAGAGCTCAAGTCGTTGCCACCTCATCTGAAGTATGTTTTTCTAGCAGAAGAGGAGAAGCTACCAGTCATCATCTCGGCATCATTGAGTATTTCGGAAGAAGAACAATTGATCACGATGTTAAAGAACCACTGAGGTGCTTTTGGGTGGTCCGTGGCTGATATCAAGGGGATTTCTACCACCTTATGACAACAAAAGATTTTCCTAGAAGAGGGCGTGAAGTCAGTCATTCAACCTCAATGTCACTTAAGTCTGAATATGACAGAGGTGGTAAAAAAGGAGGTAATAAAGCTACTGTCAGAAGGTATTATTTATGCTATTTCTGACTCTATGTGGGTAAGTCTGACACAGGTAGTGCCTAAGAAGGGGGGAATCACTGTCACTACCAATGCATCTAATGAGAAAATCACCACTAGATTAGTGACATGATGGCGTGTTTGCATTGATTACTACCGATTGAACGCTGCAACCCTTAAAGACCATTTCCCATTACCGTTCATAGATCAGATTTTAGAGCGACTTGCCGGTCGCTCCCACTTTTGTTTTCTCGATGGATATTCTGGTTACAATCAGATTTCAATTGAGCCTAAGGATCATGAGAAGTCTACCTACACTTGTCCTTATGGAACATTCGCCAATCGTCGCATGCCTTTTGGGTTGTGCAATGCACCCCGCGACTTTTCAAAGGTGTTTGTTGGCAAATTTCTCTGATATGGTAGAGAGATGTCTCAAAGTTTTCATGGATGATTTTTCAGTTTATGGGACGTCATTTGAAGAGTGCTTGAAAATTTTGGACAAAGTTTTGCAGAGATGTGAAGACATCCATGTAGTGCTTAATTGGAAGAAATGTCACATGATGGTTAGTGAGGGCATTGTGTTAGGCCACAAGGTGTCTAGCAAGGTATTGGAGGTAGATCTGGTTAAAAAAGAGGTTATCTTAAAACTCCCTCCACTGTCATCAGTGAAGGAAGTTAGGAGCTTTCTAGGCCACACCGGGTTTTATCGCCCATTTATTAAAGATTTTTCAAAACTCGCTAAGCCGTTGTCTGAGCTTTTGGAAAAGGATGTTGAGTTCGATTTGGATGAGAGGTGTTTAAAGATTTTGAGATTTTGAAAGAGAAACTCATATCCGCACCGGTTATGCAGGCTCTAGATTGGAGCCAACCGTTTGAGTTGATGTGTGATGCATCAGATTATGCGGTAGGGGTTGTGTTAGGAAAACGTCTCAACAAGGTCCCTACGGTCATTTATTACACATCTAAAACTCTTAATGACGCACAATTAATTTATACCACCACAGAAAAGGAATTCTTGGCTATTGTTTTTGCTTTTGAAAAATTTAGGCAATACCTTGTAGGAGCTAAAGTGGTGGTGTGGACGGATCATGCAGCCATCAAGTACCCGCTATAGAAAAAGGACGCCAAGCCTAGACTTATCCGTTGGATCCTTTTATTGTAGGAGTTTGATATTGAGGTTAAAGATATGGCTGGGATTGAGAATGTAGTGGTTGACCACCTATCTAGGCTAGAGAGGGTAGATGAGAAAGACCTTGACATACCCATTCTAGAGACCTTTCCTGATGAAAAATTATTTTCTCTTAATCATAAGGACCCTTGGTTTGCACATATTGTGAATTATCTTGTTTGTAAGGAGTTTCCTAATGATTGGGGGTATCAGGAAAACCTTCACCGAGCACGTCATCGACATTGGAGATCATCTTCTCTGATCGTCTCCAACCTTCATCGAGCTCCATTTCTCTATCCCTATCTATTCATGATGGTGAGGATAACAGGAGCTTCATTTTCTTCATGGGCTGATCCTACGGAGATCGAAACCTTCATCCCGCCACCGCCTGGTTCAATCCCCCACCCCAGGATTGTACATCCATCGGCGGATGTGAAGAAGATGTATGAGGAGTTGCTCAAGTAAAAAATCGAGCCAACCCGATATGTTGATCGGACCATGATCCGTGACCTCAGGTTTGAGGCCAACCTCGCTTATGTTCTTCAGGGGAAAGCGAGGCATACAAACAGGATGTTTCAAGGTGTCCAGTACCATGTTGAAGGCCATCCTTTTTTTGGTGAGTGGCTGACATACAAAGAACTGGTGGCAGAGTTTATGGCATTGCTTGACATATGCGTCATGCCCAACGACATTGTCGACATCGATCGGGAATGGATCAAGGGCCGCGTTTCTTTCTGGATTTTCAACAAAAACTACACCATCACCCTCGACCTATTTAATTCAATCTACAACTGGTATCATTCTCCGAATCAGCACAGGAGGCCTGACAACCGGACCGATTATGATGAAATTTGTGCCCAGCTGGTGACCGCACCTCCAGGCTAGTATGTCAGCTATCATAACACAACCATCGCTGACTTCGAGCATCCATTTTTGTGGATTCTGCATCGCATGTTATGCACTACTTTATTTTCTCGAGGCGACCTTTCACTAAGTAAGTTTCAGGACATGAACTTGTTCTTTCTTTATAAGCTGTTGAAAAGAGAAGATCTCAACTGGGGCACGTTTTTCTTAACGCATGTGATGGACATGCGGAGGAGTACTAGACAAGCCCCTATCCACTTTGGGAGGCTTATCACACCACTCGCTCTATATCTTGGGCTGAATTTTTCCCAACTCACTCCACTGGTCAACAAGAATAAAGTCAATCTGCATCACCTACATCGCTCCAATCTTCTTACGCTCCGTGATGGCATGGTCAATGCACATTGCCATGTCAACAAAGAGTACCAGGAGTGTGCACTTCCAGATCCTGTCTTCCACATCTAGGGAGCTCAGCACTTTCGGTGGCCCATAATTGCCATCGAAGACTCCGATAGTGGAGAAGATGAGGACGAAAACGTCAATGATGAAGGCTACGAGCATGAGGAGGAAGAGGAGGCTTTCACTCCTCTTTGGGAACGAGTGGCACCGCGGAAGCGTCCACACTTCTACCTGCATGCATCATCATCTTTGTAGCCTCCGCCACCACAACCCTCTCAACAAGGAGAGGATTTCTATTCCATGCAGGGTATGTACTCCATGTTGCTGGATATACAACAAAAGCAGTAGCAGCACACTACCTCCTTCGCCGATATTCAAGATACTACGAACCGACTATTTTCAAATCAGCAGGCAATTTATGAGAATGAGCGCCTCCTCCTCGCCAACCAAGAAAATATTCACGACAGGTTGCATAGGATGGAGATGCAACAACAACCGTTCTATGATCACTACTGGAGCCAAAATTACTTCGGGGATATCCTCAACCTCCACTGATGCCCCCATATGATCCAAACTTCCAGGGGCAATATCCATCATGGGATCCCACCACCCCGCAGTACCCCCACTGAGCAATAAATGGTATCACTGTTCCACCTACTAAGATTGTTTTTGACTATGAGGCCATAGTCAGATTCAAGCTTAGGGGGGCGATGGAACAATTTCTATATTTTTCTATCTTTTATTTTTCTTAGTTTTTATCATTTATTGCCTTTTGTTTTATGTTAGCAATGTTGTTAGCTTTTAGCTTTTAGGATCCACATGCTATCTAGTGTATCTGTGGATGTCCAGTGTAATTTTTCATCTCTATGTTTGTCATATGGGAGTATGGGTAAATTTGAAAATTTTCCATGTGATTGCAAGTTTGCTTTGTTTGAACTTAAGCACTTAGCTTATGAAAATAATTGGGTTTGTCAACTTTAAAACATAAAATCACAACTCTACATGCCTATGATTCAAGGAAAGTGGACGGAATTGGATGTTGAGCCTAAACTGACCAAATGGTAATGGGACTTTAATCTGAAATAAGAAAGAAAATCCCCTTGATTTTACACATGTCAGTAAGGAGGGATATATAATATCTTCTAAGGGTTTTGTCAATTAATCTTGTGATCTATCCACCTCATCTCATTTACAATCCACCATAAGAATTAGTAGCACTTTACAGTTCATCATCTCTTGATTGCATATCATGTAGATAGGATTGCATTGTAGTTAGTTTTTACATCTGTTGCATTTATGAAAAAAAATGTTGCATTATAGTCATGCATGCACAAATTTTAGAATGCACGTCAATGTCATTTTAGCTGCATCTTGCATAATCTTAATCATTTTGAAAATGATGTGCCTTGCTTCTTTTGAAAATAAGGAACTTGTTTCGTACTTTCTTAAAAAAAATAGTAGTTATGACAATAAGCCCAAGACGAAGATGTGCAAATTTCATCTTAGTCATTAAGCAAAATAAGGGCTGAAAAAAAATATAATAAGTAAGTGAAGGTCAAAAAGATGGAGGAACTTGTTCACATGCATAATAAGAAGAACAAGCACATGTGTAGTTTTGTAGATATTCTGTCTCTCGTTGGGATAGAATAGTAATGCATACATCATTCCACTTAAAATGTAAGCATTGGGTCATTTTTCATATGCATGAGCATCATGTAGGTCATTGTTGCACTATTGCATGTCAAACTGTATTGTGCTACTCTTTCTTATATAAATCGCCTATTCCATCCACCCGTTGCTCAAAATGGTAGGCCACTAGTGATTATCTTCTCACTTTTGTATTTCAGGAGATCTGCTTCCATTTAGATGGTAGTTAGGTTATGATCAATGTAGATAGGAGATCACAAGATGCACCAAGCCTGAACCAGAAGATTTTATTATATTAACTGCCTTATTTGATAGTGTTCAGCAATCTTGGAGTGGATATCTATTATGGATGATCATCGTCACCTGTAGGGTAGTTACCATTTTGTGGTTAGTGAGGGTCGGTATGTGAATGTCTGGTGGGAATCATACAGTAATGTCTATTGTGATAGTATGTTCTCTAGTTGACCCTCACAATTTTATTCTATAGTTTTGTTGCTCGAGGACGAGAAATGTTCAAGCTTAGGGGAGTTTGATGCGAGGATTTTGAGTCACTTTTATAGACTGGTTTTACATGTGTTTTATGTGTTTATTAGTCACATTTGTGGTTAATATCGCATGATTCACTCGTTTTAGTCTATAATCTCTTTTTGCATCAAATCTAATGTATTTCATCTTTTTGGTTATAAATGATCATATTGATGTGTTTTAGAAGGCTGATTTAGATTTATCTTGAAATTTCAGGAAAAATGAATATACGCAGCTATCGATACCATCGAAAGATGTCGATAGTATCGACTCGGTCACAGTGAGACAACCGCAAGGAACCAAGATGTTTCGATACCATCGACACCGAATTCGATGGTAGCGAGATACCTACAGCAAACGAGCAGTCAACTGGTCGATACTATCGATGCAAAGTCGATACTATCGACCTTGCCCAGCTTCAACGTTGGATCGATGATAAAAGCGACACCTAAAGGTGTCGATACCATCGACACTACAATCAATGGTATCGAGTCTTCATCAGGCGGAACGTCAGAAAAAGAAGACTTGTCAATATTTTGACGGGTTGATACCATCGACCCGCATCAATACCATCGACCCTCGTCGATGGTATCGACGCCGTCAGATCAGGTTTAGTTTCAGATCGATTCCAATCAGATGGTGGTGATCTTTTGGTGATCTAAAGTGATACATATACCTAATTTCAGCGGCCTTAAGCAGGGTATCACTTCATTAGTCATTGCACAAGTATCAAGGAGAGGAGGAGAGAAGAACGGAGCCCAGAATCATGCTCTGATCATTCCAAGAGCCACAGAAGATGTTTTCCACCGCTGAAAGGTTGTATATCGCGCATTCTATGTCAAGGAATTCCCAAATCTCCTCCGTTTAGGGGTTTACATCACTTTCATTCACATTTTCTCCATGTTTTCTCTTTCTCTCATCATGTCTTTCATTGATATGAACATGCGGGGCTAATCCCCTTTATCTTTAGGACCGGGAGTATCCCGGGTGATGGTTGTATGACATTTTTACCATAGTATTTTATAATTGGTCTCTTAAATCCGTATATGGTTTCGTTTTCTCCATTATATCATTATGATTGATCACCTTAATGATAATCTAATGCCTTTAATTACTTTGAAAGAAGAATTAACGGTTGAAAAGAGACGAAATTCACATTAACTAATAAATCCTTTGAACAAGGCGATGTACGGTTAATGGTGGAAACCCAGAGTATGGTCCTCATGCACCTAGTTTAGGGTATATGTTAATACTATTGTGGAACCAACCTAGATTTAGGTAGTGAATTGTATCACGAAAGTGAGTAATTCTGAATACAGGCCACTACCCGGAATGAGAGACGGATTAGGTTAACTATGTAGAAATTAATACAATGAGAACATGTGGTGAAACCGTAATCCTAAAGATTCCCATTTGAATTGATTAAACCAAACATTTAATAGATTGCTCTATTTTCTTTCATTTTTCTTTTCTTTTTCAATCAACTCTCAAATCAATTTAATTGGTCTAGCTGATTGCAAGTAGTTAGTAGTAGTCTACCAATAATTATGTTTCCCTGAGTTTGACTCGGGCCTCACAAAGGCCTATATTACTCTGACGTGTGCACTTGCATTCTACGCACGGTAAATTTGTGTCAATGCTCCTGACTCATATCTGGTTGCACTGCACTGGTCCACCACTGTTGGCCAGAAGATAGACCGTATACTTTCTCCTCCATTCCAAAAGAAGTGTCTCTTTGATAGAATGGTTATACATCAATAGTCATAAAAGGTGGATCCATGGTGACCATACAACCATGTGATCCACATAAACATTAGATCCTCGATGGACAAGTCATCAATACTTGCATTGTAGTTTTATATGAGCTTCTATAATATAATTGTTATGTTGATACCCTATCATGATGTTCAAGATAAACATGTCTTTAACTACACTTGACCCACAAATAGATTCCTCGATAGAAGAAGACCATCTAAGGCTTACATCACTAATAAATGAGCCATACTAGGATATTGTGGTAGGGAAGTGACTTAAACATCCAAGGTCAAAGTTGTGACAAGTTCACAAACCCTAGAAAGTCATCAAAGATATTAGGTGCCTCTCCAGCACATGTAGGCAGAGGTATGAAAGGAGTCACCTGGAGACACTCTCCCTAATGAGGATGATGGCATCACAATTCACTATGTTTGTCATCTGACTCTGCAATCAAATCATATTTGATCAGATGCAATAGTAAAAGCACAAAATCATCAAGTTACTTCAATAAAGTAAATAAGTACAAACAATGCCTATTGAAGATAAATCTTACTGGTGAAGAATGTGCCAGATGTTGTTGAGATCCCTAAGAGAACAATAGTGGTTGAGCATCATACTATTAAAAGCACTCTAAATAGACAACATGGTTTGCTAGGATCCTCATCAGGCCCCATGTTGTATATTCAATTCTAGGATAGACTTAATAAATTCTATTAGAGGATTGAATGGGATGTGCCAACCACCTACCAACTAATGAGAAACATTATTGAAAGATCTAGAGGGGGGTGAATAGAGATTTTGATTCTTTTAAAATTTAATTAAAAACTTAAAGCAAAGAAGGATGAGGAAATAAGGAAGACATTTTGATTTAGAGTGGTTACAACCTTTTAATCAAAGGTTGTCAGTCCACCACCTAATTGTTTCCAATTGGGATTATGAAAGTAATTTATTTTATTTACCTCACAAGGATGTTACAACAAAATACAATCACCTTGAAGTAGCCTCAACCTCCTTGAAGCATCCTTCTTGAGGTAACCTCAAGCAACCTTGGAGCAGCCATCACCACCTTGAAGTAGCTCTACCACCTTAAGATAGCCTTCACCTTGAAGTAGCTCCAATCTCCTTTGAAGCAGCCTTCTTGAAGTAACCTTAAGCAACCCTGGAGCAGCCTTCACCACCTTGAAGTAGCTCCACCACCTTGAGATAGCCTTCACCTAGAAGTAACTCCAACCTCCTTTGAAGCAACCTTCTTGACATAACCACAAGAACACCTTGGAGCAGCCTTCGCTTTGTTGAAGTATCACCAAGAAACCTCCTTTCAACAGCCTCCAACGCTAGGAGTACTCAAGGAGAACAAAGCACAATATAAAAGAAATAGATTAGTAGAACGAAATACTTAACCAATGAAGTACAATGCATTGATCCTATATCAAGCATATAGATATTCTATCCACTTAAGATGGACATGGCTAAATCTGGTGGCTAGGAGATTGTCACTATAGGACACAACTTTAGAGCACAAGGAAGAAGATAGCAAGTAAATTTTAGCTTTGTTGCTCTCTAGAATGGATGCTCAAGTGTAGCTTGTGTATTTTTTGTGTCCTAAAGATTCTCCTATTTATAGGAATGCTTTGTAAGTGCTTAGTGACGTTATAGGGAGTCTCTTTAGTGTTCTTAGTGCTTAACTAGCCGTTAGGTAGAAAGCAGTTGGGCTGCAATGGCTAAAATGTTCGTTAAATGTGAAGTTTCCAAAACATTTCTCGATCGACAATATTGTTGATCGGATGACTCTCGGTCCATAATATTGTTGACCATATGACTGTCTAAGTTTAGTTGGCTATATGTCTATTTCTCTCTTGTTTAAACCTATTACAACGGCTATATCTCGATCCACAATATTGTCGACTGAGAAGGACTTTTTGTAAGGATTTGCAATGTATGTGAGGTCCTATTGATGACTCATATGAAACCTATCAACCCTAAAGTCTTCATGGGAGTGTAAGATAGGGTTTTGGGTGTATAGGGAAATTATAATGCTTGATTTACATGATATCTAAGTACTTGTACATTATGTACTTCTACAAGTTTTCACATTGAGTACAATCATGGAAATATTAACATTTAAGTGCATTGATCTTCAATTTTCATTGATCTTCAATTATCCACTTAGTATGATCTCCTTATTTCCTTGAACCCTAAAATACTCAAATATCATGTTAGATCACAATAATAAAAAGTTTGTCATCATCAAAATAAAGCGTATGCTAATGTCCAATTTATCCAACAATTATCGCCCATGTAAAACACTCTCCTTGATGATGAGTCAAACTAGATCCTCCACGCATCCAATTTTAAGGAGTGGAATAAGGTAGCACAAAATGTACATCTTAAACCTAGATTTAGTTGGGAAAATATCCAAACTTGACCTAAAAATTCAAACAAGTAAAGGATTAACTAAAGCACAAGAATTGAAGAATAACAAGTATCAAAAGGTGTGAGGCTTACCTCCCCAATAGACATACTATCTAGATCCTCTCTCTACCCCCCATAAGAGGATGTTGTTTTATTTATGCCAATAATTGCAAGTAGGTAATGGAGAATACATATGACCATACGCACCACTCAATGTCAGAGGTCTACATATTCAGAAGTGCTCATACCCCAAAAGATAATAAGTCAATGTCATTGAATTTAGTCACAAAACTTCAATATGCACACGAAATAAGTGACAAAATCTAGAAAGGATACTTCTAGCTGAACAAAGAGAACTTCAACTTTTTAAGGATCAGATGCATCCCTTCACAGTGATCTCACCAATGAGGAATCATCGAGCTAGTCACTAGGAGGTCATATATGCCTCCACCCATATGGAAAGAAGCAACGACCTCTAGATCTATATGAAAGGAGAACCATCCAACTTCCCCCCATTTTCAGTGATTGTTGACAAAGAGACAAGCAATAACCAAGATGAAAAACAAAACGGCGACGTGTTGAGTGGAAAATTCAGGGTCAAACACACCCCTCATTTCACCCTTCCTAAATAAATCATGGAGGAACAAAGTATATTTAGCATCATACTCATATGACACCCCTTTCTTAGATGGGTCCACTCCCAACATATTAAAAGGATGTACGCATTCCCAATACTACCTCTCTAAAAACATCTAGTATCAAGACTTTGCCAAAGACAACTTGGTAATCTTGAAAAACTCACTCTAGGTGATAGCTTGCTCACCAAAAGTAAAATAAAAATAACTTTTATGTAGAATAAAATTGCTAAATAAATGGGACGGCATAGTTCCTATATACAAACTTATATCTACTAACATTGCTACAGATAGTCCAAGCAAAAAAGTTTCATGTCTTGCAATACCAGAACCATACAAACATCCTAGCTTATCCCAACAAGATCCCAAGAAGGCATTCTGAACCCCAAGTCCTTGATGTTTGAAGGTGATAAACTAAAGAAGAATCAAAATCACCAATAAAACAACCAAATTCCAATCCATAATCATTTATCAAAGAAAATAATAAGGGTGAAAATCTTAATGTTATAATTCATTACATGTTCAACATCCTCAATGATGGAAGTTCATCCACAATAAACTCAAAGCCATCACAAAGACCTCAGTAGGGAGAATCTACCCATAATTCTCTTCAATCATGTGTGTCAACTTGTCAAAGAAAATAAATGTTTTAAAATTTTCTAATCTAATGGAATACAATAAAAAATAAGATATAGGGATCTCTTGGGATATGCCTAATTTCCCACACTCGTGTCAGCATCATTTACCTAACAAAATTACTTTATGGTTTCAAAATTCCTTATCTTTTCCATTTTTTTATAATTATACAAGAATTGATAAGTTCAACTTTCACATTTTTTCTCTCTCAATAAAATAGTCTAGCAAATCTATTGGAAAACCTATCCAAATTAAGTTGTTTCTTTTTGTTTTCTTGAGTTCCCTTTTTTTATTTGATTTTTGGTAAGGGTTTCCTACATGTTTCCCTTTTCATTCTCTCTTTTAAGGTTTCCTATACTCAATCCATTTTGTGACACCTTTTTCTCTAGGCTTTTTTCAAAAACAAAATAAAAAAGAGGTCTACCATCATGAGAAAGGCACTTTCTTTCCATTCCATCATGGTTTCTTTTTAATGTGATTAATTGGTTTAAGGAAGGTGCTGAAAATTCCATCTCCTCTTGGGGTTTTCCACTTGCTCTTTACCTAGCTATATCTTCCTATGATGGCATTGCAATTGAATACTTACACATTTGCTCAATTTCACTTTAAGCAACCCATACTCTTTCATATATAGAATTGGTTTGAACACTCACATTGGATACCTAGATGAGTAAGGGTGTTAGTAAAGGTACCAACACAAGAAATGTTAGATGTCCAAAGGCCTTAAGGACGACCCCTCTCCTAGCACTAATGACTAATTGCGTTGTTGTAGTCAAGAGGGGTATTAGGATTAATACCCACATCCAAAGAAATTGGGTTACCCCTATGCAAATTCCACCACATCATATTTACGTTAAGGACCAAAATATCCTATGTAGGTCATGCTTGAGTGAGGGCTTAAATAAAATTTCAACTCATTGTCTGAAAAAGGAACCTTTATCTTGGAAAATCAGTTGTTGTTTTATTTACAATCTAAGTCTAGTGTATGATCACACCTTCAAGATTTTTTCATTTTAATCATCTTGCATATAGTGTTACTTGATTGTTAACATCTTCAATATTATAGAATACTTATTCCAATCATCATCAATAATTTCTCATATAGCAAATAATCTTACCCAAATATTTCCCATCCTTACCTTCATGGAATGGTTGTCACAATTTACAGATATATCATAATTACCTTAGGTGTAAGTTAAAATCCTCCTATGTGCCAATAGTATAGTAAGATCAAATCCCTAGGTATTTCCAATCCCTTTCTAAATGATTTTTGAATATGATCTGCATTGAAAGGTTTTCTAATTTTAGTCACATCAATTGGTCCCATCATTCAGATATAAACATTTTGGTACCTATCCAAAGGACACCAAAATTCAATTAAAAGATTGAATACCCATTTTAAAAAAAATTAACAAATACTTGCTCGCCAACAAGTCAATTTCAAAACTTGAACTTTCACATTTGAATACTTCCCATGTTTACCTCTGAGCGACATGCTTTTGTTTGGATGAGCCCCATTCACATTCTTTAAAATTTACCTATACATATTTTCACACCTAGTCCAAAACATGTGCAAACATAGGCTACCCATTTGAAAGGCTCTTCTTCTCTTCCTCATCCCTTCAAACCCTACGCTCCAGATTACACAAGGCTACTCACTCATCGACCTTAAGCACTAGTTTTGAATCAAGGATAGCTGCCAAATCATCCTATATTTATTTGATCCAAATAAAACCTCAAAATCATATTAGGATCTCCAACCTGACTATATTTCACCTAGTAGAAAGACGATGCACCTATTTTTTTCTAACCAAAGTATGATCATGGACCATTACTCAATAATGCACCACTCTTACCTTAATTCAAAATCCAACAGTTGTGGAACATTACCTACAACTAGACCATCCACAACCATGTAGACTAACAAATAGTCTAGGATTATGACCTCAAATTACCCACTTGGTCCTCGCCTATAACCCTTAAAAGACACCCTTTTGGTCTTTTTTCTTTTTCTCCTTTTTCTTTACCCCATCCACTTTCTCTCCCACTTGTCCCTAACCAGGGCAGGAATCTATAGGGGAGCCAAAACAATTTGGATTGATTCATTCCCTTTCCAAATTTGAAATTAGTAGCATTCCAGGAAGGATACACTCCCTAGATAGCCTACCAACTCTCTAGGGACAATTATTAAACATAATATTCCATGTCACAAAATTAACTAACGTAAGCTTTATATTTGTCACTTGACCAACTTCACCTTTTCCATGAGGTGGTTGTCCCACCAACTTACACCTATAAGGTAAATTTATTATCCACTCTACCCACCCGCATTGTGTTGTTGGGGACAAACTATAACAAGTTAAAAACTCCTACCATATTATCTATGCTTTGGGTGGATATCCCCTTATCTATGTTGTTTACTTGGAGAGAAAACTCTTGTAGGAAGGATCCATGTAAAGGACTATGTATGACCATGTCTATCATACTAATCTCTCATAAAACATAAATCAATATACCTTTACACTATAATTGTGTGCTAAGGGTAAAACCCAAAATTGCCACATTCATGTAAGTGTGGACTAAATCTTGTGTTTGAAATATATATGTCCAATTTGCAAGGAATTATGGGTTTCTCTAGGAGTTTGTATTAAATTCAATCTAACAATTGATCCATTAAAATCTCTGGATCAAGCTCTATTGATAAGGAACTCAATTTGACCCTTTAGGGAGGCCCAACTTTTGGTAACAAGGATAAACCCGCTGAAGGGGAGACCCCAAAGGGAAACCCTCAGGCATCAGATATACCTATAGTTGAACTGAAAGCTTTGTATCATGCTCCATGAATAAACCTTGTTACAACCCTCTTCATGCATCCATTTGATTTCAAATTCCAACTTAGTGCATATCATAGTAGATCGTCATCCTACAAAAGGTCTTGTGAAAGCATGTTTCCATATAGCTCTTGGAACTTGTATATGCATTAGCGGAGCCCTTCCATCTAGGTACTAGTATCTACCACATACCATCTCACATAATTCATTGGTAAAGGTGAACCTAATAAAAAAACCATGTCATATCATTGTACGGAAAACTGATATAGAGATTAAAATTAAAGAAATCAATGGTGTTTAAGAAAATCAAAATGAGAAAAAAAATGCAATACCTTTAACAACATTATCTATTTCCATGATGGGAACATAAGTGAGGTCATTGCCACATTCATATCTATATACTCCACCTTTCTTATGGTATAATCATCACATGAGGTGGCCTCTACCTTTCCACCCCCAGTATGTACAATATTGCCACTGAAAATTAAACTACTAGCTATACCAGTAGTTGTAGAAGATGAAAAAGCTCACTCAAGACAACACAACAAAAGACTCCATCACGGTGGAAATTATTTACAAACTCAAATATTAAGAAATGAATATGGTTGGTCCAAGACCTATGGTGACTTCTAACACTTTCTTAATGTAAAACATGCCAAACAACTTTGACATCCTTATGTTTTGCAAGTACCCAAAATAAGGTAACTCGTTCACTCATGTCAAATCCTCCACTCTTACATGGTTGAGGTACAAGATGATGAGAAGATGTTGATACATTGGTTTTCTCAAATCCTTCAAGGCCCAGTTTAGAATGGTACAACTAGAAATATTGCATCCCTGGCTAATAGATGCATCTTGCCAAAAAAACCACCAATCAATATGTCTAGAACCTTGACCATGTATAGAACAAAGAAGATATGGGGGCTCTATAAATAAGATGAAAATTGATTGCAAATGTAATTCAAACAAACAGACAAATAATCACTCCAAATTAGGGAATCCTCACCCACCCTTAAGGAAATACTCACTTTGCAATGATTCACCATGTTTTCTAAGCTAATTTGAGATAGATGGTGAATTGAGTTCCATAAAGAGAGGTGTATATCAAAATATAGGCCTCCATATTCAACCTCTAGATCAATCCTCAAGGACAAATCAAAAGTTAAGATGGAAAAAGGTTTTATACACAAATAGTTATGATTCTATGGTAGGACAATATTGATCCCATCCAGTGAAAACAACAACATGTGACGTCATTTGTCCATAAAATTAGCTATGTCTCAAATTCAACAACATCAAGTCAATGCAAGTTTTGTGGTGCCACCACTGTAACCAAAAATTCATTAAACCCACATGGTGCAACCTAACACACTAATTCCAAACTCAACCACAATACATGCTACATCAATTTAAAAGTCAATCTAATCACAGATACAAATATGTATTGCTACCTTTTTGATGGAACATGGAACAATCTATCACTATACAGGACACATCAATTTAAAAGTCAATCTAATCAATTCTATGAGTGTTCATTGCCCATGGAACAACCTATCACTTTCAACATGCCACCTTAAGGTGGTGTGTAAGTAATAGTTGAAGCTGCAGAGGAGCATGAAAATATCAAGTGGAATTTCAATATAATACCATCTTATCTCACCACCATCATGCTAACCATTCAACGTCTTCAAGAATATTCAATCATAAGGAATCATCCCAATCCCTTATCAAGTGGATATTGTGTCAATTCCTATCGAAACTACCATAATAGAAAGGGGCACAAGACATATACATACTTGTTTCTTAGGAACAATTTTGAGAACATGAATAACTTTGGAAACTCAAATGGCCACTCCTAAAGACAAGTCATCATCATCTGATGTTGTGGCATCCATAATTATAGTCATAATGTGGTTGAAGGATACATTCACCTTTAAAGGAAACTCTCAATAATTGGTTTCAAAGTATGCAAAGAGTGGGATCTGAGAGGGGATCCACTCCCTACAAAAGTTGAGGAAGGAATTAATCTATTCCAAATACACTAAAAAGGTATACTGGAATAGGTGTAATTTGTTTATTTTTAAATGATGATATACCAAATAACCAAAGTAGCAGCAAAATATTATTTCATGACTGCATTCAATTTTATAAAATTTTATGTAATATTCAACCACTTGGGGTTTACAAGAAAGAAACAACATAAGGATCCAAATAGTGGGATTTCCTGCTATCTTAAGTGTATTTTCAGAAGAGCTCCAACTAGCAGGTCCATGTCACCATGTCCAGTCTTCCAAGTCCTACACCTCGGGCTAGAAGCATACCCTAAAAGAGAAGACAAAATGGAAGTTGTCAGCATAAAGGTTGATATGTGCATAAAAATATGGATTGAGCAATATAAGGGATATAGGACATCAAATATAGTGAGGTTTCCCATAGAAAAGGAAAGTACTATCCTAGTTGATATAAGAAGAATAAGAATTTCCTAGAAGATTATAAATGATGAGAAATTTCTTGCCTTATAACAATGTCACAACAATAATATCACAAAATATAAAAAGTTGCACAGTGAGTAATAAGAAGACTTGCATATACTAAATACCAGGGTAGGAATCCATATGTTTTCCATAGGGTAGGAGGACTGAAACCTTAGTGCCAAACAAATATAGTATTTTGTAGGGGAATGGAACCCAATGCATGGTAGGGGAATAAACCTAGTGTCTACTATCATATGTGGCAGGGTGATAAAACCTAGTGTCTGGTAGTGGAATAAAACCCAGTGCCCAAATATTAAACATGGCAAGGGAATAAAAACCAGTGCCTATATGGTGTCATGACTTATAGTTATGACCAGTCAATCACCCATGTAAATAGGGAAGGTGAGATAAAGTATAGTCATGTTCAAATAAAGGATGAGATCATCCAACTACTATCAATGGGGTCAGAGGACCCAATAACAAATATTTCAATTAATTCTACAAGTAAGATACAACAAATGATCATAAAAGTCTACAACATGAGAAATTAGGATTTCAACAAAGGATAAGATGAACAAGATATAAATATGAGTCCAAAGAAACATCCAATAAAGTATGATGATCACATGATCAGATCAACATAGAACCTTTCACATGAAATATATTCTCAGATGAGAGAGAAATTTTGTAGGCTACATTGTCCATAGGACCAAGAGAAGGAGGGAATATAGGTGAATGTTCAATTAAGAATAATATGGGACTCAACATACATTAAGAGAGTGAAATTCGATAGTGCTCAATATGATTTTGAGATGAAACATACATGAAGAGATTGAAATCAAAAATTTCTCAATATGATTTGGAGAAGCAATAGTACAATAGTTGAAAGCCTAAATATCCAATCCACCACAAGATTGGGGTAATAGTGACACCAAAATCTATATTCATTATTTATTATTTGAATTAGAAAATTAGTATTTCATTCTTCTTTTCATATATTTACTTAACTAAACTCTTAGTGAATTCAAACTATAGAAAGAGAAGGTTGACCTATTGCCTTAGAGATGGAGACATCTGATCTTTAACAAGTTGGGTTGAAACTAGCCTTAGCTAAATAGACTCATGATCTTCTCTGGTCCCAAACAAGGTTAACCATTGACTAGCTGCATGGATTAAGATATTTGTATTCTTGATCATTGTTGAAGAAGAACACATGACCGCAGATCAATAGTTGTCTTCAAAACATCTAACGAATGTTAAAGACATCAAGGAAGGTTGTGGGTTTTTTTCAAGTTTCCAATATCCAAAAATCTAGGTTGTCTATAGTGTCTTAACTCTTTGAGTTGTAGTTCAATGGTTTCGGTGGTCATAGTTTCTTGTAGGTACTCTTAGGTATTTTGCACAAGTCACCATGTATTGTCATGGAGTTCTCTGAATAGTCCATTAACATGAGGAAAAGAAACAAGGACAACTGTCAGAACTAGTGGAGCATGGTTGTGCACTACAAACATGATGCTTTATGATGTTTCATGCTTCTTTGGAAAGGGGGAATGGCGGTGGTAGGAGGTGTTGCTTCAAGTTCATGTTGGACGGGAATAATAGGGAAGGGAGAAGAGAATAGGAAATCATGAGAAACCTTCCATGTAGCAGGACTTAATAGGGTTGCAGATAGAGAAAGGAGGAAAATATATTATAGAATTAAGAATGAAAGTCATGGATTATTGTCTAACTAGTTTTATTTTGCATATATATATATATATATATATATATATATATATATATATATATATATATATATATATATATATATATATATATATATATATATATGTAGTGTGATAGGAAATCATTAGTAGAATACAACCCAACAAAAGCAATAGTGGTTCCTTATACACTAGTATATTTGTCCCTTTTCATATTTTATTTAAGGAAACAAACATTATCTAAATGAAGTAAATTTGACATGTAGTCTAATATGATGTGTATAGTACGAATTTAACATATGTTTCCTATTTTTGAAACTATTTAATAAGTCATTTAATTTATTTGTTTCCTTTTTCGAATTATAATGATAATGCATTTTATAAATTATCTATGGAAACTTAGAATCATCCAATTGACATAAAATATCATAAATAGACTAACTAATACATGACAAATCCAAGTTTAACCTTAGTTCTTTTTTTTAGATTGTTTAGTGGAATATTCTATATATAAAGATATTTTTGGTACTATTTAAACAAATCTTATCACAATGTATATTATTTTAGTATATTTACTTATTAGGATCATTTGGATAATATCTACTCACGAGGAAAGTAAATCCTTTTTATACTTCTTTAAATACATATTGCCATGCTAATTTTCCACTAAGTATGTGTAACACAATTTCCTGCTAATAAAAAGGTATCTATGTGATTAATGTATAGATAGATTCTAATTTGGATTTCTGATGTCCCTAAAACTATTCTAATTTTCATATTAGGAATTTGATTATAGAAATAATTATATGAGGAAACATGTGAAGATATTCATGGTATTCATAATATAGAATTTTTATTAATTTTTTATTAAATCACAATAATGATGATGAGATTATCAAATTGACAGTTTTCTATTTTCAAGAATTGTGGAGGAAAGTGGAATTATTTTTAAGAAAACATACAAACAAAATTGTTATAAAATTTCAATTAGTATTTATTTATTTATTAGATGTGTTTTATATTGCGATATATTTTCATTGGAATGTAAACTTCATAATGGAAGTCTACTTTCTTTATGGTAGGCTAGAGAGGATAATTCTACCTACATGCTATTTTATATATAAGTGAAAGAGAAATACCAAATTAGGTTTTTTTGAAATTTATATATTTTTAAAAGGAACAATGTCATTAAATTCCATATACAATCACCATATTTGGATATGAGAATTTTATTTTAATTATTTTATGATGAACAATTTCACACATTTTTATTAAGACATGGGTATATGGTATGTATCAACAAAACTACTATCTAGTGACTAGGAACTTCCCTAGCTCACTATATGGGTTCTTGGCACTATGTAGTCTCACTAACATCCTTCGATGTCTTTATTGGTATGAGTATAGTAGCATAGGATCATAGAAGTGAAATCTACATAAAATAGTTGGCCCATCTTAGTTTTCAAATGATATCACCTGTCATATCACATTGGTGCTAGTGCAATTTATCATCATGTCATTTTTTCAATCACACTGCAAAAATATTCATATAACCATAGTAGATATGGCCTTGTCCGCACTCATCTAAATGGGTAGATTTAGAGTGCTAAGGGTACTATTTATTGTATGGATTCTTGATAAGCCACATGCACTAAACAATATATGACTCTAAGTACCTTCTCAAATCCATGGATTGCTACAAGGACACTCATTTTTCTTCTCACCTTCCAATTATTGAGGAAGTTATAAAGTCACAGTACAACTACATGGTCAATGTTTCACTTGGTTGTTTGATCCAATTATGCATCATTCATGGAAAAAGAAAATATAAATTTGGTTGTCATGATAAGTTGTGAATAATTAAAGCATTATATATCACAACCCTATTTTGTATCTAACATTCACAAGCATATATAGCTCTCAAAATCTCAATTTTAACCATATATAGGCAACCGAAAAATTATGGTTAAAGTCATCTTTTTTGTTGTAATATAATATTATAATATTAAGGAACATGTTTGAAAAGTTCCATCAAATAACACTACCTTTTGGGATCAATATGCAAAAAGTAGTTGAAAGTGTCAAGTTTGACAATTTAGGGCGAGCTATTGAGATTTGTATATATTATCTATAAGCAAATAAAATGATCATCTTCTAAATATATAAATCGAAAGTAATAGTAAAGAATGTGATTATCTTGATGCCAATTTTTAGTCAAAACATCATAAGATCATCATCTTTATCTTATTTTGCATGTAATTGGTGAAATTAGGTACTAATATGTAGAAATTGCATCACAAAGATTACTAAACATGGTCTAAATCAACTACCTTAGTGAAAGTCATATTCCCCTAAGGGGCACACACAAGAACCAAATACCAAAGTTGACCAAACATAATCAGAATATCTAAATAGGGTCTAAATTCCATTGTAAGTTTTAGCTCAAATTGGACCAAAGAATGAGAAAATTAAGGATTTTTAGGTAGGAAGCAAGGTTTCTACCATAGAACACGGGGATATCAATACAAAAAGGTAGACCAGAGATAAAACATGAGAACATATGAGACGAAAAGAAGAAACTTACAAATATTTGAACTTTACAAGGTTAGAAATGTGATGAAAAGATTTTTTCTCATTAAACTTCCAAGAGTCCACAACATGTAAGGGTTTCCCCTCCCATATCACCTTGATCCATCTCTATTTTTCCTTCTCCATCTTCAAAATGTTCTAGAAGATCTCTATGGTTTAAGGAAGCTCATAAAATTTGCAATTTGGCCACTATGAAGGCTACTTTGACCCCCCACTTTGATCCAAAAGACCTACTTTGACCTTTATACCTAGCCTAAGTGCCTAAAAAATTACTTTGACCTTCTCCAACACTCATCATCATATCTCAGCATGCATTGATCACAAATCCTTGTTAAATCCACTACAATTCAAACACTTTGGTGGTGCTCTAACCCACATTAGCCTAAAGTGGAACACTTCATCTCGGGTCAACCAACATCTACCTAGCCTAGACACACATTATCACGAACTTAGATCGACTCCCTAGGATACACATCGCTTGCATGGAGAAATTGATGCATGCATAATTATAGTGATTTTTTAGCTAATTTAGGTGATTTATGACTTGATTGATTCTAACTTCATGTATTTTCATTTATTTATCGTCATATTGGTTTATACTCATTTGTGCATTAATATTTCTCATTTTTCATATAATAAAGAAAATTTTATCATTTTATCATTTGGTTTATTGTGATGCTTGTTTTACTGTAGGAAATTTGAATTTTATTGGATAAGTCAATAGTAGTGACATCCCAGCTAGTGCTACCAACTTTAGTCATCAAAAACTGCCAATAAATAACAGACTTTACATTATAGTAGAGTGTGTGCATCAACATGATGTCAATTCCATCAACCCAATAGAGTTAAGACCACTAACATTAGGTCAGTGGAATCAAACCAAAATCAGAATAATAGAAGAAAAGTTTGTTGTTGATTGATAGCACCCTCTAAAAATGGTGGTGTAAACACTATTAAAAAATTGATGGCCATTATTTTATTAATACCAATCAACTGATCATGTTTTATTTTCCCATTTCTAGGCCACTTAATACCTCAAAATGAGGCATTTATCCCATCATCAATTATCCTTTGATGCCAGAGTGGAGAGCAGAGGAGAGAGGAGAAAAGTATAAAACAATATCTGATAGCACTAGAGTTACAATTTGATGGAGAAAATTATGGTAGGTCATACTCAAATTTTTTGGAGGGCTTCATTATTGGTTCAACCAGGGGTTTATATATTTTTGATGTATTTTTATCCTTCTTCAAAATTTCTCTGTGATATCATGTCAAACATGGGGGACTATTCCCCTTTGTCTCTAAGACCCTAGAGCAGCCCGTTGTGATCTTGAACTTTACTATAGATATTTATAACTACAATTGTTGTTCCTTATATTTAATGAAATTTGGAATTAAATTGACGTCAACTCTTTAGCACCATAATCATATTCTGAGACAAATTCTAAATTCAAAAGGAGGTTAATTACTATATGGATTTTGTAAACACAATCGATAAGAGCTACAATAGTAGTTGTATAATTTAGAAAGAAAAATGTATAGATCAATCCTTAATCAGTGCAATTGACTACTTAAGAACTATGATTGCAGGTTTTCAATAATTAAACATGGAATTAGGCTTTGATAGAAGGTGTACTAACTACAGATCCTCATTCAAGATCAATGATGACTTATTATTAAGTGGATAAAATCAATTATATATTGCTTTGTGGTAAAAAAAATAAAATCTAGAGATATCACTCATTTTTCTTTGAATCAACCTTCTAGTTACTTTCTTTGTTAATCATTAGTTTGTTAATCAACCAAATTAATCAAATGTTTTCTTTGGTCTAAATGATCAAAATTAGTTGATAGTAGTTTCTAGTGTTCTCAGTTCCTTGAGTTTGAAACTCAGGGTCGGTTTGCTTCCCATTATTACTTCGACCATACCTTGCATGATACATGCACTATTTATACATGTCAATATTTGGTATCACTTCTAGGGAAGTTGCAGCCACTAGAACTACGAGTGCTAGGACCAGCCAGTCTCAGCCATTGATAACCTCCCATTTTGTGATGTTATCTTACTAGTTTTTCTTAGTTTTCCATACTCTTTCTTAGATAAATTAGATTAAATACTTAACTTTGTAGATTTATTATAAATATGACAATAGACTGATATTTCTCTTTTCTTCTTACAGATAAGCCCAAAAAAAATCACAAAAGTCTCAACTAAAATAGTCCCAAGACTAAATGAAGATCCATCAGTCCCAAGACCGAGTGAAGGTCCAACCAGTCTCAAGAACGAGAGGACGATACCAGTCTCCAGACCGCGAAGAGACTACCGGTCCCAAGACTGCAAAGACCCAACCAGTCTCCAAGATCGTGAGGATGCTTAACAGTCTCAAGACCGTGAAGACTCAACTGGTCTCCAAGACCGTGAGGATGATTAATGGTCTCAAGACCATGAAGACTCAATTGGTCTCCAAGACCGTGAGGGTTCTTAATGGTATCAAGATTGTGAAGACTCAACCAGTCTCCAAGAATGTGAAGGTGCTTAATGGTCTCAAGACCACGAATACCCAACCGGTCCCCCAAGACCGTGAGCATGCTTAACGGTCTCAAGAATGTGAAGACCCAAAAGTTTG